>OY978008.1:18030705-18630705 GCA_963854515.1 Pandemis heparana | reverse complement strand
TGTCCTTCGCGTCGCCGGCCGCATTGATAAAGCCGAAGGTGTCGATAGTGCAACCACACGGCCTCTTATTCTGGATGGCAAGCACAAAACTACTCGCTTGCTAGTCGAGTACTACCATAGACGCGCTATGCATACAGCGAATGAATATGTCGTTAATGAACTGCGACAACAATATTGGATCGTTAATCTGCGACCGACGGTGCGCGGAGTCGCGGCGCGCTGCCAGCTGTGCCGCCACCGCCGCGCGGCACCGCACGCGCAACGCATGGGAGACCTGCCTGATGCGCGCTTGCAGCTCAATCGACGTCCATTTTCATTTACCGGACTAGACTTCTTCGGCCCTTTAGAAACCACCATTGGCCGAGGGAGACAAAAGAGATACGGAATGCTGTTTACGTGCCTCACGATGCGTGCCGTTCATATTGAGCTAACCGAATCACTCAGTACTGACTCGGCTATAATGGCATTAAGACGAATGTCGGCTCGTCGTGGCACGCCTACGGTTATTTATTCAGATAACGGTACAAACCTCCGCGGAGCCGACACCGAGCTGAAAAAGAGCCTGAGCCAGCTGAACACTGACAGACTGCGTGAAGATGGGTCTGTGCGCGGCATAGAATGGCGTTTCATACCTCCAGGTGCCCCAGAAATGGGTGGGGCGTGGGAAAGACTGATTCGTACTGTAAAGACAGCCCTGAAGGTCATCCTGAAAGAGCGCGCCCCGCACCCGGAGACTCTGTCCACGCTGATGGCCGAGGTAGAGGCTTTAGTTAACAGTCGTCCCATTACACACGTGTCGACAGACCCGAACTACCCAGAAGCTCTAACCCCGAATCATTTTCTCATTGGCAGCTCGTCAACGGGGCCACTCTTCGGTAAGTACGACAATCACGACCTTTGTCTACGCAAGAGATGGCGTATAGCTCAACGGCTAACAGACATGTTCTGGGTAAGGTGGACGAAAGAGTATTTACCAACGCTCTTGCCTAGACAAAAGTGGAACAAAGAAGCGCGTTCTTTACAGATAGGAGACTACGTGGTACTTGTCGATCCCAACCTAGAGCGCGGTTCCTGGCGGCACGGGATAGTGAGCGCGGTGCACGCTGGCCGCGATGGCCGCACTCGTGTAGTAGACGTGCGTACGCGCTTGGGTCTGTTACGTAGACCTGTCACGCGCGTCGCCTTACTGACTCCAGTAGATTAATAGTGCTCTACTAGCACTACGGGGGCAGAATGTAGACGACGCGCATAATTATTAAATAAAACATAGAATTTAGTTTAAGTTTAGTTGTATATTCACTGCTTTGCCACTGGCTACCCTCTCTGGGATTTAAGTCGTGAGCATTTGTTATGAACCATAAATTTAAGTGTTATTATAGTACCTAGTAATGCCATCTATTAAAGAGCTTGTAACTAGATTTAGATTTTGCAATAAATCCGCGCGAGGGCGCTCGCATCGCACGGTACGAGTAGAACAGATTTACCTCAAAACTATTTTTTTATGATTGAGGTTGTCGCTTTGTTTCCCTGTCACGTGCCACGCGAACTCTCTCTCGAATTAGCCAAAAAAAAAAGTGCATTTTTATTCCATTTTTCGAACTCCGTACGCTACATCGGTCTTCTCGCCTAATTTCGACTTTGGAGAGCGCTATTGCCTCGCTCTAACTTACGTGACGCCAATCGTCTCTTTCCAAAGACCGAAGTGCAATCTTTATGGCCGTATACCGTACACTAGTGACGGGCCGACTACGGGTTTTGCCGACTACCCGACTACCCGACTAGTCGGTTCCAAAAATGCCGAATAGTCGTCCGACTATTCGGCAATGCCGATCATTGTGGGCGCTCGTCAACTCCCTTTATTTTTGCAGCCGTTCCGATAAAACTGACCGCCTTCGGCTAATTGACAGCACACGCGCATAATTTTATTGTGGGTCAAATGTAACTCATTCTGCTACATTTGATTTCAACTTACCGTGTTTTTGAAAGATTGGCTAAGTCATTTTTTACGTTGCTTACAATCATTGCTTTAGAAGACTTAAATTTAGTCACCGTGGTTTTATTTATGCGCCCTTTTTAAAAAAATAAATAACAACCGACTAGTCGTCATTCTTTGCCGAATAGTCGCCGACTATTCGCACAAATAATGCCGAATAGTCGGTTTTCCCGACTAGTCGGCATGTAGTCGGCCCATCTCTATCGTACACCAACTGTAAAGGCGTAATATAGTCGTCTGAGCATTACCTACCTACAATCATTCTTATCCATAACACGTTTCTAGCGAGCTGATTGCGTTACGACACTTAATACTAACGAAGTAGGTAAGTATGTATAATGATGAAACATTTGAAACTGGGACTGACATTAAGCGATGTAAAACGGTATGCATAAATTATGTTGGGTACATGCATTTTGGCAAATTACCTTGCAGCTCGTTCACCGCCTTTAGGTGACGGCCGGGGGTCCCCCGCACCCCGCGCCCCGCGCGTGCTCGTGAGGCTTTGATCAACCGTCGGCGGCTCGATAACGCTCGAGGGTGACACGACGAGTGATAAATTAATCGCGATTAACATCAGTCCTAACCCACACGCCGTATTTTACTTTATTGTAAGGAATCAATTTAGCCCTGTTTGAATGTCGAGATCATTACGAAGTTCCGAGGGCGATGTGAGGCCGTTCGTTCGCGCTAATAAACGCGCTCTGCTCGCATTACTCGAGGTAGTTCAAAGCGAAAGTATTCAAATTACTTCTCAGCGCTCAAAGAAGCTCATTGTACGGATGAATTGTGTTATGTAAGACAAAACATTGTTGGTGTTTCAGGAGCGTTCGGGGAAGCGGCTCGGTGCGGGCCGAGTCACGTAGCGGGACGGAGGCAGCAATTCCGTTTAAGTGAACGGTGACATGCGAGGAGTATCGTGAGTACATTAACTGGCGCTTGCGGCGATCCCGGCGGCGGCGCGTGACGGTCGCGACGTGACGCGACGGCGGCCGGACCCGCGCCCGGCGACGGACGGCAGGAAACTACTTAACTGGAGCCGAGTGGGGCATTGTTGCCGCCGGTGACATGTACAATGCAGGGCACGGTATAACCCTTAAAAAGCATCAAGCTAAGAGCTTCGATTCCTCAATCGTTTTACGCAGGTCCTTTCGCGACGGGGAAGTTATGTTTACTTTTAAAAATCCCTTTGCATTCATATTTGGATGAAAACACCAAAATTATTCTAATATTATGAGCAACTTCGACATTTAATTGAGCGTTTGAATCACGGGCACGGTTGCCCGGGCAATGAAAGGCTCGGCGCCGCTCGACGCAGAATTTCACCTACAGTAGAAATCATTTAAAATGCAAAAGGAGTTTCCAACGATTGTTACAATGAATTTGAAGATCTCGTTTAATAATAGAGCAAGGTCACGGGGCGAAGCGCGGGGGCGGGCGGCGGGGGGGAATCTTGTTACTTATTAAAATGTAATTGAGTGCGATGGGTGTAGGTTCGATGTCCGGTTCAGTGCAATTCGCGTTTCACGTTTGTATCAACTGCGCTGCAGTAAATGCAAGAAAACTCTCCTGGAATCACTTCAAACTATGTCATACAACGATACAGAGATTTTGTGATTAGTTATGAAGTAGATAATCTTTGTGACCTTTCTTTCTATTGGATTTTAATTTTTAAGATTTTATAAGATAATAATCATAGTTTTAATTTAATAATTTCTTTATACCTATACTTATTTTTCCCTGGTGATTGTTTAATTGTTTAAAAGCCATTTTGTTTAGCTGTTATAGCCTGAAACACAGGATTTCCTAGTTCAGGCTATTATGAGTTGTTAACCTAGGTTTATAAGGAAACTTTGTTCTTAGTTATAATTTTGTAAATGAAAATAAAATGAAAATGAAAATGAAATTATTTATTTCAGATAAAAATTAATTAAGTAATCCATCCATATAATAATGTTAGTAACAATAAGACTTAATATTTAGGTTGTTAGTAAAACATGAAATGCTCGTTGGATTTAACATGCACGGACATCCAATGAGAAATAATAGGACTACCGGTAAAACATTTATTAATTTTATTATTATAATTTTTTATTTATTTATTTTATTATTAATTTTGTATTTTGTAAATTATCTCTATCTTATCTTATGCACAGGAATATAAGGTATTTAAATGTAGATATATATGTCGCGGTAATATGCTTCGTAAGTTATTTCCTACCAGGCAAAGCCAACCCTTTACGGTTCAAGAATTTATCCCAAAATTGTTCCAGAAATCGAAGTCAAACATTCCAATCGAGGGCTCTCAAAATATGCAAATGGTGTAGTTAGCGCGTACCGAGCGCTAATTCTATGTAGGACACGGGCCGCGGGCCGCGGGCGCGCGTGGCCCAGGCCTCCTCATTATATTATCTTTGCTCGCAATGCAAACTAATTAAAGGTCAATAAGTAGCCGCACTAAAGCGCACGAGGAGCGCTGCGACGCGATAAAAACGCCCATAATAGCCCAATCGCCGCCGCCGAGTAACTTCATTACAAAACAATTCGTTGCGGAACAACAATTTATTACCACATTCCGCGCAGTAATGCGCCCATTAAAAATACCCATCTTGTTGTGTCGCGCTGCACCTGCCTCCCCCCTACCTCCCTGCCTTACCCCCTCGCCGTTAACAGACGCAGCCTCTTATTTAATTTGTATCCTTTATTTACCCGCCGTGGGCTTAATCACCGGCATCCAATCCACCGCGCTCTAATTGACTATTGTTTAGAAATCCTTTCAGGCACTTTAAGCGTCGCCAGGTACCGTTAGTATTAAAGCCGTTTGAATTCCACTTCATCAGCGTGCAGATTGCTCCATTGTGATGATTCCGAGCTATTTTTGTTGCTGAAATATTAAGACGGTGGTTCGATTCGGCGCGAACGATTGCTTAATTCGAATAAAGGAGACAAAAAAACTCCATTTACTCTTAAATCGCTAAGCAACGAAGTCGAGTCAGGGGCAAACGTCGAGGAAAAACAATTAGAGGAGCGATCCCGAGCCGGGTGGGGTGTGGGGCGGGGGGGTGTTCTCTGCCGAGCAGCGGGGACAGACCGCGCGTCGCGCGACTCGCGAGCCGCGGGCAGTTGCTTTGACGCGCGGTGGCCGCGCCGCAGCCGCGCTGCCGTCGCGCGACACCGAGCTCATGTGAATCTTCATTATGTCAGGTCAACTCGCGCGTTAGGGTCGCGTGTTGCCACCTATCTTCTTGCAGTTTCTCTTAGTTCTGCAGTTTCCACGAGCGAGTTCACACAGTTACTCTAAAAAAGTATTGAGAGACAATCGTTTCAGGCCCAAATGGAATGCCACAACTACAAAGACATGAGTTTTATTTCGTTAATTTAACTAACCAACAACAACCTACTTTATCTTATCGGCCAACTGTTTGTGACACTACACAAAAATTTTCAAACCCGTCTTATAGAGGTTTAATAAGTATTCTATAAGTAGAGGCAATGTAATATTATGTATTACTAGCGACCCGCCCCGGCTTCGCACGGTATATTGTGCATATATTATACATACAAACCTTCCTCTTGATTCACTCTATCTATTAAAAAAACTGCATCAAAATCCGTTGCGTAGTTTTAAAGATTTAAGTATACATAGGGACATAGGGACAGAGAAAGCGACTTTGTTGTATACTATGTAGTGATGCCGCAACGCATTGCATTAACGGCTTGAAAACACTCCTAAACATTCCTGCCGACTATCAAACAAGCATTAAATTCTATGTATTCAAAACATACGTACTCATTAAAACACCTCAGAGCTTTGTTCCTAATCTCTCTCCGGCAAATCTTAGAATAGGTACTCGCCGCAATCGGGGTCGGGCCCGGTGCAGTTAACATATCGCCATGTGTTGAATTTGCATCACTCCCAGAAGTGTTGCATTTGCATTTCTCCCAGAAGTCGCTGCATTTAAGCGTAAGCGAATTAGTTTAGATGACATTAGCGCTTCTAGTTGTGGTGTGACAGTGACACCCCTAGTTGCACCTGATGTAATGTTACAATAATGTAATGTGCACTATGTATAACATATTATGTAGTGTGTAACGTGTATACATTGCGGTGAGAATACACCTGCGAGTAGAGGAGGACACCACATCGCTCACTATCTTTGTGTGTGGGATATTGTACACTTTCTCTGCCGCTTGTCTTAGCAGATGAAGACTTATGCCTAGTTTTCAAATGACTAAGTACTAGTATGAGTAGTATTGCATAGCATTTTATGGGGCCGATATGTTTGATCAGGGAAAAGGTACGACGGTACAAACGAGGTGTTTCGAGACTATTATGTTATGATATACCTATTGGCAAACTAGGAAGTGGGTCATCTGATGGTAGTAAGAGTGCACTACCTCTCAGGGACGCCTATAGAGCACCAGAGCTATGCAGTAAGTTGCCTAGAGGGTTAGGTTACAATATTACCATACTATTAATATGACACAATTGTTGATACGTAATTACTAAATTCAATTATTGTAATTGACAACATTTCATATTTCTGAGCCTATAATTTTAATGGTTCTCTGTATTCTGTTTGAAAAGATGAACATGCTGACAGTTTAATTTTTTCGCTAGGGTTTGTATTTAATTTATAATTAATTTATTAATTTTTGCTTATTCTAAAAGGGCGTAACTCCGATACTATCACAGAATAGACACTTATCCTTTTGTCTTTTCTGTATAGAAAAAAATTTGACGTCAATTTCAAATTGTCAATGTCAGGCCTTATTCTCCGATATTCGATTTTCGAGGTTCGCTTCGTGCTGTTCCGCTCATACTAATATAGTCATTAATTTGAGAGTGAGAGAGAAGGTATTCAACGAAATTTCTAAACGACACTGAAAATTAGAACACATAGAAAATTCCTATTCCTATTATTCTGAAATTTCTATTTTTTTTCATATTTCCTATCATTTGAAAAACAGCGCCATCTCTCGTCCCTGGTGAGCAGTAGATGTTCCACGGGAGTTTGTAATTGTGTCGTACAGACACATCATTCAAATAGATGACGCTTCGCGACAAATAATCGTATAGTAACAAGGTCACGTGACAGTTAGTAATAGATAGAAAAATTCGAACGCTTACTCACCTGCTATGGGTGGTGTAGGGGTATAGCACGCGTCACGGAATGACGAGGACCCGGGTTCGATTCCCGGCCATAGCTTTACTTTTCGGATTTTTCTATGTGTTCTAATTTTCAGTGTCGTTTAGAAATTAAATTTCTAACGGTAAAACCGTAAAAAGTGAACATAAAAATTAAGAAATAAAAATTTCTTGATTCATTTCATATTTCGTATTCAACGAACTTCAAAAATAGAATTTCAGAGTTGCCCCCCTTGTACTTTGAAGTTGTCATATCCAAAATTATGGTCGCTTATTTTTTCTCGGAAAAAGGCAAAGGTGTTTCACCTATCCTGTGGTAGTTTTGGTAAAATTAGGACATATTTTTAATTATTTTTTATTTTTTATAATAAGCGATATTAAAATTATATAAACATATTGCAGTGATCAGGAGGCAAAATGCTTTCGAACCATATATACATTTTCAGGTGTTATAAAAATGAAATGTTGTCAATTGTGAGTCTAAATGTTAATATTAGGTACTTAATCCAAAGCATGAATGTAATTTTAAATTTCGAGTGGTAGATTAAAACAAGCAATGATATGATAGTATAGTGCTTATTAATAAAATGAATAAATAAGTTGTCAAGTATAAAATAATAATAGTTAGCTGGTCGATCGCATTACTAGGTTAAGTTTTGTTGCAGTGCCCTATTACAGGGTTTCATGTTGGGCAATTTATTAGCTTGTAAGATCCAATGTACACATGAAAGCGACGAATAAAAATGACTTATGACTTATGACTTATATCTCACATCTTATTATAAGTAGCCAATTGACGACTTTTGTAAAATGAGAAGTTTGAAAAATGATGGTTGTGAAATGATGACTGTAAAACGATGGCTCTGAAATGATGACTGTGAAATGATGATTGTGAAATGATGACTGTGAAAATGATGACTGTGAAATGGTGACTGTGAAACGATGACTGTGAAAATTAAATGTTGACTGTGAAATGATCACTGTGAAATGACGATTTTGTAAAATGATGGCTTCGTAAAATGATGTGTCTGTAAAATGGCGGCTGGGTGACTCACACTTGACGCGGAAGTGCAGCTCGTTGGAGACGGTCTCGCCCTCGGCGTTGAGCGCGGAGCAGGCGTAGCGGCCCGAGGAGTGGCGGGTCACCTTCTGCAGCACCAGCGACTGGTTGCTGTGGAACACGCGCGCCGACGCGTTGTGGGCCAGCACCCGGTCCTGCGCACACGCACACAACTCACACCACTGCACAAATTTATGTCCTATCGACGCAAATTTAAAAGGTATATTTACATCGCCCCGGGCCGTAAGTACCAATTTACCACCCGCTACGCGAGCAGAAATTTCCACTTCCTGGCGACGGGAAGATATAGAATTGTGTACACACCTCGCGCGGTGATAAAAAAAAGCCTCAGGACGCATGTTTATCGCCCTCGCTTTCAAGATCCTACGATCTGAGACATACTTTATTTCACCACACTCGGGGTGTAATGTACAGTCAAAGGCGTAAATCCCCTATTTTTATTAAAAGGGTTGAGTTTAATAAAATATAAATACATAATAATGTTTATTTAAAAATTTAAAAATATTACTTTAGCTAAAATAAAAAATAAAAATATATGCACGTTACCAAGACGTCAAAACATCTGTACACCTTTATGCAACAAACAATTAAGGTCGGTGACACATATATTTGAAATGGTGGCTGTATGTATTTATGCCTTCGACTGTACTAATTTGAGAATAAGAAAATCAAAAAGTGTTTTTCAACCGCTGAGGACAGGATTCGAACCTGCGCGGGTAGAACCCATTGGATTTCAAGTCCAACTCCTTAACCACTCGGACACCTCAGCTACAAGCGGCTGGCCGAAATTTTGTAAGTCCTTCAATAGAGCACGCGTTTAATTAAGACCCATTGTCTTTAAAACAGGTGGACCGTTAGATAAAACAAAAGAACATTGATCAAGCGCTGGTGATATTTATTTTGTGTTATATGTATTTGTGTACAGAACAAATGTGCAAATGTGCAAACCTGAACATTGTATTATAGACAGAGTACTAGGTACGTCTTGTAATATATTTAATCCGGAATGTTATAAGTACTGGTCGATGTTCGACAGTAACGGCGTCAGCAGGATTTCTTCATTTTATAATTACGATGACAAACCTTTACAGGAATGATCAACTGAACTAATTTTATATTTGATTTTTCCAAAACTTCCAAAATCACTAAGAATTGAAATGTGCTCCAGGTTACAAAAAGGTGAGCGTTTGCCAAAAATAAAGTGTACATAATTAATTTTTCCAGAATTTTACTATTTTTGGTTTTTCTTACTCAGAATCGTTTGCCCTTTGAAAAATGCTTATCTTATCAATTTAATGTGAAACAGGTAACGGTAAACAGTAGGAATCAGCGGCGTATTGCGGACGGAATGTTAACAATATGCGGACATTAAAATCAAATTACTTTTTACCCCTTTTTTTACAAGCGAGGCGCGTTACATAAAAAACCTTAATGTCGTTATAAAGGGGGGGGGGGGGGGGCGATTACTAGATACACAAAAGACCCTCCTATTATCTGCGCCGCGCGGGGCTCCACTCCAGCGGACAAAGGTACTCGTTATATTCATAAAAAAATGTAAGTTGTTTCCTTACAAAAGGATTTAGGGTGGACATGCGCGGGCGAGCCTCTCCAACCGATGCGCGCCGTCAAGTGCGGCGGGCCAAACGTAGGACATAGTACGCTCAAAAATGCCTTAAATGGTGTCTACATACACACGTATTATCATGTCTTTATCCATTACGGGACAGCCTAGCCTAGAGTAACAAGATCAAAACAACGGCCACGTTTAGCGTGATTGTGGGCGTACAGGTGGAAAACGGAATCAAAATAGTAATTGGTTGCTAGCCGCGTCGCCAATAACACGATTCCCAAGATTTTTGCCATTCCCTCGATGGGCTTTTACAATGTGCGCGGGAAGAAAAGCATTGTGTTTCTTGCTGCTGGACTAACATGAAAGAAACTAGCTGCACTTTTTCTTTTACTTAAATTTTAGCAGCAAGAATGGATTCCGAAACGCCGAAGTCTCCCCGAGGCCTTCGAATGAAATTCTAACGCCACTTAGCAAAGTGGTTTGTTTAAATACGCAGTCACGCTCTCGATATTGTTTCTCTGCCGATGCGGGATACGAGGGGATCGAGGGGACGGGGAGCGATGCATGAGTGCCAGAGGCTTAACGAAGGATACGAAATTTAATTTCAACTAATGAAGTCGCCGAACGCGGTACAAACAAAAACCATTTACGCCCGATGACGCTGTTGTTTCTAGAGAATGGGAAAGAAAATGAGAGACATTTTTAAAAGCCGGAAGATATTAGAGAAGTGAGAAGCGAGTATTAAAATTAAAAACGTATTATGTCTACGTTTTTTAGCGGCATGCTAATGTATGATGCGCTGGAAAGTCTGGCGCGGGCGCGAAGTGAACAATCTCGCAGGCGGAGGTGCGCATACACCCGAGTCGTTTTCAGGTTTCCTTTTTTCAATAATGCCTTATCTTACGCACGAGTTAAACCGAATTCTAAATACTATCATTTTGATTTTCTGTTATACATGAGCCGGGTGTTCAATATGTTCTTACCTACTCGTTTTGTTCAATCTAACTATGTGTAGGCACGATGTAATCTAAAATATTTAACGAAACGGAATGTTACAAAATCATCCCACATTTTTTTTTCCTTTGTGCTGAATATTTAACAAGACTCATAATCCAGAAACGCTGAACAAGAGATATGAAAGATCGTGCGTCTTGTGATAATTTGAAATGCTAAGATTAGAAACACTCAAAACACTTTCCATTCCTTCAACACGAAAATACATTTCGGAGAGTTAATGTAATCTTTCCAGCACAAATTAATATAACTACTTAAATTAGTATGTACTCTAATAAGATTAGAGATGTCAGAAAAATCGATGTTGGTATCTGTTCAAATAAATGGAGCAACCAATCTGATTGTATTTGAGCGCTATCATAATTTTCTAGGTGGGTTATATCGGCTTTCAGGGGCTATCGCGGGGCGGGGGCAGCACGGCCGAGCGGCGGGGGACGGAGATGGCACTAATTAGAGATTTGGCGACGACGCGGCCGCCTTGATTAGATGCTTGTAACCTGGCGTCATCACTCACCGCGAGGCGCGGGCTTATCGGCATCCCCCTGTATTACAAGGTTCCTCATGCTCGCCAGGTGTGATTCAATTAAAGTTGGACATACTCGTAACATGCGCTCTCAGACGCGCTGCAGATGACGCCCTAACTGTCAAATTCCGTAGATACGCCAAAACTATTATGTATTTGTGGCCACTTGATCGAAACGCATCGAAACTTGTGGATCGTGGTTGTCCGACGTAAAAACATCGTAGCGTTGGACAGACTTGTCAGTGGCTCTGGCGAACTCAGAGCAAGCTCTTCCTTCGTTCAGGGACTTAGCCTCAGTGTGCAGAGGGGAAACGCGGTGAATGTCTTGGAATCTACGGACCCAGGCGGGTTTTCCTTTTTAGCTCACAAGTGGTAATCTTTAGTAAATGTGATCTTTAAACAAAGTTGACTTTCAGTGAATAAAACTCTCTCTTTTGACAAGTTTAAAGCCTCGGTATGGCATAAAGAAATATTTCCCTTTTATGATTCTTTTCCCTCAGCTCGGCTGTGAATTCGGCGCGCGCGAGTTCCACCTCGGAATGTTACCGTGAGCTATATTTATTTATTTTTACGAGCATTAAACTTTTAAGAGATGCTTCCGGCGGCGCGGGGCGGGTAATAGCGGGCGCGATTGTTTCTCATTTGTGTAAATGTTTTATTCGGAGCCGACACGCTCTCGTTAAAAAAGGTCCGGCGGAACCCGCGCCGCGCTAATTGTTCGGGGATCGCCGCGCGGCGTCTTGTTCCTTTTTTAATGAGGCTCTACCTTTGCGAATTCGGGGGCAATCCTTTCGAGGGGCGCAGGGCATCCGGGCGGGGCGGGGGGAGGAAGCGGACAGTATCGCGCGGTGATCGCGGAATCAATCTCTTGTGAAAGGAGCGCGAGTGATCGAATCAAGCGTGTCCATTACAGGCGCGGCACGACGCCGCCGCACAATCACGCAGATGATCGCCCCCCGCGCCCCTCTGACCCTCCGCCGGGAAATAGCTGCCATTAACGAATAAAGAGAGAGAATTTTCCACCTGATAACACTGTTTGCTTATGTTCTCCGCGAGTACTCGCATCTTTTTGTTATTGGATTCGATATGAGTATTCCTTTGTGCGCGCCGCGGCGGGGCGCGGGCGGCGCTCGTAAAACAAATCATTATTTAACTAGTTCCCCGTACTTGCTCTTATTCGGGGAGCGTTTTCACTGGCGCGGAAATAAACTTCGCTGTATTTGTTGCTTGTTTTACTGTTTTCTTATTATATTCGGTACAAAGCGGCTCGGTGGAACAATACTCGGTTGATTGGAAATAACGCGCGAACTGGCCGAGGGACGCGTCGCCGAATAATATGCTCGGCCGACTCGCGCCCCGTTTGTTGCTGCTTCGTTAATCATGTCACAAAATGTAGGCACTTGTTACACGACAGATGGAAATGAAGAACAAAAGGCTGAAGCATACGACGTTAGCAACACCTAGATAAACCTAGAGCCTCATTCGGTCGGGTTCATTGGCTGTGCAAAAACACTAGATTACCCGCTTGCAACTTGTTTAGATAAATCCAACGTGTTTGTTGCGCTTTTGTTTTACAAGAGTAGGTACAGTGTTCTAAAACCAAGTATAATTTACCAGATAATAACACAGATAAGGCTAATTGTGGCACGTGTATGCCACGCAACAATATGCACGGGCGGCGGCGCGGAGACACATTGTTGTAACTTCATCCCGTATCGGTATCGCACGAACTTCGCACAGTGGAAACTAGTACCTCAATGACATTAGTTGAAGCACTCCGAAGTTGGTAACGGAGCCGTTATAATCAGAGCGCGGGATTCGAGCTATTCGACGGATCCGAGGTAAAATATGATCGGGCATAAGCCGCCGAGGATGCAGCGTTGAGTAATTGCCGGGATTACAATACATAAATTCATAGCGAAATGACGGGCCAAGACGTGAAATTTATGCCGCGTCTTATTATTTTGACAGCTCATTCGGGGGTAGTTAATAATGAGAGGTCGGTGCGGCCGCTACCGCGGGAGGGGGGAGTAATTGATGAGCGACATTTGCTGTGTTTGAGATTCCGCCGACTCGCGGGACTGCCCCGAACGGAATAAAAATTAAATCCTCCATGTCTGATATTAAAAAAGTTGGCAAACTTCGCTACAACGCAACAAGGGTTAACCTGATAAAATGTTGCGTCGGAATTTTCTAACCGGCACCGACGTAGACGCAATTTTGGTCGGTGAAAAAGGATTGAACTGCTTGAATAGCGGAACAATTAACATTTTGAATTGAACTAGTAACATTCTAACAGTGGCTTTAGTGAGTGCACAAACTAATTTGTGTTTTTAAAATGCGATTTAAACAAAATACAACGTTTCATGGGCACTCGGTGGGCTCACCATAAAACCATAACCATAACCGCCATACGATAACTAAATAAACCGCAGTCAGTTCTTTTCATCATCGGATTTGGGACAACTCGTGTTCCGATTCACGCAACTACCTACATCGACTTCCGTACATACAACGCGGGTGGGTAGGTGATCCTGTATCTAACTAATATTATAAATGCGAAAGTATGGATATATGGATGGATGGATGGATGGATGGATGGATGTTTGTTTATTACTCAATCACGACAAAACGGCCCAAGGGATCTGGATGAAATTCGGCACATAGATAGAGAAAAGTCTGGAATAGCAGCACATAGGCTACTTTTTATCCCGGAAAATTACGTAGTTCCCGCGGGATAGCGATAAACGAATTCTTTGCAGACGAAGTCGCTGGCAACAGCTAGTAGAAAATAAATGAATGAATATGCTGTTACAATTAAAATTAATTGGTCCAGTCCCGAACTGAGTAAACTAAAACTAGACAATCGAACACACATTCATTGAATTGCTGAACATAATGAGTGTTTGAAAATGAAAATATCATAATTATAATGCAGGCTTCTCTATAATTTGTGTGGTAAAATACTTAATGGTAGCATACATATTGCAAACATTCTTATCATCCTGCAAGTGTTGGCTTCTTACTCGGATTCAAACCAGAAAATGTAGATTCGTAGCCAGCTAACTACTAAGCCATCCGGTCATCCAACCGTAGACATGGATCCGACACCAATAAAATTCCTGTTACTGGTTAAAATTCCATCAGTTTGAGTGGTTGTTCTATTCATGTTGCATGTAGTTACTTTCGTGACGTTTCATACATTGCAGCTTCGGGCGAAACAATTAGTATTGTTATTTATTTATTTACTTTCGGAAAACCAACTATAATCATCTAACTATCTAACTAATATTATAAATGCGAAAGTATGGATGGATGGATGGATGGATGGATGGATGTTTGTTTGTTTGTTACTCAATCACGCCAGACCGGCCCAACGGATCTGGATGAAATTCGGCACATAGATAGAGAAAAGTCTGGAATAGCACATAGGCTACTTTTTATCCCGGAAAATTGCGTAGTTCCCGCGGGATAGCGATAAACGAATTCTTTGCAGACGAAGTCGCTGGCAACAGCTAGTAATATTATAAATGCGAAAGTATGGATGGATGGATGTTTGTTTGTTACTCAATCATGCCAGAACGGCCCAAAGAATCTGATTGAAATTCGGCACATAGATAGAGAAAAGTTTGGAATAGCACATAGGCTACTTTTTATCCCGGAAAATTGCGTAGTTCCCGCGGGAGAAAGATAAACGAATTCTTTGCAGACGAAGTCGCTGGCAACAGCTAGTCAGCTATAAATTAGAGAGTCTATAGTACCAATGAAGCAAATTATTATGTTATGCAGGATAATACTGTGAAACAAATAGTTGAATTCGATTAAAGTAGCCTAGTAATTCGAGAACTTGACTCCGAACCTTGAGGTCCCAGGTTCGACACTAAGTAAGTAAGACGAAGGTCCTTGATGACGGACGTTCTACACCAGTCTGTTTTCTGCGACATTTCTTGCCTCCCGCTGTGAGGTTGTGGAATTGGCTCCCGCCAGCGGTGTTCCCAACTAATTGACATCGCGACCTTCAAATAAAGAGTTTACCTACTGTTCCCTTAAAGGCCGGCAAGGGACCGGCAACTCTTGGGGTTGCTGGTTCTCACGGGCGGCGGTGATCGCTTACCAGGTGGCCCCCAGTACACAGTTTGCCTCCCTTTTTCCATAAAAAAGATACATTTCCCGCACAGTGTCACGTCTCGGGCTTGGAGCAAGAGGACCATTTTTATTAGGAACGCCTACTCGTAATATTTTCATTACGGCAAGCTCTTGAATATGTCGTGTACTCGTTAAGTCCTGGTGTGCGGACATATTAGATACGTTGCTAAGGTGATTTTATTATCCTCCTTTACTTTCTAGATATTAAAGACAAAAAAAATCTGACGAACATTTTATTTTTAACTAGCGACCCGCCCCGGCTTCGCACGGTATATTATGCATGCATTATACATAATAAACCTTCCTCTTGGTTCACTTTATCTATTAAAAAAAATTGCATCAAAATCCGTTGCGTAGTTTTAAAGAATTAAGCATACATAGGGACAGACAAAGCGACTTTGTTTTATACTATGTAGTGATACATGCTTTTTTTGCTGACTGTGCATGCATTGTCATTCGTCCTACATAATATGTACCAAATTTCAAATCAATCGGACCAACCGCTGAAGAGTTCCCTCCTGCGGAGACGATCCTGGGTTATCAGCACTCCATTACCTACCTAATTACTGTATTGTCAGCCAACTTACTCAAGTATGCATTCAGCTCAATCGGTTGAACGTATCTGCTTCAAAATTGAGTCGCAAGATTACACCCGGATAAACTGCATACTTATACATACACTAGCGACCCACCCCGGCTTTGCACGGTATATTATGCATGTATTATACATGTAAACCTTCCTCTTGATTCACTCTATCAATCTATTAAAAAAAACCGCATCAAAATCGGTTGCGTAGTTTTAAAGATTTAAGCATACATGGGGACATAGGGACATAGAGCCATAGGGACATAGTGACACAGGGACAGCGAAAGCGACTTTGTTTTATACTATGTAGTGATTACGTTGTAAGGTTAATAAAAGCGTAAAGTAGTTTAAAAATCATTGGGCTCTGCTGTAATATAATTTGACCATAATTTGCCAAAACATTTCATCGACACTGAAGGTATAATATACCTTCAGTAATTTTAAACTGCCACAAAATTGGACGACAAAATGGGTTCTCCGAGGCTCAAGACGTAATTTCTTGGCATTAGTTGGCAGATTCGTCTTAATCCTCCACGAAAATTGGCATGTATACGAGTTTATATGTTTTCCTACTCCAGTACTTTTATTTGACAGTTAAAGGGTCACCAGCACCAATATAATGATACACATAATATACTGGAGACAAGTCTATGCTCTATGGCCCGCAACTCTACTATAATATTCACATTACAGTAGCTTTCTAACATTATAGTAGAGTTGTTTTTTTTTTTTTAATTTTGTCCGTCCGGACTAAGGCCAGAAACCATTCAGCCGTTTAGGACAAAATACGGTGTTAGCAATTTAGAAAGCAAACAAAATAAAAAAGTGTGTACAATATTTCAATTTTACTGACATACTTTGACAATTGTCATGTAAATGTTGATGGCTGTCGTTTTCGGGTAGTTTGGTGGATCTTATCACGAAATTGTCAAATTTTTTGGATCCAAGATGGCGGATGACATTTTGACACCTTTGCCTCAAAAATGTTCATGGGTGTCGTTTTCGAGTAATTTGGTGGCTCTGAGCACGAATTTTGCATAATTTTTTGGATCCAAGATGGCGGATGACATTTTGACACTTTTGCCACAAAAATGTTCATGGGTGTCGTTTTCGAGTAATTTGGTGGCTCTGAGCACGAATTTTGCATAATTTTTTGGATCCAAGATGGCGGATGACATTTTGACACTTATGACACAAAAATGTTCATGGGTGTCGTTTTCGAGTAATTTGGTGGCTCTGAGCATGAATTTTGCATATTTTTTTGGATCCAAGATGGCGGATGATATTTTGACACTTTTGACACAAAAATGTTCATGGGTGTCGTTTTCGAGTAATTTGGTAGCTCTGAGCACGAATTTTGCATAATTTTTTGGATCCAAGATGGCGGATGACATTTTGACACTTTTGACAGAAAAATGTTCATGGGTGTCGTTTTCGGGCAATTTGGTGGCTCTGATCGCGAATTTGGCTTAATATTTAGGATCCAAGATGGCGGATGTCATTTTGACACTTGACACAAAAATGGTGATTGGGTATCATTTTCGGGTAATTTGGTCGCTCTGAGCCCGAGTTTGGCATTATTTATGTTTTATTTAACAGAACATACGCCTAGGTCCAACGCTGATCACCTTTCAAATGCTAATGATGTGATGACGATGATGATGATGATATTTTCAATGAAGTCGTAGAAAAATTATTGTATGCAACGTTGTATAAATAAGTCAAAAAATGCTCGTGGTGTCTTTCTTTACGATGTTCGCTACGCTCACATCGTAACCCACACCACTCGCCTTTTTTGATCTCTCTTATACAACTGTTGCATAAAATACTATTACATCCGTCTGTGGTGGCGCGTTGCTACTGAGGCTCCATCGCTTCGCAAGAAACGCGGCTCACAGTCACAGGGTTTATGATAATTACTAGCTGTTGCCAGCGACTTCGTCTGCAAAGAATTCGTTTATCGCTATCCCTCGGGAACTAAGCAATTTTCCGGGATAAAAAGTAGCCTATGTGCTATTCCAGACTTTTCTCTATCTATGTGCCGATTTTCATCCAGATCCGTTGGCTCTTCCTGGCGTGATTGAGTAACAAACAAACATCCATCTATCCATCCATCCATCCATCCATACTTTCGCATTTATAATATATTAGTTAGATTAGTTAGATTAGTTAGATTAGATTTGAAACTAGCTTCTGCCCGCGACTTCGTCTGCGTATAATTAGCCATTGACATGTTTATGACTAAGCCCCGGAAACTATGCTATTTTCCGAGATAAAAAGTAGCCTATGTTTTAATCTAGGGTACCAGCTATCTTCGTTCCAAATTTTATCCAAATCCGTCCAGTCGTTTTAGCGTGAAGAAGGAACAAACATACACACTCACTCCCTCACATCGTCACATCGTCACATCGTCACAAACTTTCGCTTTTTGTTTTTTTTTTATGCGAATAGGAAGGCAAACGAGCAAGTGGGTCACCTGATGGTAAGCGATCACCACTGCCCATAGACACTCGCAACCCCGGAGGGATTGCAGATGCGTTGCCAACCTAGAGGACTTAGATGAAATGCCTCTTGTGCCCGTAATTTCCCCGGCTGTCTAACTCTCCACACCGGAACACAGCAGTGCAAGCACTGCTGCTGCGGCAGGATTAGCGAGTAAGATGGTGGCCTTGCACAAGGCCCTACCACCCGCAAAATAATATTAGTATAATATTAGTAGGACTAGAAGTACGTATCATATCCCTCTCACATATACATACTTACATACTTAAATCACGTCTACACCCCTTACGGGGTAGACAGCCTAAGGTAACAAGACCTAGGCCACGTTAGCATGATTGTAGGCGTACAGTTGGAAAGGGTAACCAAAATAGTGATGGGTTGCTAGCCGCATCGCCTATAACATGATTCCTAAGATTTTCGCCCATTCCCTCGATGGGCTTTTACAAGCAAGGAAGTATTCACTCTCACTCTTAAGGCACGTGTCCCACCGCCGGCGAGTAGCGAGAAGCGAGTGTTTTTTAGTATGGAACTTTTGTGGCCCGGCGACAAGAGCGACAAAATTCCCATACAAAAAAATGCTCGCTTCTCGCTACTCGCCGGCGGTGGGACAAGTGCCTAATGAACTTATTACTGTGAACGAGGCGTCATGAATCGAACTTCGAATTTAGAAGTACAGTGAAACCTGGTTAAGTGGGACCTGGATAAGTGAGAAACCTCCATAGCTGGAACTCATGCTGTGGTCCCGGCACCTTGGCACTGAATTATCTCTGTAACAAACCTCTATATCTGGGATTCGTTCTTTCGATTTTATCGTCATAGTTACCTCTATAACTGAGACTTGGAGTGTATTTCACCTCTTTTACTGAGATTATATTTTAAGGAATTTGCTTCCCTTGTATTTCACTGGCAATGACCTCTGTAACTGAGACAAATTTTTATCACCTCTGTAACTGGCACGAAATAAGTATTTAAATTTCCGTTTTATTTACTAGATTTGCCCGCTATTTATTAATGTCATGTCTATTTGATAAATGTCAAAATTAAGGCTCAAATCTTTACTTGCGTTTAAATGTTTTTTTTTTTTTTTTTTTTTTTTTATATAAGAGGGGGCAAACGAGCAGACGGGTCACCTGATTGAAAGTAATCACCATCGCCCATGGACACCTGCAAGACTTGGATGTATTGTTTATATTAAAAATACGTACTTTGATTATTTTTGTTTATTCCTTCTTTTAATTACTCATGTAGGTATGTATATGTTTCCACAATACGTTATTTTATTTAATAATCGCACTTCTATAACCGAAATAACCTTTATTTTCACCTCTATTAATGGGAGCCTCTGTAAATGAGACAGATATTTATTTATACCTGGCTATCTGAGACACTGGGTAAGTGGAATACCTCTTTAAGTGAGACTGATTCGAGGTCCCTTAAAGTCCCAGTTCTCCAGGTTTCACTGTATATGGCAGTTATACGTACTACGGCAAACGACAAACAAATGACACAATAAGCTTTGTAAGAACCCCCCTCACCCCACTCCTTGGGCGCGTGAAACAAAAAGCCAAACAAGCTTTCATACATGAACGCTTTAATCTACTCCGCGTAACATTAAAGTCGTCGTCTTGTCGTCGTAATTTAAAAGGCCCGTTTCGACAGTTCACGCCCATGAAGTTCTCAATTTTTTACCGATCGAAATGTTCTGAAGGTAATTGCATTTTTCATTGTTGGGTATCGCTCACTCAGCTAAGTGCTGTTCATAACGATTATTTCATATTGTCCAGTTGTCCACAGACTATTAATAATCGGTTAAGGAAAAATAAATCGATCAAGATAATATTTTTTAAGGCCGACTCGCACTTGGCCGGTTTTATTTATTTTATTTAGACCAATTAATTAGGTACTGAATTTCACCAGCTGTGTAGCGATATTTACTGAAAATTATGACCTTGGAGTTCAAAGTCGTAAACAATGGCAGCACTGATTTCTATAGAATGGCTCGTCTTCATCATCTGAAGAAAATGATTGACTGTAGTTTTTTTTTTTTTTTTTTTATATATATGAGGGGGAAAACGAGCAGACGGGTCACCTGATGGAAAGTAATCACCATCGCCCATGGACACCTGCAAGACTTGGGGAAGATTCACTTTTTCTCGATTTTTTTTGTGATTGAGTGAATGTTATTGTAACAATAATATTAAACGAAAGGAAATTGACCTTTCGTAACATTGTATTATTTCAAAATACCTATAATATCAATTTCAGTTAAATTTTCTAATCAGAACTTTAATTCAATGCCCTTTACAATAGGTACAATATTGAAATCGATCAAATACTCATGCAAACTTGAATCGATTTATCGTGAGTATCGAGTACCGAGTCATATGGCTACATCACTAGTTACGTCGGGAAGATAAATTTCAAAACGGGCCTTTTATTTTGCGACGACTTTAATAATCTGTTTTTGTGTGAGCGAGACAGCACCTGTCCCCGCGAATTAATGAACCGCCGAAGCTTCGTTGTAATTATAATTGAATTTAGAATGGAAAATGTTGAAAACACTCAACATATCTAGTAAAATGATACCATGTCGGTAAGATAAGTCGGGTGGTAGGGCCTTGTGCAAGGTCCGTCCGGATCGCTACCACCATCTTACTCGCTAATCCTGCCGCTAAGCAGCAGTGCTTGCTCTGCTGTGTTCCGGTGTGGAGAGTAAGACAGCCGGGGAAATTACGGGCACAAGAGGCATTTCGTCGAAGTCCTCTAGGTTGGCAACGCATCTGCAATCCCTCCAGGGTTGCGGGTGTCTATGGGCAGTGGTGATCGCTTACCATCAGGTGACCCACTTGGTCGTTTGCCTTCCTATTCACATAAAAAAAAAAAAGATTTGAATGAGTTGAGTTCCAAGTTGGTTAGCTATTAACCTCCTTATTCATAAACGCTCTGCTTTTGGCAACAAAATTTCATAATACCTTATTCACTAATACCCCTAATTTTCAAATAACCATGGGCTCATAATACCTAAAAATAGTTTTTTTTTGAAGTTTTTATAATAAAATTCCAAAAAATATTACTGACCAAACAGATACTAAGTTCAAATTAACTGTCAAGAAAACATTGATATCTAAGGCGTACCTATTATAAAATTAATGATTATATCATGGACAGGGATGTTTGGCAATAATTCCAATCCGCATTGGCGATCCCGGAAAACCAAATGGTGTATCTACTGTATTAGAAAATCTAGTTGTGTTTAATACTTTGTATGCAAGTTTTAAAAGTAACTTATTGTAATCTGTTGACATTCATAAGTGCTTGTAAAGCCTAAATTGAAAAAAATTGAAAAAAAAAAAAACCTGAAAATAGGCCGTATTTTAGGTATGTTTAGGTTATGAGCCCATGGTAATTTGAAAATTAGGGGTATTAGTGAATAAGATATTATGAAATTAGGTGGTTTTAAGCCTAAAGCAACGCTCTATAGGCTTCTAGGTACTAACTTAGCAATCGTTTGTCCTTATCTGTCACATTGACATTTACCTTTCACAGATAAGGACAAACGATCGCTAAGTTAGTAGAAGCTTATTTATACAGCGTTTATGAATAAGTGGGTAAGTATGTATTTATAAATCATTCGTAGCTTCCCAATTTTCCGGGATAAATAGTAGACCTTTTTTTAACCCCCGACGCCAAAAGAGGGGTGTTACCAATATAACGTCGATGGTGAGTGTGTGTGTGTGTGTGTGTGTGTGTCTGTGGCGTCGTAGCTCTTACATGGATGGACTGATTTCGATGTGTTTTTAGGGTTCCGTACCTCAAAAGGAAAAAACGGAACCCTTATAGGATCACTTTGTTGTCCGTCCGTCGTTCGTCCGTCTGTCAAGACCCTTTTTCTCAGGAACGCGTGGAGGTATCAAGCTGAAATTTATATCAAATACTCAGGTCCGCAGTGGACCCTTGGAACTGTGAAAAAATCAAACTTCTAAGCCAACGCAATCAAAAGATACAGCCGTTTATGCCGTAAATTTCCGCAACTCTCAAGGGAATCAAAACCTACAAGGTACTTCCCGTGAACGCAGAATCTTGAAATTTGGTATGAAGGTAGGTAGGTCTTAGAGCACAGATTAGGGACTAATTGCGAAAACCGTAAATAAGTATGTATGTCTGTATATAGCAGTGACCAATATAAATTGACCCCACACTGCGTACATTTTGCTTTGGAGCAGGGCTTTGCTTACACTGGTTTATAGATATTTATGGATAATGATACGGAACCCTCGGTGCGCGAGTCTGACTCGCACTTGGCCGGTTTTTTTTCATTCGAAAGCCAGTTACTTTGCTTTTTTTTTTATGTGAAACGGAAGGCAAACGAGCAAGTGGGTCACCTGATGGTAAGCTATCACCACTGCCCATACTGCCGTCATAGTACAGAAGGCGGCAAACTGACAAAAGCAACTTTCGAGATAAACGGCAAAAACTTTTAAATATTTCAAATGCTTGTATTTTAGGAAAAAAATGGTTTACCAAAATTCTGTTTACACACAAATTTAGACAAAAAATCACGTTTTTTTATTGATCTAATTCGATCGTAGAATAATTATAAATAGTATTAATTTTACAGCATTTTATGGTATAGCTTAGGATAAGGGAATATTATTATACAAAGATTAATAAACTAAAAAGCCGTTGGCTGAACATCAACGCCTTTTAAGCTTAGTTTTGGACATTACTTTTTTAGTCCTATTATTTTAAATAAAAGTTAGGTGCCAATAATACACTAAAAAATCGTTATTACGGATAGCCGCATTATAGTTTATTTTTGCTAATGGAATATGCATGTTGTGTTGGAAATTAAAATGAAGTTAAAGTGTCATAGCCGTTTTAAAGCTTAGTTATTCCTTTAACTTTTTACACCAATTTATTAAGCAACAGAATTGTTTACTTTTAATTTATTAAAAAGCCGCAATGTGTCCATTAATCTGTACGTAACGGCATTATAGTTTATGACAGGACTACAACTATTGGGAGTTATGCGGTCTGAGAAGCGGTAATCACAAGAAATCAAAAGGCATTTCTTACTAAAATCAACATTATATTCTTCAAATGTAACATTTTTTTAATTGTCACTTTCAATTTTAATACATGTAATCAAAAAAAAAATTAAAAATAAGAATCGTAAACTTCAACAAACAACATACTGCACCGATTTTTTAGGAAAGCATCTTTCATGAAGCAAAATTGGAGTTCCTCTTCGTCAAAGTTATTTTTGTAAAATAATACATACAAACATACATACTGTCACGCCCCTCTTTCCCACAGGGCAGACAGAGGGGTAGGCAGAGACTACTTTGTGCCACTTGCTACGATCCCGACATACATCTTTCGCTTCACTCACATTCATCAATCTCTTCATACATGCTCGTCGGTTTCGGGTACTCTTGACCTGACCTTTTTCCAAAACGTCCCCAATTTGATCACCGAACGTCCGTCTAGGCCTTCCCCTCCCAACGCACCCATTCGCACTCCCCATATAAATCTGTTCAGTTAACCTTCTTTCATCCATCCTCTCTACGTGACCAAACCAACTAAGCATTCTTTTTCTATCCTAGTCACTGTGCTATATCCTCTTTCACACCAGCACGTTCCCTAATCACACTATTCATTATTCTATCTTTCAGTGATACGCCTTCCATACTTCTTAACGCTCACATTTCTACTGCGTTGATTCTACTTTCGTGCTTCTTTTGCCATACCCAACTTTCGCTACCGTACATTAGTGTTGGAACGAGCACTCCTCTGTTGTGAACAGCCAGACACACGCCTTCTTTTCTTCTTGTAAAATAAATCGGTGATATTTCTCTTGAAACAAACCAAGGCTACCTACAGGATTTATATAAATCTGCCTTATCGAGCAGGGTATCAAATGTATTCCGGTGTTCATCGAAGTTATCCATTACAGGCAAATTTAAGGAATATGGATCCTTCCATATATCCAGCTCACGCACAGAAAATGGAACAACCGGTCTTATATTGGAAGTCCAAGGCCCTCGATTATTTCATTTTGTCCAGCTGAAATAAATAAATGAATAAATATTGTGAGATAATCCTACACACAATTATATACTATTCCAAAGGCAGGCCTCTCTACATGTCCCTATAGTAAGCATCATGCCAGTCCAACAAGAGCGTACACTGTCCAGCAATCCGTACAATGCGGATCCGTGGACGCACTTGTATGACTTTCTATACAAATAATACTACGATACGCTGGATGCCATGCGTCCGACGCCCACGATACGGACGTGTGGACGCCTGCCTTAAAATTAAACTCTAGTTTGTGGGTATTACAAGACAACGTTATAGAGAAGCACATACCTACTCAAATACACAGAAAACATCTACGGCCACTTTTATTACTTACGAGTACACTACTATTTTCATTACTAATTTCAGTTCGTTATTCTCGAAATAATCTAACTAATATTATAAATGCGAAAGTATGGATGGATGTTTGTTTGTTACTCAACCACGCCAGAACGGCCCAACGAATCTGGATGAAATTCGACACATAGATAGAGAAAAGTCTGGAATAGCACATAGGCTATGACGACCGGATGGCCTAGTGGTTAGAGAACCTGACTATGAAGCTTGAGGTCCCGGGTTCGATCCCCGGTCGGGGCAGATATTTGTATGAAAAATACGAATGTTTGTTCTCGAGTCTTGGATGTTTAATATGTATTTAAGTATTTATTTATCTATATAAGTATGTTTATTCTTTGTCTAGTGCCCATATCACAAGCTTTGCTTATTTGGGACTCGGTCAATTATTGGTGTCAATTGTCCCAAGATATTTATTTATTTTATTTTTTTATTTTTATCCCGGAAAATTCCCGCGGGATAGCGATTAACGAATTCTTTGCAGATGAAGTCGCAGGCAACAGCTAGTATATTATACTTTTGTGTCTAGGTACACTTACCTTGAAATATGTTGATACGGGCGCCGACAACAATCAGTGCGCGTCGTAAACTCCTGCGCAGCTCGCGCACGAGTCAAGTCAACCCAACGCAAAGGCTTCACGCGCACTAATAATAATAAAATGTCCTTTGGGCGGCGTCATCCTCCGACTTGCGGGTGGTGGGGCGGTGAGGGGCTACGGGAGTGACAAAAACCTAGCCGCTTTTTAGCTTATTATTGTTATATAACCGCATTATTGTCAATATTGAACAAAAAATTAACCCTTTGTCACTGAAGTAAAAAAGCGGTCACCGCTTTATTGACTATTATGCGCTACATAATACATTTTTGGGTTATGTATAAAAATGCGGCTAAGCTCCCATAACGTAATTATAGAGTATAATATGAAGTATACCGCCTTTAAATCTATAAATGAGTATTGAACTTCGGTCATGATAATACGTTAAAACCTAGTTACATGACTTTAACTCCTTTTTAGTCTATAAATAATCAAAAAGCGCTTTTTAGCTTAGAAAGGTATCACATTTAAAGTATGATATAAAGCCGCTAATGTGATATAACGTCTTTTTAGCTTATTAAATACCATTCATGGCTTTTTAGATTATAATACCGCAACAAAAAGCAAAAGACATGTCGTTTAACTGCTGGCTATCTTGAGAACTAACAGTGCTAGAAAAAAAAAGTCGATACCGTTCGACGCAGAATTTTTTGCTTAGCATGCCTGTATCAAAAAGTAAAAAAGCCGCAAAAGTCCCTTTGCCGCCTTCTATATTATGACGGCAGCATAGACACCCGCAACCCCGGAGGGATTGCAGATGCGTTGCCAACCTAGAGAATTTAGATGAAATGCCTCTTGTGCCCGTAATTTCCGCGGCTGTCTTACTCTCCACACCGGAACACAGCAGCGCAAGCACTGCTGCTTAGCGGTAGGATTAGCGAGTAAGATGGTGGTAGATGGTGGTGGACGGACCTTACTAGTTACTTAAGACCCTAGTTACTTAAGTTGCGTCTCTAAATCAAGTTAAAAATTCCATTAACTATCAGACACATCTGACATTCAATAATAAAATATGAATTTGCTTATTGATACAGTTATTCGACATTTCAACACTATAGGCGAATCAAGTTCCACTTAAAAAGCGGTATGAAACTACTTCCATCGGTTTGCACTCACTACACATCAGCTGCATCCACCGAGTAAAGTAATAGTTGGAAAACGAGCTCAAAAGCAACTAGTGCTCTATTTACTCTCGTCGGTTCAATATTGACTCTTACTTCGGTGGGTTAAGGTCAGGCTCAATTCTACCTATAAAACTACCGATTAACTTTAATTAGCCTTAGCTACAGTTTCTAAATTAGCAGCTGGTTTTATTTATTCAGTTGAAACTTTGAGGCTTTATTAGGAATTAACATCCATGTTTATTGATAGGCAAAAAAAAAAAAACAAAATAAATGGGTAAAAAAGTAAATAAAAATAAATAAATAAATAGGTAAAATAGGTATTGAAAGAAGAGTGAATGCAGGAAACATGGTCAATGGAGCGCTGCGCGCCTTTGTGAGCAGTGAGAAGGTGTCAAAGAAGGCGCGTCTGGCTGTTCACGTAGTACGGTAGCGAAAGTTGGGTATGGCAAAAGAAGCATGCAAGTAGAATAAATGCGGTAGAAATGAGAGCGTTAAGAAGTATGGAAGGTGTATCACTGAAAGATAGAATAAGGAATAGTGTGATAAGGGAACGTGCTGATGTGAAAGATGATATAGTGACTAGGATAGAAAAAAGTATGCTTAGTTGGTTTGGTCACGTAGAGAGGATGGATGAAAGAAAATTAACTAAACAGATTTATACGGCGAGTGTGAATGGGTGCGTTGGGAGGGGAAGGCCTAGGCGGACGTTCCATGATCAAATTGGGGACGTTTTGGAAAAAGGCCAGGTCAAGAGTACCCGAAACCGACGAGCATGTATGAAGAGATTGATGAATGTGGATGAAGCGAAAGAGGTATGTCAGGATCGTAGCAAGTGGAACAAAGTAGTCTCTGCCTACCCCTGTGGGAAAGAGGCGGGACGATATGTATATATGTATGTATAAAATGGGCGAGGTAAAATGTTTCACTGCTGACATAAATAAAAAACAGTTTGAAATTTTAAACTTGTAATTAAAAAATGCAAATAGAGACAGGGTGCATGGACTTAGTGCATACATCCCTGACGGGGTAGACAGAGACTAGCTAGGGTACCAAGACCCAAATGGGGAATTAAAATAGTGATGGGTTGCTAGCCGCATCGCCTGTAACGTAATTCTTAAGATTTTCACCCATTCCTTCGATGGGCTTTTACCATCTGCGCGGGAAGAGAAGCAACGGGTACATTCTATGTTTTTTCTCCCTGACCACCATGTAAGTTACTAATAAACTGGACTAGGCATGCTACAGTAAAGTAAAGTGGCATGTAGCGAGCCCCGTGCTACGAGTAGGTATGTATAGTTCATAGAGTTCATAGCGGTCGTGTATGACGGCCGGCGAGGGAAGTGCAGCCCCTTGCCAGGCTATTAGCGTAATGCGGTCCGAGCGCCCTCCTCATACATTTTGTAGTGCGCTCCAATATAACGGATTTCCTCCTGTCTTTACGCGGTTAGCCAGTTCGTTACTTAAAGACTTTAGTTAAATCAAACCATGCCGCAAACAAGGACGAGTCGTTACTTGTGTCGGCGTATTAAGCTATTTATGTATTTGTCCCTTTAAGTCTCTAGACCAGTAGGCTTATTGTCTAACTCGCTCGCTATCGCCATCGTGTTCATTTTGACAGTTCGTGTATGGGCTGACAATTGGCATCGGAATCAGCTAGCTGTCACATTCATACAAGAACTGTCAAAATGAACACGATGGCGATTGCGAGCGAGTTAGACAATAAGTTTACGGGGCCTTACCGTGAGGTCTTAATGCGATTCAATTCCGACCCAAAGTTGGAACGATCGCTGTCAGATCCATACTAGAAGTGTCAACAGTTACAGGTAAAGACGTCATGGTAAGGCCCTAGTTGGGAGGGCTGATTGCATGCATTTACGACCGGTCCACGCTAAACCAGGCCGCGCTTCGACAATGATAACTCGCATTTGAGTGCCGGCTTTATGACCGCTCATATAGATCCGACAGAAACTCATCCCAATGGCTCTAAATACTACATTGTCCTTAACCCCGCATCGCATCAAACTGCTGCCGTGAAATTGTAAGCATCTGATGTCGGACTTTGTACACACAATTTGCATTTAATATCGTACAATGTCGCGTAAATATGACTGAGTACAGGTGTCGGCGACATTGTCGGCGTTTATGCGACCCCCGGGATGGCCGGCCATCGCGGCGCAGATGCCAATTAAATTTACAGGCTTAATGTGTGCAGAGAAATCTGCGGTGGAATATCAGTCGTTCCGCAAACGAGCGCTGGATATTTTAGCCGTAATTCGCGTGCGGGCGACAAGAGCGCCGCCATTTTTCAAAACAATCGCGAGTGGAATAATGTCGCGCGTCCGTAGCGACGCCTGCGACATGTCGCGCGTCCAGAACTCATCGAGCGTCAGATTATCACCGCGGCTCAGATTAAATTGCGGACTGACCCAAATATGTACGAAATTGCGAGCTACTTATGCCGCGTCGCTGCGTTATTCGCGTTCAAAATGAATCCTGGTTTCTCATTTGAGCACCTTGCCGGGATTATAACTTTACGTATTATGGCGAGCAGGTATTCCGTCAGCCGGACTACGAGGATCTTCAATGACGTACTTAAATATTTACAAGTCTAAGATGTATGAAAACAGCAGAGCTGAGCTGTCGTTCTGTCTATTTTCTTCAACATCTTGGGTATACTTTTTCTGGTTATCAAGAACAGGATCATATTCAACGGGAAAGGTCATTCCTACAGACCAGGTAATAGGGGACCACAAGAAGGTTGGCCATTTAACTACCCGTAATTTTGCAATTTTGTTTTGAAAGAAAATGAGTGAAAATTACTTTTCTTTTCCATTAGTCGCTTGAACATAGTTTATAGGCAACTCACTTGTTCTAAATGTATGTATTAGAACCACATTATCTTTATTATAAAGTACCTAGTTATCAGATTGTTTATTATAGCCATTCTAAAAATTCGCGGTATCGCTTGTATGTCGCGCGCAGACGGCCCGCGCCGGTCCGATAAGTGGCGACCTACCGGCACGACATGTGAAAACAATACAGCCCAACAAAAAACAGGGTCGGCGGCGGTGATGCGTGTCGCGATCCGTGTAGCAACGCGCGACTGATTGCTTCTGAAAGGGTGAAACGAAACAAAAAAATAAAAAGTGGTCCCCGCGACCGCGCCCGCCCCCGCCCCCGCTCTGATTAAAACACAGCGTCACAGTACAAAGCGATTATCGGACCGTACACCGCCATCTATTACTTGATGCCCCCCCCCCCGCGCCGCATTGTTATTCCAACAATAATGTCGGACTACTTTGTTATTGTTAATCTTTTGTCACAACCAGCGAATTCATTTGAAGCTAAAAGCGAATGACGTCGGTGATTGCGGCGATTAAAAATCTGAACGACGGCCGAATTGTTTTTTGTTAATCTTCGCTCGTAAATTCATTAGGACGGAAACGTTTCCATTGTTTATATTGTGATGACAAAAATGCGGGATTATGTCACGCCATGAATTGTTTACCGGAGTACTTTCGACATTACAGCTCCAAAATATCTCAAGGAGAGAGTTTAAGTGAAGTTAAAACATACACGTATACACAATCAATAGCTGAAGTAGAGAGACTTATTAAATTCCACCAATCAAATTCGTTGATTGATTCATGGTTTTATTATGAACCCTGACGATGACAAACCTCTTCTCTCTGGTAGCACGTCGGACCCAAGGCGAGGTAATAGTTGCCTCAGTGCCAAGAACTACTAGTATTGTTGTGACTACTACTACTAGTACTAGTATTGTACTGACTAGTACTAGTAGTACTAGTATTGTTGTGACTACTACTAGTATTACTAGTATTGTTGTGACTATTACTACTAGTATTGTTGTGACTCACGTCGTGTAGCCAGGAGAGCTTGCGTGCGGGTGGGTTGGCGCGCACGTGGCATTCGAAATACACGTCGTCGCCCTCTTTGATGTCGCCGCCCGCCAGCGTGCTGCCCAGGCGCAGCCGCACCACCGGCGGGTCTGCACATAAACACACACACATATTAAACTTACACATACATACACAATTACGTCTATGTCCCTTACGCGACAGCGGTGGTAGACAGAGCCTAAAATAACAAGATCTAAAGGCCACGTTTAGCATTCTTCTTCTTCTTCTTCTTCTTCAACCTTGATCTACCCATTGCTGAGTAAAGGTCTCTTCCATTTTAGACCATTCTGTACGGTCCCGAGTTTAGCATTATTGTGGGCGTATAGGTAGAAAGGGGAATCAAAATAGTGGTGGGTTACTAACCGCATCGCCTATAACATTATCCTTCTACGATTTTCACCCAAAAATTTACTTAACTATGTACCTATTTAAACTCTCACAGAAGATTACGTAGTGTCAAAATTGTTGCTAAATAAAATTATTACAAAGTTGTACTTACTTGCAATGTAAGTGGTCGGATTATGGGATGTGCTTTAATCAAATTGAAAATATTGAAACAACTACCTACCCAAAATATTTATAAGTTTTGAAAAATGAGGCAAAGGGAACCGATTTAAGTTACTGTGTTGTAAAAAAAACGTGTTCTACTGTGCCAAAACTTTTACAAGATTTAATCCATGGGACAACAAATAGGCTCTTCCCCTCTCCTTAAATTTAAGAGCCCAGCTCCTGGCGGCGGAGTAGCACCAAATAGGCTAATTGAAAAAAAAGTGTTGGTACTGACAGACGACGCTGATGGTCCACGAGGTCTCGAGGTGCAGCGCCGTCACGTTGGGGTTCTCGGCGCGGCAGCTGATGGCCTTGCCGTCGTCTTCCAGCGTAGGCACGAAGCTCATCGCCGACACCGTCAGGTTGTCCCGCACTTCCTCCTGCAGACAAACACGACCAATCACAAACATATCAACCAATGTACGTCTCTATGTTTTCTTTTTTCTTTTTGTACACAATGACAAACGAGCAGGAGAGTCACCTGATGATACGTAAGCACCACCATCATGCTTTATTGCATGGATTGCAGATGCGTTGCTAGCCTAGAGGGATAAGAAAGAATGTCTTGTGAGTCAGTAATTTTACCGGCTGTCTTCCTCTCCTCACTGGCTGCTGCTTTTTGTTACTTCTTCAAGCTAAAAGAGCTGGATGGACTTGAATGAAATTTAGTACGTAGACAGTTGGATCTCTACTACTTTTTGTCCTAATATTAGAATGGGTTCATCTCAGCAGCAGAGACATGAAATTTTGTCATAGATGTTTCTTCAAGCAAAGAGAGAATACGAACACATTTTTGGATTCGTGGGGATTCAGTAAAATCGCGTGATTTCTTCCGCCAAATGTGACTCACGTGAGCAGAGCCTCGGCTAAGAGCTACAACTGGCACATGCATTTATAAGACTTAATGTTCAGGACCACAGTTCACCTGCATTTATAAGACTTAATGTTCAGGACCACAGTTCACCTGCATTTATAAGACTTAATGTTCAGGACCACAGTTCACCTGCATTTATAAGACTTAATGTTCAGGACCACAGTTCACCTGCATTTATAAGACTTAATGTTCAGGACCACAGTTCACCTGCATTTATAAGACTTAATGTTCAGGACCACAGTTCACCTGCATTTATAAGACTTAATGTTCAGGACCACAGTTCACCTGCATTTATAAGACTTAATGTTCAGGACCACAGTTCACCTGCATTTATAAGACTTAATGTTCAGGACCACAGTTCACCTGCATTTATAAGACTTAATGTTCAGGACCACAGTTCACCTGCATTTATAAGACTTAATGTTCAGGACCACAGTTCACCTGCATTTATAAGACTTAATGTTCAGGACCACAGTTCACCTGCATTTATAAGACTTAATGTTCAGGACCACAGTTCACCTGCATTTATAAGATTTAATGTTCAGGACCACAGTTCACCTGCATTTATAAGACTTAATGTTCAGGACCACAGTTCACCTGCATTTATAAGACTTAATGTTCAGGACCACAGTTCACCTGCATTTATAAGACTTAATGTTCAGGACCACAGTTCACCTGCATTTATAAGACTTAATGTTCAGGACCACAGTTCACCTGCATTTATAAGACTTAATGTTCAGGACCACAGTTCACCTGCATTTATAAGACTTAATGTTCAGGACCACAGTTCACCTGCATTTATAAGACTTAATGTTCAGGACCACAGTTCACCTGCATTTATAAGACTTAATGTTCAGGACCACAGTTCACCTGCATTTATAAGACTTAATGTTCAGGACCACAGTTCACCTGCATTTATAAGACTTAATGTTCAGGACCACAGTTCACCTGCATTTATAAGACTTAATGTTCAGGACCACAGTTCACCTGCATTTATAAGACTTAATGTTCAGGACCACAGTTCACCTGCATTTTTAATTTAACTCACGAGGAAATTTTATTTGGCTGTGGCTTTGTACAGTCAAGGGCATAAATAATATATACTTATTCGTTACCAAGACATATTATTTATTCGCTTCATGTTATATATTGCGGACTGCTAAGGAATGGAATACGCTTCCGTCGTCTGTTTTTCCGGATAAGTAAGTATAACTTAGGACTATTCAAATAGAGAGTGAACAGGCTGTTGCTGACCCAGTGAGCTACATCTTCGGCCTCATCTGCACTTACCAGGTGAGATAGAGGTCAATCGCTGGTCAGTTTATACACACCTAATATACACCTTTATGCCATAAAAATAAGGCCGGTGGGGCACACATAACATTTGACACGATAGCTGTATCGATGTTTATGCCCTCGACTGTAGCTCTTTAGGTATAATCAATATCAGGCCGTTATTAATTTCAGGATTTAAACTCATAATCATTGAAAAAGCTGGCAAAGACATAAAAGCCTTGTATTAGTATTTTTTCTTTTTTAAATATAAAACGTCCGGAACCCCCAAATATACCAAACCGTAAATCGAAGCTGCTGCACTTGCCCGTTCAGCCTGACAGGCTATTTAAACATAGTGACAGTTCCCAACTTTAAATAACAGTATCGCGAACGAGTTAAATTAACCCGGAAAATTACGGAGGCATTTTCGCTGCAGCCCGCGCTGCGATTGACGCGATAAAGTACAAAAAGTTCGGCCAAAAACAGTGGCGATTCGCCCTTATATTGAGCTAACGCCGAATAAAAGCCGAAACAAGTTTATCGCCGGATATGAGCGCACCGGAGCCGCCTCGTTAGCCGCGGAGCTCCCGCGACCGCCGCATCATTGCACCGCTGTCATATTTCATTAGCTTTCATTTCAAATCCTCCACCACAAATCGAAGCAAACTGTGCATCCAATTTTCATTGAGCCGTAGCAAAATATATAGTCGCGATAAAACAGTGCCCGGTTAACGCTCCGGCTGACTTTTATGGTTATTAAAATCGTATGGCCTTCTAAACCTTTTTGCATTACGTCTATTTTAGAATCAATTCCGCGCTGCGTCGGATAGCTAACGAAAGTTGTTTTTAATGTTTTTTTTATTGAAGCGAAATAACGATTTAACTTTTGTGACATTTCGTAAAGTATTCTTTTTAACCCCCGACGCAAAAAGAGGGGTGTTATAAGTCTGACGTCGGTGTCTGTGTATTTATGTCTGTGTGCGATTCAATTCAGACTCAGTTCAGGTTAGATCTGTCATTTTTAGTATGGATCTGACAGCGAGCGCTCTTTGCCAGAGTGATGTAAGGCATTTTAGGCAAAAAAAATGACTAATGAGTGGAGTTTTTTTTAATTTTTAATTTAATGTTATTGACTTCTGTATAATACGTACAGACGGTAACAGTTGGTAAAAGCTCCAAAGAATACACAAAACATTAAATTTGTTCTAATTTCACATGTGGAAAACAGATAGAACCGCTCAAAAATTCTTTCCACTAAGGGTAACAGATCGCATTTAACTTCACTCGAGAATCAAAAGACCGTTTGATAATTACTATACCACAGAGACGTCAATAAGCCCAGTGTCCAGCAAAATGTAAAAGCAGAGATTTGCTGGAGCGAGTGGTGCTCGGTGATAAGCGTGCGCTAATAAAGGGAGTGCCGTGAAGCGCTCGGTCAACAGCGCCTCGCAGCGCTCACAGCGCTCTGTGGCGCTCGCCGGCGCTTGCTCAAGCTTCTTGATACCGATAAACGATTCATCTTCATTAATTAACCACCCTGGTCACACAACCACTGTGAAATTTACGACGGTAAAATGGAAAAGAAGATTTCGAAATGCCACTGTACAGTCGAAGTCACCAATATCTATGCAGTCGACTGTTCAAAAATATCTGAACACGCTTCTTATAACCGAAAATAAGGTCTATGTGTAGATATTTTTGAACGGCCGGCTTTATAGATATTGGAGTAGAACTTGTTTTACTCCTACCAGCTTGTTCAAGATAAATTGCAACTGCAAATCTTGCGATTAATTTCTTGGAGTAATAGTTTGTGGACAGGATGAGGTGTTTGCGAAATGCATCTCTGTAGTGGCCGCAGGCGGGCGGCGGGTTTGCGTGCGCGGCGGCGGGGATTAACGGGCTGCGGGTCGCCTGCAGGTGGACCAAGCCGATAACCAAACAATCGGCTGTTTGCTCTCGATGCAGCCTTCTCCTTCGCGACCTCCCCCCCTGCGACAAACGCCAATCCACGCAAATCCCGCCGCGCAGCTGAGACTTCCGACGCAAACTTCGCTCGACATTTCTAATCTGATTCGAGTTTCAATCTTTATAATTCCATTTGCGGAAAATTTGCTCTTACTTTATTTGTAATATAAATTTTCCCGACGCACATAATGTGGAAGCGTTCACGGCGGATTAGCGAAAGTGGTTGAACACGCTAAGCCGATTCGAGCGCTCGCGGTGCGCGGATTTGTCAGGCCTATTATCAATAATGCAGCGATTATATCGTGTTCGTTATCCCGCCGGGTTTATTTCTTTCTTTTCCACAGCGACGACGATCACGTAAGCGCGATAAATCCCGCGAGCGGCGCCCGCGCCTGCCCCCTCCCCCCCTCTCCTCCCCCCTCGCCCCGCCGCGGTTGTCACGTACACCCTTCAATGGATGTTGTAATGCTACGCATTCTTCTGTATTCCTTTCCCTTTTTTTATGTAAGTCTCCCTTATAGAATTGGCGAATTGTATGTCGCGGTATAAATTTAAAATGTCCTCTTGACATTCGAACATAAAGAACAATAATTTGTTGCTCGACATCGCGCAGCCGTTTTTTATTGAATCTGTTCTGTTATTTGCTTCAGTGTTCAGTAGTTAATTACCATACCGTGATACTGAATACGGAGCACGACAAAACGAATTCTCAAATAGAGCTGGCTTAGCCGAATAGATTTTTCCTATTATTCAGGACGCTTAGTAAGTGGGAGTACATAAAGTGTGGTGCGAGTGTGCACGAGCCTCCATTCCGGATGCCGGGAGTCGGCACGGCAGCAGCAAAAATCTTAATCGCAGCTGACTCGGTGCGCCTGTTGTGTAGTTTCATAATTCTGGCTCGCGGCCAAGCAGTGCTTATTAAGTTGCGCGCCGCATGCCACATGCCGCGCGTCGCACGCCGCTGCAGCACGCTCGCGGACGCATGCAGCGCGCATTATTTCACACTTTATGAACGTACCGACGCTGAAACTACGCCACCGTACTCTTAATGTGCAGCGCTCGCGCGGAACGCTCACGACTGCACGTACGTCCAAACATGAGCAAAATAAACTAAGCTTGCTTTTTTATTGTTTTTATTAAGTCCAATGCAGGAATCTCTTTATTCATACAAAGAGAAATTATAGTGTGCTTCTTCAACAGTAGTTAAAATTTAACTGTAATACTTGAGCTGTTTGTTTGTTTAGTCTGATTGAATACTTCCTGTATAAAATGCTATCCATGGTTTTTGTGGTTGTCTTAATGTTTCCATACCTACAGTCGAGGGCATAAGTATCGATACAGCCATGTCACATACATGACTGTGTCACCGACTTTATTGTTTGTGGCATAAAGGAGTACAGATGTTTCTGACGTCTTGGGGAAATGGGAACGTACAGTCGAGGGCATATATATCGATACAACCACCAAGTCAAATATATAATGTCATCGGCCTTATTGTTTATGGTATAAGATGTATGGGTGTTTTGGACGTCTTGGTAACGTTTATATATATATGCCCTTGATTGTACATTTATATTGTAATTGTTTTAACGAAGCCATTCGTCGAGGGCGTTCAGTAAATGCAAAAGTTTCAAAGCTGTTTACACTGGAGTTGGGGCGCAGGTAATTTTCCGCGGTGCGGCGAGTTCACGGCCGAGCACGCGGAACCCGCGGCCGACGGAACACCACGCGACAAATTACGAATAAATAATACACTGTCTCTCAAAACTAATCCAGAATAATTCAGTATAACATATTATGATTGGGTTATTAACAGTTGAGGGCATAAATATCGATACAGCCTAGGCATAAAGGTGCATAGATGTTTTTGACGTCTTGGTAGCGTACCTTCATATATTTATGCCCTTGACTGTACAACTGATTTCCTATATAAGTATTTTTCAGGATTTAGTATGTGGTTGACAAAATGTTTCCTTCGTTGGTTGATGTTGACTTGTGTACAGTATCAAAAGGGTACCTAACTAAACTTGATTTTGAATTAAAAATGTAGCATAAAAACTCACAAGTGTTCAATTAATCCAAACTAATGGCTAGAATATTCCAGAATAATGTCTTGCAAAGTAATGTACGTATAATGTACCTATAATGTTTGTCCGGGTGGAAGGTTGAGACTCAATTTTGAAGCAGATATCTTCAACCCGAGCTGAAATTTGGCATAATTGAGTAAGTCGGATGACAATACAATTAATCTGGCAGTGGAGTTCTAGTGACCCAGCCAGGATCGTCTCCGCTAGAGAATACTCTTCAACGGTTGGTCCGATTGACTTGAAATTTGGTACACAAAATGACAATGCAAGTACAGACATTGAAAAGCACCATCAACAAAAAAAGCTTGTATTAAAAGTAATTTTTTTGACAGTAACTTATTATTGAATAGGCAACAAAAGCTCTGCATAACAATAAGCCAGTACAAATCTTCACTGATCGGGGATAGCCAAGTCAATTAGTTCAAGAGACAGACAAAGTGAAACTGCTCTCATAGCAAAGCTTAGATAATTTGCGAAAAAGAAACTCTGAAAGTCGCATTACATTGCACTGGGTCGACCACTTCTAATAGTGCCAACTGGGTTCTTCTAGCAAAGCATTTAACTGTAAAATAACAACGTAAAAGATGGAATGAAGATCGAATGCAGTTTAAAATGTATAATGGGCCATTGATACAGAATGGTTCCAAAGAAATACCTAATGTCATTTTCTGCGGTGAAACTGCCAGACGATCTTCTTTGATCGCGTAGTCTAAAGACGGGTTTAAGTTAGGTTATTTTTAGTTTAAATAACAGTCCTGTTGAGTTACCATTTTCTGAGATAATTGTACCGTTATGTGTATTTTTTACGTCGGCAACGCACTAGCATTGCTAATGTTACATAGCCATGAGCGCGGAGATAACTTAACACCAGGTGGACCGCATGCCTTTGTCGGCTTTAATATATACAAAAGTAAAAAAACGTACCTATACAAAAAAATCTTGACCCATTATTTTAAAATTTTCGGCATTTGTGTATTTTAATAGTCTAAAAGTGTTGCATTGTTCGACTCGTGTTTTGGGTAACTGGGCAAGGACTCGGGGAAGGCGGCCGGTCCGGCAAGAGTTCCCGGCGCCCGTAAAGCGGCGCCTGATCGCGCAATAAACCTTTATTTTACGCCCTTGTTAAATAATTACCGGCAGCAAACGGTACCCTATCGCGCGCCAATTATATTGTTCCCTCTCTAGATAAATTCCCGGAGTTGACTTCACACTTCGACTCGTACACACATTCATAAAATACTCCATCAGATTTTCTCAACAAAAGAAGAATAATATCATTGTTCATAAAAGCAAAAGTATGTTCAGCTACCGTAGTAAAGATGAACCTTGACATCTCCCTTTTCTGATATATTCTCCCCCGCCTACGGACATCGAGTAAAAATAAGTTTAGGAGTAAAAAATATTACTTTTTCACGACACAATGGCTTGTGTTCTGTTTGTAAACGGGACTTGTATATTTTTCGCATGGAAACCGAATAACGGCAATTGTTATGGATTAGCACGCAGGGGATCATTACTGGTACTACTAATGAGGTTTCCGTTGGACGGGATTAATTAATACCATAAAATAATGAAGCCGTGTCGTCTCGGAAACTACCGTCGCAGCAGATTCCCCATCTATGTGTGTACATATTATAAGCTGCGCGGTGTTGTGCAAATAAGAGTAATCCGCGCTAAGCGGTCATCGGCGATTGATTGCGCGCGCGCCGCAGCCGCAAACATCTTGTGTTGACTCGCGCGCCGGGCCGTCACCGCACCGTCGCGGGCTGTCCCTGACCGTCGTTGGGCCGTCACCGCACCGTCGCCAGACGCGCGCACGCGGCGATAATCGGCCGGCGACACCTGGCGATTGCCCGCTAATTTGTTTGCGCTGCGCCACGGCAAACAGCATTTGCAAATTAAATTGTCACACGTGTACCTAGGAAGTGTCATGTACACTCGGCGGGCATGCAAATAAACCACTCAGTATATAAATTAGTGTAAACCGCAATTTGGTTAGACGGAGCTGCTGTCCGACCGCGGCTGACTTTCAAACAATATTTTAGTGAGGTTGTAACGACTTTGCTAAACAAAATAATGAAGCAACCAAATTCTAAGCTTATCATAAAATGTAAGAAGCTTACTTTCAGTTTAGATATTGTTAAGTTGCGAAGTCTGTATTGTTCAAAAAAGCGAGTTGCGATACCGCGATGTACGGCTCTTGCGTGGGAGAAGTTGCCGAAGAAAGCTGGTTAAACTTCGATAATGAGATAATCAACATCACCAGAGCGTGGTTCTGTTAGATAATCAATTCTAATGGGAGTTTAACTCTCGGTTAATCGCATCGTGGAACCGATAATCGAGTCGGGTGCTCGGGCGGCTGCAGCGCAATCAACGCGCATTGACCCGCGCCTTGCACGGCGCGACAGTCGCGACACTCCGCGCAGCTGGCCCGGCAACCCGCCGCGCGACTCGTTGCTAAGTAAATTAACTACTATAAGGTTTACAAGAAACCGGATAGGCAACCTTTTTCACCCACGCTGAATTCCTGCCAATGCCACTCGAAGGACCGACGAAAGTAGTTCTTAGTTTCAAGAGCTTCCTTTTCTCACGATACCTCTCGCCCCAGTTTATTATCATCGGCTTAATTTACTCATTCCGTGGCATCGGGGAATTTAGTGAAATAGATACGCTTGGTAAAGTGAAACGTTGGCTAAATTTTGGAGTTGCCTTCAGCCACAAGGTATTCCGTGACCGGGGCCGGTAATTCGCCGCTTGGGAAGCGATACACTCCGCCACCGAGGCGGTCCGTCGATCGCTGGCTCCTAATGATTAATGATACGTTATTATTATCTACTTAAACACCTACAACTCCGTGGGTCAGCTGTATGGTGCGCCGTGCCGCACCTTCAAAACCAAATTTGGCTTCGCCAGCCATCCTCACACCTCCGGAGCTAGCAGGGTCGCCCGTACACGTCAAGGAGGACATGACGAAAAATACGTAATTGGCAGTAGCGTAAATAATATGGCCTACGAACACAAAATATTTACCTTGCTACTCCGCTACTTACGTGCAAGTTAACCAAGCCTGTGCGAAATATGTACGTCTTGCATGCAAGCCCTCCCACCACTACTACCACACAAAACGCACACAAATCCCACAAACTTAATTAATCCTAATACCACACAAACACTGACGCGCGTTTCGATCCCTCACAAAGACCTATGCACCTATGCGTATGGACCTCCGCAAAGTAACGCCTGATTCAATAAAATATGGCCTAAGTTGATGACAGTTGAAAAAATCTAAAATGTGATATATTTTTTTGGAGCTGACAACGTTCACGTCAGCAAGCGTTGGTGCGTGTGGGGGAGGGTCTCATAAAACAGCTCTCACGTGAATAATTAAATTTGTCGTCTCTCAGTTAATCCGAAGCGCGGATTCCTCCTTTGATTCGTCGCCCCCCTCTCGTCCCGCGAGGAATTTTATTGTCTAATTAGCCGTGTTTCACGACGTTTTATTGCGTTTTAAATTATGCACGAAGGTGCTTCATTTTATCTGGTGCTCTAAATTGCGGCCGTTTTCATAAGAGACGCGGCTTGCAAATTAATCGATGCTTACATTTAAATAAAACTATATTAGTAAAATTAAATTTACCGAAACAGTCTACAGTGTGTGTAAAAGGTCTTCCTGTTCCACTTAAGACTTTATCACAAATTGCGTTTTAATCTCATCAGAACTCAGAAAGGACCAATAAACATTTATTATTCGGAAGCATTCAAAACAAACTAGTACACGAAACACAGGCGTGTAATTAAGTAGGTAATACTTTATCCCCCATTTTAAGTAAAGTTCGCTAACCAGATTTTGTGAGGCGCAACTCAGCACCCAGCGTTCACTCGCTCAGCAAGGCATCACTAACTTTAAAAAACCGCGCTAGTTGCAAGTTCTTAAGATAAGTTCAAATATTGAAAACTAAGTCCAGCTGAGATATATTTTTACTAGCGGTTGCCCGCGACTCCGTCTGCACAGAATTCGCTTTTCGCTACCCCGCGTGAACTATGCGATTCTCCGGGATAAAAACTATCATATCTCCTTCCCCGGGATTAAAACTACATCCGTATCAAATTTCATTAAAATCGGTTCAGCTGTTTAGGCGTGAAAGCATAACAGACAGACAGGCAGACAGGTACCTTTGCATTTATAATATTAAGTTAGGAATACATACTACAAGGAAGGTAAACGAGCAAGTGGGTATTCTGATGGCAAGCTACACAATTGTCTATGTACATCTGGATTGGAGCATTGCAGTGTTGCCAGTCAAGAGTCCCAACATAGCCTTATGTCGCTCGCACATTCGTCGGCTGTCTTGATCTCCACGACGCAACATAAGGTGAACACTGCTGCTTAGTGGCAGGATTAGTGAGTAAGACGTTACGGTGGCAGCCACTGAGAGAGGCACAAGCTTTACACAAGGTCCTACTACGCGTCAGCTGCCAGCTGCGTTCAGCTGGTCTTTTTCAGACAAAACTACGACAACAAATGGTTGCTAACTATACAGTCATAGGCCTTAATCAGGATTACAGAGTAATTACAAAATTAAAACTGGTAATTCTGATAATGATATTTTTAATCCGGCAAATAACGCTGGTCCTTGAGTCGGAAAATTCCTTTTCTACAAGAAAGAAAGATTTACGACTCTAAGTCGTGAAAAAGTAATATCAGTGAGCTCTCAATTTTCTCATAAATTACTTGGAATAGGAACGGGATTAGTGCGGCGGTGTTCTGGGCAAAGGGCTGAGGGGGGGGGGGGACTCAACATTCATAGGTCTCTAATTGGTGCAGGAGAAAGACTCTGATTGCAGTGCACGTTTATCGAGTGACGTAGCGACAAAACCGCCTTTTTAGGCAGTTTCGGCAAGGCGGTGACGCCAGGATCAATTTTTGAAAACCCATCACTCGAAAATATCGTTTTTAAAACCTATTAATGACAAATTAAATGCATTGGTAATTGTTGTTGGCTTTTCAGCCTTTTTGTTCATGGTCCTCTCATAGTTAATGTCGGGCCTGATTATCTTTTTGTGTATAAACTTGCAGTAAAATTTGTGTAAATAAATGTTTGTCGTCTTTTTTATTAAATTTGTAGTTTTTTTTCTCTTCATAAGATTTTATTTTTATTTATAAAGTACCTACTCAACATAATCTAGTTTGTAAATTAATTTTGTAACACTTTCTTTTTAATTGTTTTTAAGTACTTTAACTGAACTGTTATTAATGCTTGCTGTGTTAGCCTGTCGTTGGGTTATCACTCTTTTGTTATATTTAACAATTTAAAGTGGCACTTTCGAGTGTTATTCTTCCTTTCCAAATGTATGACTGAACTACCCTACCAATATGTTAAGATTGCATCTTAAAAATACTTTATACTTTTACTCGATATCCACTCGCATATATAGCTATAGCCACAACGCGCCTCTGTTCTCCGCAGCACGGCGGCTACCCCTATTGGCCGTCCGCTATCAGCGCGCGTATTGTTTTTGTAGTATATTACTAACCCTTATTATCCCTTCAGGTGAGTTGTTAGGAGTAATGTATGCAGTGTTTGCGGAGGCCGCGGATTCGGTGCCCGCTGCGAAATATTCGAGCATGAATACATAACGCTTGGCGGGGAGCCAGTGGGACCCGCGCCGGCGCCGCGCTCGCTCGCGCCACCGCACTCGACCGACAGTGGCTGGTGCACTTGCCTTGCCAGTATCAGTGTGACTAAGGCCCACTTGCACAGTCCAGAGTTAAAAAATTAAATCGCTAACACGGGGTTAAGTCGTTAACCCCGTGCAAGTGGCCCTGATTGTTATATCTACATTTTTTATTCCCGAAGAAAGACAGAATTCTGCGAAAAACAAAGTAAGGTCGGATAAAATTGTCGCTTTGTGTGCGTGTGTTTAGTTCAACTTGCTTGGCGACATTTGGTTGCACATTGAGTGCGTGCGACTGCATGTACCCGGGGTGGCGTAGTTTACCGGCTTAATTTTTCTCTTCGCAGAACTCTGCGTACAAGTTATAATGATGCTTTATTGATATTGAATTTTGTAATGCTTGCAATTTTATTGTGGGTTAACAAATACTGTTCAAAATGTCTAGCCATTTTAGCGTAAAAGGGCAACAAACACAGCCACTAACACTCGAGAACTAAGGTAAACATTTGTTATGTAAGAGCGCATAGGGCTTTTTTTTTTCTATTTGCGCTTTCGGAAAGTCTAACAATGCCAAAAAGAATGCGCCGCGAGACACACGGCATAAAGTCATTTTCTCAACAAAAAGCGACAGCAGAGCTGCTCGCCTGGTCTCCAGCAGAGCAGCGGCGCGACAGCCAAACGCAGCACGAGCCTAAAGTGAAGTCAACACTTCCGCTTACGTAACCGCACAATAGCTTAAGATATTCCGCCCTTGATATACGATGCTCGGGATTTGTATTATGCCCTCCCCGCCACACACGCCTCCGCCCGTCACAATTATTTCGGGACTCAAAGGCACGTAGAGAAAGACGAACTTTCTTCGGAACCGGTTAACTATTGTACTCGTGATTTATTATTATAGTTGAGACGTATTATTTAGAAGTAATCTCGAACGAGAGTGCGGCGGCAGATAGCGCGGAGTTTGTTCGCGCTGCCACCGGCTTACAGGAAAAGTTCGGTTGCCAACACCGGGCCGAGCTACCTGCGCGGCGGACGGTTCATGGCGATCCGAACGTAGGCAATTAAAAGACAAGAGGGTAGCCTGGTAAGCATGGTAAAGCTGCCCTTAGCGAAAAAAATATTTTCCTTTTACTTTATTTGCCTGTGCTGTCAACAAATTTTTAACCCTCGTGGTTTTTGAGAAAATTACATAAAAAGGAGGATAATTTTTTGGCGAAGGGCATTTTTACCACGCTTACCTACTCAGCAACACCATTTTGCTCGTGAAGAATATTTAGGATTTAACATTTTCTTAGCACTGAGCAGATAACTCCCTTATTCATAAACGCTCTATTAGGCTGCTGCTAAGGCTAAGTTAGCAATCTTTTGTCCTTATCTGTGTAAGGTAAATGTCAATGTGACAGATAAGGACAAACGATTGTTAAGTTAGCAGATGCCTAGAGAGCGTTTATGAATAAGGGGGTAAGTATTTTTCGGAACTTAGGTGGTGAGATCCCATAAGTGGCATTATTGTTTCTAAATACATAAGTAATTTACTCGCTCTGTAATTTATAGCTGTTCTCGAAGTATATATAAATAATTTAACTTTGTTTCGCGATGTGTACACACCTTCTAGGCAAACGTGTACCATCTTAGGCCTAATCTTCGCCTTAAATCAAGCGAGATTGAAGTCAAACGTAAGCCTATTTTATATAAAAAAGCTCATACGTAAGATAAAGTCGCTGTCAGATGCTACTTTGATGCACCAGGCTGCTTACTGGCCATCCGGTAACCCACAAAAGCTCCTTTATTTCTGATTGTATAATCCATTTACGCCTAACACTAACCCATGGCACTGTCAACGGGCCGTGCGTGGCACGCCGCGCTAACAAGTGTCAATCGCAGGGAGGCGCGCGAGCGGCACGTCCCAGCCTGACACCTTTATTGGTCGCCGGCAGTTCAGTCACGCGTCGCTTCTAATAACAGTGAATTATGAATATTATTACTCGAGCGAGACGCACGGAGACTGCACGTGACGTCCCGCTCTAATTTAAAAAGAAATAAATGAGACGGCGACGACGCGCGCCGCATACCGCGCGACGCCGATAGCAAACGCTCCGGTTTATTAAAAAGTTTACTCTTCTTTCTTTAACTCACGTTGAGAAAATGCAACGCCACGGTTACCAGCAAAAATATCTGACATTAGGTATGTACTTAGTATTTCGAAGTGTTAGTACACTTTGAGGCTAAACGCGAGGCGGCGGTCTCACGTGTCGCTTTGCGGAAATAAACTAAGAAGCAAAAGTTTGCAAAGTAACAACGCTACAAAAGTAAAGACGCCGTTTACGTCCGTATCTTAAGTGGCGCCCTCTTTTATGTGGGCACAAACGGCGGCGGCCACTCGCGGCGGTCACGCGCGTCGTAAAGCGCGGGGCGGGGGGCGCGGCGCGGGATTTATCGCGCGAGCGTGACGCCCCGCGACTGATTGCCGTGCGTACGCGCTTACGCAGCCTACCCGCGACTAATTATGACGCTTTATCATAACAAGGTTATGAGTGGATTAAATATTCTGCAGTCATCGCCGCCGTTAAATTTCATGAATTGTATCATCAGCTCAAATTGGTTGAAGGTATTTTTGTTCCAGTGAGCGCTCTCATGCGCAGTGATTAATAGGACCATGATTGTACCGGCAGCCGATTTTAACTCAAAGGGGTAGAAGAAGCTACATGGCTACGAGGTTAGGTAATTAATGTTCATAGCATGCATAGACAGATAAAAGTCTTGTCATACATTGATTTACGGGGCGAGTTTAAAAAGTAGTTTTACGAAATCATTCATTTCTATTTGCTTTTACTGCTTTCAATCAATGTTTTCATCGAGTTTATTTTCGTTTACTACACAAACAATGTGTATGTGTACCTACAATATCGATTTTATAGCAATTTTAAAATTATCAAGGCCACCCCTATAAACAGTAATATTATGTAATAAGTATTCGGTTAGAATGATTAAAGTTTGGAAGTCAAAACCAAGCCTTAAAGGCTTTCCTACTTTGTGCTAAGTGGTGCAGATCTTGCGGCTCGATATGAACTTGAGTCTATGAAGCAAGATATTTCCAAGTCGCATTATACAGTTGAGACACTAAAGTCGCCGAGGGCCCGATCGAAGCTGATAGAATGAGATAAGGAAACCGTAGTGATTGGATTTAATCGCGGCGTCAGCAAGCGAGGCTGCACGGGATTTGGCGCTCGTGGAGTGCAAACTGACGCCGCGAACACGAAATACAATTCAGCGGCGGCATCACCGTAAAGAGATAAAATCTCGTTTGAGCGCGCTCGGCGCGGGCGGTGGGCCGCGTCCATCGCCGCGCCGCGCCGCGCCGGGCCGCCGCGCGCGCGCCGCCCGCGGCAGTGGACGCCGCGCCGTAACGAGCCGGCTCGCGCCGAGAGCTATCCAACCGAGGGCGCTCGAGGCTCGCTTCTGCAGCGAAATTAGCGAAACGAGCGACACACAGATAAGCGCCACCTGAAAACCCCCGCCTGCACCCCCGCCGCGCCTGATATTCAAAAAGCTAACGACTGCAGCTATTATTGTAACAAACCAGATTTGCGGTTCCTTCCGAAAGGAGAGCCATTCAGGTAATTCAATATCAAGCTCGTTAAAATAATTTTATTCAAGATTGTGCATAACGAAAGGATTTCATGGGTCGTAAAGATAAGCGGTGATCCTTGCCGCTCGCGATGATAAATCGGGAGCGAGATAATGATATTTAGTTACTTTTACCTGGAATAAAAGTGGAAAACCGCAATTAAACAACTGCCGCCCTCAGTGCGGAGTGCACTATTAAAATCAAAACGCTGAAGTAATAAAAAATAAAAAGTAAAGAGCGCTACCCTTCCTAATTAAACAAGACAGGCGAGTGGAAATGAGAGAGTAATAAAAATGAGCAAGCAGTGGCCGCGCCGGCCGCCGCAAAATAAATATGAGAGCGGGTTCAGCTCGCACAAAGCGCCCCCGGCCGCCGATGACACTCGGCACTCGGCCGCTACCGCGGACTCGAATTAAACTCAAACTTGTTGTTTTAGTTATGGCTGCATCTAGTTCATAACTCTTGTACGTAATTAGACGGCTCGTCGACGTGGAAACTGCCGTTACGAGTCAAATCTCTAGAAACGATCATCCGTAAACTCGACGCCTAAATGTATGTACAACGTTCTGGAATTGACCGATTGTGTAATCGTTTTAGATCACAATACGACTGCACCGGCTTTGAAATATATTCTGAAAATGGTAGTGGAGAGGAAATACTTTATCCGCTCTCGCTACATAAAGGTTGTATGGGAGTTAGTTTAGTTGGAGTGGTGAGCGGCGCCGGCGGGCTATTTGGCTAAGGAAATTAACTGCGCTGTGCGCGCGGCGGAGACGGCTGCCTGCTCTGGACTTGTTGAGACACTACGGACAGAATGACAGTGTTAATAGCTACGTAGTAGAGAGTACTATTTGTTAACAAGCTAATTAATAAGTATTTAAAGGGAATATACATTATCGTTTACACGCATCTTGTCAGGAACGCAACATGTCAGTTAAACAAAATGCCAAACAGAAGGCCGGAAACGCAAAATGGCAGAAACGCAAAGAGCCAGAAAAGAAACGCAGAAGGCTAAAAGAGCAATATCTAATAAAATACAGCAAGAAAGCATCACTAGAGATGATAATATTAGGTTAGGTTTGTTAGGTATCTACAAATTCCCGAAGGGCAAATTGAATAGAAATAGGATCCCCGCGGTCGAACTTATGGTGGAATAACTGATAATAAATTAATAAGCAATTAATAATAATTGATAAGCGTGGCATTGCTGATAACCACTACACACAAATACAAACAGTTGTTTCAAACCAAAAACACCTTTGGTGTGTAACAATAACCAACAAACGGCGGCCGTGCGCCGGCGCCGGCGGCCGCGCAACAAAGAATCCCGCTCCGAATCCGATTCATCCCCGAGCTAAATATTTACCGGAGCGGTTGTAGGGGCTTTAATAACACCGAGTGTAGAGTAGGCAGTTAATTGGATCGAAAACGCGTCTTTCCGAGATAATTAGGTTTATTAGTTTTCCTTCCTTCCTTCGAAGTTTATCAGGCTTCAAGATCTGGAGTGTGGCTTGGAGCGACGGCGAGTGTGATCGCGTGGGTTTATGCAAATTGCTTCTTTGTTGAGCGGAAAGATTTATTAAAGAAACTAGCTGGTTAACTCAAGTCATTAACGCGGGCATAAGTTTGTGCTGTGGCGATGATCATTATGGGGAAATGCGGGAGAGTTTTGATAAAAACGGCACTTGTTTTTATGGCTAGAGCGTCTTCAAATCAAGGGTGAATGCCCTAGATGCCTTGCTATAGACAAGTGTGCTTCATCGTTTGCTTTCAGGAGCGATTGCGATCAAACGTATGCCTGTTATACTTCAGGCTTACCTACTCCTCCACTTACATTGTAAACACATGAGAATAATATTCAAAGTAAACGAAGAGTATTTAATTAGCTTCTTGGTTCTTTTGGTTCCTACCTCATTACGTTATTTAGTTCCGTGAAGCCTGAAGTTTATATTAAGTTTGATACTAAATGGGAGTAATTTGGGAGAGTGGCAGTCTTTGAGTCTTCGTATAATTATGACTTTGCTTCAAGTAAGTTTGGTTATTTTACTTTTTCTGTGTGTCCACTCTTGCTTATGTCCTGTCAATCGTTCAAAGGTTAACTGTATTCATCTTTTTCATGTGTTTTATGTACAATAAAGAGTTTTACATACATACATACATACTTTTAATCATTTTCAACATGAAACTCAATCATAGCTACGTTAATCATAGTTATAGTTACGATTGTGTAACTTTATCATCCTTAAATAAATGACAATCTACAACAATGATATCTACAAGGATTAGGTCTTCATTACCGAACAAAGCGGTTGAGTTCGCGCCGTACGTATTATAATATAACTTGAAAGCGGTAGTTGAATTTAAACGCTTAGCGTCCCCCACCAAGTATTACTCTGTGAGCTGCATTAGGTAATAGTTCATTGCGAGTTGGATCGCAGTTCCAATATGAGCGAGCAGATTTACAGCGTTTAATAAGGAAAGTTGGCGGCGCGGGCGCGGCCGGATTACGGGGCGCTCGCCGGTTGCGATCGGATGAACTATCGGAATAGGCTTTGTGCTAGTTTCCGTTTTTAACGATGAAGAATGGAGCGTTTTGAATGGAAGAGGTAAAATCGTCTCGTATTTTTTTTCGTAAATTAGATAGTAAGGTAGGTATTACTTTCAACATGAAATCACCCTTGAACTACTCTCTATCAATATTGTATTTTATTTTTTATTTGGTTATGTGCAATAAAGAGTTACCACAATGTGTATGTACACTATGCTATAAATTGCACAGCTGAAAACGTCAAAGACTAATTTCACATACAAATCAATGTGACGATCATCCTTGTTATTCTATATTATTAAACTAGACTCGATGACAATACTTAAAGCACTAAATCGTCAATTAAACGTGATACCTACCTAATTACAACACAACGGATAACTCACGTATAAAAGCCGAAGAATTGCTCCGACAATTGATTATTTTGAGTGTTCGTTTCGCTGCCGCCGGGGCGAGCGCTCCCTGATGAAGGGCTTCGAAATAGTCCGAAACAATTGTCGGAGCAATTCTTCGGCTTTTATACGTGAGTTATCCGTTGTGTTGTAAATAGGTAGGTATCACGTTTAATTGACGATTTAGTGCTTTAAGTATTGTCATCGAGTCTAGTTTAATAATATAGAATAACAAGGATGATCGTCACATTGACTTGTATGTGAAATTAGTCTTTGACTTTTTCAGCTGTGCAAATTATAGCATAGTGTACATACACATTGTTAACTCTTTATTGCACATAACCAAATAAAAAATAAAATACAATATTGATAAAGAGTTCAAGGGTGAACTTTTCCCCAGTAAGGGATCCTGCCAGTTAACCTGATTTAAGAGAGGAAAATTTAACAAAGATGCAAGCAAGATGGGCGAGCAAGTCGTAATAATTACAACATTGAGCTTTATTTAGGGCGTTAAAAGAAATTTCTTTACTCGATTGTATTTCTCGTTTTATTATTGTTTGTGTGAAAGACTGTTGGTATAAAAAGGGCAGTGAATCATATTCGGTGAGCATTAGAGTATAACCTACTGTACCTGTAATGAAAACATAATGCGGCGAAAGCAGACAATGTAAAAGTTACTATATTCTATATGGTCCGGGTTTTTGAACCGGTTGGCGTATGGCTTAATCGGTTTGTTGACTTCGTAACGGCCGGAGCGGCAGTTCCGGGCATTTTTCCGCAGTGGAGCGCCTAGTGCCGCTAATGCACCGCGCTGGCTCGCGGCCAGGGCCTGCCCGGGTACGAACTCCACTACGCTGGGACTGTGAATTGCCTCGGTGTATACAGGCATAATCATTGCCTTTACTAGAAAGTTCATGATTTCAAAAATTTGGCTCATTAATTCCAAGAAACTCAGAGTTGCGAGGGTTCGAAGCTACGACCCTCTGCTTGAGAGGGGCAGCTCAAAATAATTGGTTTATATTTATACGCAATTGGCAGCTCAATGTCTTAATGAAATTCAAAGCTTAGCTCGGGGTATTCATGAAGTGCTGGGAATCAATTCGAAATATTCGCATTCATAAGCTAATAATTCGATGCACGCGAATTGGAACTCATCGCTTTAACCAATGAAATCCTTTGAACGCGGTGCGGCGTTATTACCGCGCTCCGCTCTTTCTGCCTGAGGTATAGGATAATAGGGTAAGGGTTTACTACGAGCATAAATGGGAAAAAATATTTCCCTGCATACAAGTTTGTACGCTGAAAATTTCGAGACAAACATTCTGAATAACTAATTTTTTGACAAGTAACAAACTTCTAACGCATTAGCGTAGCGTAGCAATTAATTCTAATTTAGATTAGAACAAAATACCAGGCAAATGCGAGTTGGAATCGCGGATCTCGGATCCCGAGTGCTCACGTAATGTGAGATTCAGGTACCTTACTATAGGTACTAGTTTAGGAGCGAATATTTATAAAATTGATTGTCCTGTTTTATTCAAAAGTTGCAGACGCAGTTCTTGAGATTTTCTTAAAGAAGTCGAATAATAAACAAACAAGCTCTTTTATTTTATGTGGCATGCGGTACAGAAAGCAAAACTTTTTTTACCTTTCTGATGTGTTTTGGTGACGCTACTTATGTTCAAAAATAAACTAAATATCGTGCTGCAATAAGACATAAACAGTTCACTCGGTTCTGGATTAACTTATTCTGTTTAAAGGGCGTGCGCGAGCAGCAAGTAATGGCTCGGTAAATACGCAGGGAAGAAACGAGCTGTTTGCACCCCCCCCTGCAAATAAACTCTGCTAAATCAGCTCTCGGGATTGCCCCCGTCGCGCTGAGCACTCGACACACTACAGCCTGTCCCGGCTCTAGGCCACCATCGATTATCTGTGCAGCCGCCGCAGCCGGCGCCTTGCAGTCTCACGAGCGTTCCGATCTGAGATCGCCTAAGCCCTCGGGACACACAAATCTGTTTCAGGGCGAACTTTGTAAACTAGCATGCAGTCTCACTTAGAATGAGCGCTATCGCGCGCCAGATGACTGTACCCCTGTTAGACAAGATAAAGCAACGTGAAATGACAACAGCTTAAGTGGAAACAGCGGCTTTCTGAAATGAGTCGTCCTAGTGCGCAGCAGGAGCGAGTTCAGGCGAGCAGGATGCGCGAGGTTCGCCCGCGCCGCGCGCGTGTCTGTGTCCAAACATTGCCGCCCTAGATTTGAGCCCAGAGAGCTAATATGGAGCCGGAGTCTCGCAGCCAGGCGCGCGCCGTCACCTCAAATTAGAATTCCTGCCACGCGTGCGGGAACTAAAAACAGGGAGATGGCATCGGCCCGGTGCCGCGGCGGCCGTGTGCGGCATTTTGTAGTCCCAAGAAACAAGACACATTCCCGTCCGTGCTATAAATTCGCTAGGTTCGCCCGACTTAGTGTATTTCACATTGTAAAGTGGGTCGTTTCCCCCGCGACACGGCGCCGGACGTCACGAAGACGAATGCAACATTTTAGCGGTTGTAGTTTTTCGCCGGAGTCGGAAATTAAAACAGGAACGAATTGTCCCCGAGGGCTCGGGCGGCGCGCGATGAACCGATAAATTGACCCTCGTCTCGGCGCTTGTTGGACCAGTTTTATGGGTCATCCGCGAGGGCGGCCTAATTCCTAACGTCTACCTTTTGCACCTTTAATTCGGGGAACAGTTTGGGTGAGTAGTGTACTTGACTTGCTGACAGCCGCACCTTTATATTTCAATCCGAGATCGCGGTGGGGCTATAAATAGCCGGTTCTCAGCTGAACGGGAAGACTTATTAAATTGGAAACGGATTCTCATTTTACCTACCTACTTACTTTATTATGATCACGTAGGTAGGCATTCTGTGTATGTGAATATGCTGAATAGTGGCTTAAACTAGCCACTGTGATGCAGAGCCATGGAAGCGAAGTGACGCACCTAACACGATGACCCGAGCGAGTGCGCCGGCCCCGGCTAATAAGGGTGGCCCGGGACAACCAGCTGTTGATGGTTTACGGGTTTTGCGAGGAGATTTATTTATAATTTATGAATAGCTGGTAGACGTGCCACTGCGTCGTAAAATGAATTTAGAATACTTCGGGAGGCGGGTTGGTGTTACTGAATACTGCAAAGATTTTTCTGAAACCTAAAAATGCGGTTGGCAAACAAACTCATACAATGTACATACATAGGTACATAAATCACGTGGTCTCCCCCCAGACAGAGCCTAAGGTATCAAGACTTATAAAGGCCATGTTTAACATGATTGTGAACGTATAGGTGGAAAGGGGAATCAAAATAGAAACCTACGAAACTGCACGGAAATTTAAAGTTGTTTTCGGAACTTATGTGCGAAATTACATTTGAAATTTACCATGAGCTTCTCAGTGAAGAAAAACATCGGGAGGAAACAACATCTGCGAATCAACTCAATGGTGTGTGTGAAGTTCCCAATCCGCACTGTAGCTCAAGCAAATAAGAATCCATTGTATGGGAAATCTGGCAGAATATATGGAGAACATTTATCTATTGGGATGGATACCTTATGGGGTGAAGTCAAAATTTATCAACTCTCCCCCCTCCTCCGGGGGGCGCGTCCCCCCACCACGCCCCCCAAAGTGTCCCGAAACACGGTTTTTTGAAGTTTTTGAGAAAACTGTTCGCGATACAGAAAAAGTGAGTAGGAATGAAATAATTTACAATAAATTTACTATAAATCTACCATACACATGAAAGCGGTATCTCTTATGGTTTTGACGCAAGAAGACGCAGAAAATCATAATTTTTTGTTTTTTTACAATATTTTTTATTAAAACTTCAGTTTTCTCAGAAAATACTCATTTTACAACTAAAAAATGTATGACTTAAATAAACAATGGAATATTCCCTTTGAAATGAGGTATCACTTATTTATATATTAGTTAAGTTGACCATTTTATGATAGTTTAAATATTTAATTTGTCATGAACAATTTTTTTTACTTGAAGATTAGGTATGTTTAAAATGTTTTTTATATAGTTTAGAGTTAATTATAAACCATGCTAGTGTAATTTTGTTTATTTATTCTCAGTTATTCGCAAATAATTAGTGTGAATAAATTCATTCATTTCCAAAAAGGTACTAAGATGTTTATTTAATATAATCAACTATTTATTTAAGCATACCCTTTTATTTAAGTACTTCATTAAAATAAACAATGTTAACACTCTTATTATCTGGGGGCACGGTAGTGCCCCAGCTAAGATAGCCAAGTGAAGCGCAAGAAGTGCACTAGTTACCTTTCCTCGAACCGCTTTGTCGTTATTTTGTACTCTCATAACTTGGTTTTGGACTGTACCAGATAACTAAAATTCTCGGGATATGATGTGAATAGTGGATTTATTACAAGCTCTTATATATTAAATTTTATAGATATCCAAAAAACTCTGATTTCGTCACTCACTCACTCACTGGTAGTCAACAAATTTACGTCCTAGAAAGTTAAAATTCGTAACTATAAGAACTATTGTAATGATATTTATAATCACACAAACGAATAAAAGTCGCTCACGTATAAAAGTCGAATGATGCTCGACATAGGTATTCCAGACTAGTTCGTAGTCCTTATTCCTGGACCGCTTGCCCCGGCGGCAGCGAAACGATCACATATTACAAATAAAGTAAATAAAGTATTATTATTATTATTATTATTATTTTATTATTATTATTTGTTGTCACATATTATTGATTGAGTCTCACGGTAATTTCATGTTTAAAAAACTAATGTAATTAACAGGAAAGTAATGAACAGTGATTTTTTTACCTTACGCCTATATGACGGTAGCAAAACGGCCAACGACATTATTTTTACTAAAATGTAGACTTCACAAACTCTTAAACACTTGTAGATAACTAACGAACGTAAAAAGTTTGTAAGTTGTTGCTAATGACAAGTGCCTTCAGAAAACACCACATTTGCACACGCTTAATTTCATCCACTAATTCAGTTTAATTTACAGAAAATTCTGAAATATAAAGTTTATTATTTTTAACAACTCCCTTTATCAATTTTCAGACCGCTGGCATCAAAATTTGCGAAATTTCGTACAAAATATCCATTCGCTAGTTTGTTTGACCGATTGAAGGAAGAGTTAAAGTTCCAAATTTTAGATTTTTGCTGTTGATTGTATACTAATCTAGCTTACAAACCAAATTTGAGCATTCTAGGAATTTAATATGATGATCACTAGTGACGACCACTAGTTTTTTAGATATCAATAAAATTTTAAATATAAGAGTTATGCAATTGAAACTTTACACTTGTAATAAGTTTACTATTCACATCATATCCCGAGAATTTTAGTTATCTCGTACAATCCAAAACCAAGTTATGAGGGTACAAAATAATGACAAAGCGGTTCGAGAAAAGGTAACTAGTGCCCTTCTTGCGCTTCACTTGGCTATCTTAGCTGGGGCACTACCGTGCCCCCAGATAATAAGAGTGTTAACAATTGACAACATTTCAAAAAAAAAGCATTTAAGTTTTTTTCGCGTTTATAATAGCTGGTTAAAAATTAGACTACCCGTGTTTCTCGGTTTTCCTTTGGTTTACTTAAATTCGTCGTTAATAATTTATTAAAGAAATGGTCATTAAAAAGACCGTATATACAAAGATAGGGATACTGATGTCGTGAACTTAGCATGATATAAAATTAAAAAAGTAACTTTCAAACAGAACTGTCATGTCATGTCACTTGCTTTGTTTATCAACCATTCATTGTAGTTCGTTCACGAATTTGTTATTTTGCGTTTGCTGCTTTGCAATACTGTGCATGCTTTGAGTTTATTTCTATATAATGACGACCGGAAGAAAGTATCACCAAGATCCTTTAATAATTTGTATCGTCCCAAGTTGCGGAAACACGGCGTTAATGGAAAAAATAAGCACTATAAGCACATGAACACAAGATACACAACACAAGATAAATTTGTCGACTTTGGGCAGATTGCGGCTATCCGCTATCACTAATCAGTCAACCACTTTCATGTTATTAAAGCGTCTATCAAACCAATAATTAAATATTAGGACATTTACGAGAATTGAAAACGAGTCGTTAGAATAAAGTACCTAATCCGTCGGACTGATAAAAAATTAACATGACATTGACACCATGACAGTTCTATATTTTTTTAAATTCCTACGGTAATAAATGGACTAACGGCACTATGAGTATATCCCTAACATTCACAATCCAACTTTTTTTACTGTTTTTCCTGAACATAAAAAAAACTACTGCATAAAAAAATCCAAAAATATTTTTACTGTAATGAGCAGTGTAAAATCTACAAACGGTATTTTCATTTTACTACCTTAGCAAATTTGAATTGTTGTCAATTGTTTATTTCAATGTCTCTCTTCAATTTCAATGTAAGTTACTTAAATAAAAGTGTGTACTTAAATAAATAGTTGATTATATTAAATAAAAATCTTAGTACCTTTTTGGAAATGAATGAATATACTTATTATTTGCGGATAACTGAAAAAAAATAAACAAAATTACACTAGCGTGGTTTATAATTAACTCTAAACTATATAAAAAACATTTTAAACATACCTAATCTTCAAGTAAAAAAAATTGTTCATGACAAATTAAATATTTAAACTATCATAAAATGGTCAATTTAACTAATATATAAATAAATTATACCTCATTTTAAAGGGAATATTCCATTGTTTATTTAAGTCATACATTTTTTAGTTGTAAAATGAGTATTTTCTGAGAAAACTGAAGTTTTAATAAAAACTATTGTAAAAAAACAAAAAAATATGATTTTCAGCGTCTTCTTACGTCAAAACCATAAAAGATACCGTTTTCATGTGTATGGTAGATTTATAGTAAATTTATTGTAAATTATTTCATGCCTACACACTTTTTATGTATCGCGAACAGTTTTCCCAAAAAGTTCAAAAAACCGCGTTTCGGGACATTTCGGGGGGCCTGGGGGGGAGACGCGCACCCCGGAGGAGGGGGGAGAGTTGATAAATTTTGACTTCACCCCATAAGGTATCCATCCCAATAGATAAATGTTCTCCATATATTTTGCCACGTTTTGAGCTATTTTTACTGAATTACTGGGCCCGCGTGGGAACTGTAGCCGAAGCCTTCTCATTCTGAGAAGAGGCATGTGCCAAGCAGGACGTACGTATGTAGGCTGGAAATGATGAAACGACGATGATCACTTTGAATTCGTTTTTGAATGCCTTTTGTTTTCAGTCGTTTTTTAATTACTTTCAAACGCAAGATACTTCTGCTCGTCACGAAGTGTTCTCTCGGCTTAAGCTTTAGGTAAGTATGCTAATGAACACACACGTTACCACATATTGCTCAAACTAAGCACTAGATGAAACCGCAACCGACGTGCGCATCGAGGCCTGGCCGACCCGATACCCGATAACGATATCGGTAGTGAGGGCATCCCGCCTCTCTCTGATTAAATATGGAGCCTCGGTATCGCGGATGTGGGCCAATAAAGACAACTAATGGATTAAAATGGCCCGCTCGTGCCCAAGCCAGTTCTTACCGAATGCATACCTAAGTATAGGTTTGTATTTATTGATAAGCAAGTATTACAAAGACGCGCATTTCAGGCTCACATACTGAGAATGTAAAAAAAAAAAAATTTACTACAAGCTGTTTTGCTGACTGTACTTACATTGACGTCCATCCTACATAATTGTGAACCTTTCAAGTAAATCGGACCAATCGCTGAAGAGTTTCCTCCTCCGGAGACGGTTCTTGCTGGACCACCAGAATTTTACCACCAGGTTATTGTACCTATTGTAATCTGACTTATAGACAAGCCAAAATTTCAACCTGATCAGATGAAGAGCTTCAAAATTGAGTCAGAAGAGTCCACCCCGACATACATACATAATAGACAGCAACAAGTTAATGAAAGCTTGTTTATTCTATCTATTTATTACTTTACTTACGTAAAAGTTTATGGTTTATGTAGTATATTTTACCTGTGTATCATTTCTTGAGTCACAGCCGGTTTTGGCTGAAAATCAGTGCTGCAGGTGTCTAACACCTCAGCGCGAGCGTAATGCTGAGCCAGCGGCCGTTACACTTTTGCGAAGACACACAACACTGATGATCTAATTTTCACGTCTGTGTTTTATTGTTGTTTCTTTTCTATAAAATTGTGCGTATGCTCTTAATATTTGTGTGTCTTGTAATATGAATAAAAGTCTTCTTTCTTTCTTTAATAATGCTTTAAACTCGACAGAGCAACTGACGAACAGCTGAAACTTAGCTATATACAATGAAGCTTGAAACCAGCCAGTAGCCACACAAAGGGCACATTATTTGGGTGCGTGGAGCTTTCATTAATTAGATCGAGTAAGTGGATCTCCACAAATTGCGTGGAACTAAGCTTATTCCGTATCGATTGATATGCACGCCCTCACCGGTTCGCCAGGTGCGATATTGTGCAATACTAACCCGGCCAAATAGCACCACACACGTGCCATGTATTATACATACGAGTACACTGCCATGTATATATACACGCACAGCAAGACAAAGGGATGCATTCAACACAACAATGCTTATGTTACGCCGAATATATTGCGTAAACGGACATTGTCTTGTTTGTGCCGGCGTATTTAACTATATCGTCGACTAAAAATACATGTATCTTAGGAATCATTATAGAGACAATGCGGCTAGCAACCGATCACTTCGATCTTTTTAACCCACGCATTAATCGAGTAATCATTTACTGTATAAATAAAAAAATATATTCAATTTTATGCCAAAAATGACTTACATCATTTTGAAAAAGAGCTGATATCCGTCAAACTACTGGACCGCTTTTTACCAAACATGAAGAACCACTGCAACACCACGGTTCATCCGTTTGAGAGCTACGATGCCACAGACAGACACACACACAGAGACATCAACTTGTAAAACCACTCTTTTTGCGCTGGGGGTTAAAAAGGGCAGAACACAGGTCGACCTTCCGGACTAACAAACTGACTCCATTCTACACAACAACATGCCCCGGAAGGAAGCAACTGGAACAATCGACAACAAACATTGCTATTAAAATGATGTTGAGTTTTTATTGTTTGTGTGGTTCCGGCGCGGGGTCCTTGCGCGGGGTCCGCGTGACGAGGGTTCCTTCGTCGCTAATGGCCCCCGACAGATATGACGCGTCGCCGCGGGGGACCGGCTATCAGCCCCTTTGACGGTTCCATGATCTTCTCGATGCTCACTCGCTTATAAAAATAACGTGAAAGGTTGATGAATGGTCGCCTCGCTCGCGAGATGTTTTGTTGACGACGTTTACTTTTCGCCGCCGCGTACCCAGTAAATTGGTTCTTATATTAACTTAGTTTTCACACGCGACTTCGCCTGCATGCAATTTATATTTTGGACTAGTTGTTAATAAAACGCCTACAAAAAAGTTTGTGGCAAACACTTAATTAGATCACTAGTTATATAACTCATAGGGTATAGGGGTAACAGACAGGCACCTTCGCATTTATAAAACTCGCCAACTCCTTATTGAACACCACATAAATAAGAATCAAAACAGAAAAAAGGTATACAGAAGTAATAAGGTAACAATAGGCGAATAGGTAAATTGTTAAGTCAGTCTGTTAGTCAAAGTGTGTTAGGGCAGCTCCGTTATTCATAATGGCGTCTATAATGTTAGTATTAGTATGGATTAAGAAGTGCTTGTGTGACAGCAATGTTGACACGTCGCATAGGAATAGTGGTTTGATACGCACGTGCTAGTATAATGTCATTAGTGTATGTATGAGCCGCGCTCGGGGGAAATTAGCAATCATTGCGAAGTTGCGGCCCGTGCGGAGTGCACTGCGGGAAATGATGGCCGCGCGCTATACTATTAAAAAGTCTGCCAAGTGCCATTCGGAATTGCGCAATGAGAATTTAATGATAAGCTTCTATGCTAGTCTGCGAGTTAAGAAAAACATAAAATGTACCAGTTGCATCTCTTCCAGCGCAAATGGTAAAAGACCATCGAGGGAACGGGCGGAAACCTTAGGAATCATGTTTATAGGCAATACGGCTAGCAACCCATCACTATTTTGATTCCCCTTTCTACCTGTACGCCCACAATTATGCTCAGCGTGGCCTTTGGGAACGTAAAGGGGTAAAGACGTGATTTATGTATGTAAGTAGGTAAGTACAGTTTAATAAACAAAAACCCATTGATGATTTGGGATGCAGATGCGTTGCCAACCTAGAGAACTTAGATGAAATGCCTCTCTTGTGCCCGTAATTTCCCCGGCTGTCTTACTCTCCACACCGGAACACAACAGTGCAAGCACTGCTGCTTTGCGGCAGGATTAGCGAGTAAGATGGTGGCAGCGATCCGGACGGACCTTGCACAAGGCCCTACCATCCGCATTTTGATGTAAGTACCTACCCCCAAGAAGCTTTCGGTATGTTATGTGTCAAGGATTTGTATTAATATACATACACACAAATCATGACTGTCTTTATCCCTTAGGTACGGGGTAGACAGGGCTTAAAGTAACAAGACCTACAGGCCACGTTTAGCAAGTATATAGATGGAAAATGGAATCTAAATAACATCGCCTATAATAATGATTCTTATGATTTTCACCCATTCCCTCGACGGGCTGTCATCATCTGCGCGGGAAGAGAAGCAACTGGCACATTCTATGTTTTTTCTTTACTCCCGACCAGCGCGGAAGTTCTGGAAGGTATTATATTCATGGAAGGTATTTGTATCAACAGGTCGATATAACCCGATAATTGTTGGGAGTATCGGGGAAACTCAAGCTGCTTGGAATACAAATTTTAATTCAGCGACGAAGTCGAAGAAACTAAGATAAAAGAAAATCCCGCCGCCATTTAATTTTGCAAGCAAATCATTGAACACTAATGTTATTCCATTTCAATTACGCATGCCCAAACATACAAAGTACTTCCTTATTACGAGTATTTATATATAGCTACATCGCCTCTGAGACTGAATGTATAAATAAAGGAGCACGTAAATAAAGACGGCGGAGTCGTTACTGCCGATGTGAAGACCCAGTGTTTCTTATTTAATAAGCTCGGTAATTGGCAGATCCTAATTAAAAGACATTTCTATGAAGACTGCTTTGAAACAGATCGACGCTGGTGACTTTATTCGGTAATAGGTATTCAGCATAAAAGCAGAGACGTTCGTGAAGGAAGACATGCGGTAGATATCTGTTTACCTCGCTAGTCAATATACAGACGTTCTGTATAAGTCGAGGGTATAGTATCTTATGAATACGTATTTTAATATTAATACATAAACTGGGCGGTGACTTTGATAATTTTACGGCTACTTTGATCGTTTTAAATTTGCTATGAAATCGATATTGTCCATATGCGGTGAATGTTTGGCATAAGACGCAAATTGATGAAGCGATTGATGAAGACATCGATTAGAAGCAGTAAACTCAAATAAAAATTAATGGTTTCGTCATTTTAATTTCTTTTTACGACATTTGAAGTTTACCATGTACTTTTGGGTGCAGGGAAAGGTCGCACATAGACTTTCACAAACCTGCAAAGCAATACGACAATGTGTGAAATTTTTAATCTGTTTTTGGAATCGAGACCACGTGAGAACTACAGCTCAATCCTTCACATGATGACCTGTGACCAGCAGACGAGGGAGGAGATGATGATAATGACGATGTAAATTTTTTACTAACTTCTTTCACAAACATATTTTCATGACCCGTTTTTTGACAACCAAACGTAGACGTTCCGCGTTTCCATTTGACTGAGGATTGTTGGATGATGCAGCCGTTTCTTTCAACGTCGCGGCCAACGGGGCCGCGTAAACATCTCCGATGAATCAATACCGCTGTTTGCCTACATCTTTGACACCGCTGAGAGGAATTACGGACAAATTAGGAGACTTAAATTGACAAAAAAGTTTTCTGATGTAAAACATTCCGCGGCTTGTAGCGAAAACTCTGGGAAAAAGCTTATGATACTGTCATGAATGATACACATTCATAAAGAGACTAAGAAGAAAATGGCTCATATGATGCACAAAATTTGACCTAGTCTCCGTACAAACTTATGTTGCATAGGTACATAATGAGGGCCACATTTTTTTCCGCTGTAAGTATATTTTCATTCATCATTCATCATTCATCATCAGCATCTCCAGCTCATATAATATGCCTCCCCTCACAATGAGAAGGTTTGGGTTATTGGTTCCCTTGTGAGTCCAGTGCGAATTGGAAACTTCACACACAATTTTCACTGCACCGAAAATCTGGTAAATTTCAAATGTATTTTCGCTCATAAATTCCGAAAAATTCAGTAATTCATCATCATCATCATCAGCCAGAAGACGTCCACTGATGAACAAAGCCCTCCCTCTTCGAACGCCACAATGAACAACAACTCGCCACCTGCATCCACCGGTTTCCCGCAACTTTCACGATGTCGTCGGTCGGACCACCTAGTGGGAGGCCTGCCAACACTTTGTCTTCCGGTTCGTGGTCGCCACTCGAGAACTCTTCTCCCTCCACGGTTGTCTATTCTACGAGCGATGTGGCCTGCCCATTGCCACTTCAAAGTAACCTTACAGTTTTTTTTATTCAAAGTAAATAATAGGTAACAAAAAAACAACTTCAGATAAATAAACATAAACAAGAAAAATAAAGTAAACTAGGATATATTTAAAATTAGATTCATTGTATTCGCTACCTTGTTATAGATTTAAAACACGTTTGTACGGCAGCTGGCGCGGGAGGTTTTTTCCTAAGTGCTTTTTCAGACGGCTTTGTGACTATTTGTTCGAGAGAACGGACTTCTTTCCAATTTTCTTGTTCAAATAAGAACCGTTACTTTGTCGCAGAGCAAAAATAAAACAATAGGTTTTTTGAAGAAACAATTATAAAGCGAATCGGTCCCGGAGGCCATTGTTAAATTTGTTCAATAATATAAAAATTATTCATTTCTGAGAACAGACTGTGCCGATTGAAGTTCTGCTCAAAAAGAAATCTAAACGTGCTTGAATCTAAAAATACAACATGGTTATAACTGTATAGCAATCTACTGGGATTTGTAGGAGTTAGTTGTCTTCCAATGCTCGGATACATCACCGGCTTTAATCTATCCAGTTCCTTTCTTATTTTCTTGTAAACGTTTGCTGGGAACAGACTGTTCTGGAGTGATATCTCCTGAAACTGCAGACTTAGTAATTTCCTCGTACGTCTTAGTTTTGGAAGGCCTCCCACTAAGTGGACCGACATCGTGAAAGTTGCGTGAAACCGGTGGATGCGGGTGGTAAGTTGTCGTTTATTGTAGCGTTCTAAGGGGGAGGCCTTTGTTCAACAGTGGACGTCTTCTGGCTGACGATGATGATGATAATGATTTTTCTTACTCAGTAATCGGGGTGCGATAAAGTTACTGTATTTATGTATGTAATGTACTTACATACATAGAAATGGCAGTGTAGTGTCAGTGAATTGCAAACAAAGGTTTTAAGCAATTTCCACCATATTTTGCCAATTTCTCGATTCTATGGGCATATATTTTACTAGTAAAGCGTGAACGATTTGCTAGTTAATTACAGGGTCGTTCTTCTTAGGCTGTGACCATCAAACTGCCACCCTGGCATGCCTTAATGGCTCGTGAATACCTTAAAGATTTATCGCACTCCGCTCCTCTCTTTCTACCAATATCAGTAAGAAAAGGATGGATTGAGAGAAACTGCTATAGTAAAATGTTAGCCTGGCGCCGCGCCAGTGCCGCAAATGCCGACTACGTGACTCTCACGTCCTACTCTAACTTATACAGTGTGAAAAGGATGAATGCCGCCACAAAAGTGTTGGGGTTAGCGAGTTGTGACCGGGTTAGCAAACTTGTGCCGATAGAGGTCGCCAGGGCATTTTGAAGCACGTGAAACACCTGTTACTCTTGAGATACTTTCTTTTATTTTAGAATTGAGTTTGAAACCAACTGTACGCTAGTAGCATATTTCAAAGATAACTCGGTACTTTTACAGCCGTGGTGGCCTAGTGGTTTGACTTGTGGCCTCTCAAGCATAGGGTCGTGGGTTCGAATCTTGGGCTCGCACCTATGAGTTTTTCGGAATCTATGTTCAAATTAATAACTAATAATTACATTTGAAATTTGGCATGAGCTTTTAGATGAATGAGAAACATCGTGAGGAAACCTTGCACACATCTGCGAAGGTGTGTGTAAAGTTCCCAATCCGCACTGGGCCCGCGTGGAAACTATAGCTCAAGCCCTATCGTAGGTATACAGGCTGGAGATGAGATGAACTACTTTTATTTGAAATATGAAAAAAAAATGCAATATGAGCTTGTATCTGACCATGACCACCATTGGAAAATTATAATAATTTTACTACCTTCTGGATGCATTTTTTTTTTCAATTTAACAACGCTTATTATCAGACTAAACGTGTAATTGTCAATAAATGATCTGATTTTGATTCTGATTCAGTTAGCATTGCCTGGGGATAAGTTTTGTGCATGGAATGAGACCAAAGAGAATACAAAATTCGAAATTCGAAGTTTGTATCACACTGTCTTCGTTATTCTCGTTTTGAACAGCATTATTGCGAGTGAGACAGCGCATGAACATCAAATTTCGATTCTGGGAGTTTAAGCCAGGTGTAAGGTTTGCGCCAGGGTCCTATTATCAAATCCAGTGTCCACCAAATTGTCGGTGTCGTACCTATTAGTGCGATCACGAGCCGCGCGACAGCGCACGACACTGCCGCGTGAATATACGGTATTGTCTTCCCATCGGGAAGCATCCGCGTTTGTCTTACTGAGTTACCGCCCGGTTTACCCTTATTATGTTGCTGGCTTAGTTTATTGGCAGAATATATGCGGGTATATAGCGGCTAAACACGCACGAGTATTGCCATCAATTAATGAATATTTAAACGCCTCGCGAGAGCACTGCGAAGATGTAGGGCGCTGAGAGCTGATTGCTGAGGCGTTACCGCCTTATTTACGATATGCTAATGAGAAACAAGCTCAAACCAAGAACAGATGTCGGTTTTGTTTTAATCTAACTAATATTATAAATGCGAAAGTATGGATGGATGGATGGATGTTTGTTTGTTACTCAATCACGCCAGAACGGCCCAACGGATCTGGATGAAATTCGGCACATAGATAGAGAAAAGTCTGGAATAACACATAGGCTACTTTTATCCCGGAAAGTTTCGTAGTTCCAGCGGGATAGCGATAAACGAATTCTTTGCAGACGAAGTCGCTGGCAACAGCTAGTCTATAATACATACATATATAAATCACGTCTTTATACCATACGGGGTAGACAGAGCCTAAGGTATAACGACCTAGAAATCACGCTTAGCATGATTGTGGACGTATGGATGGAAAGGGGAATCAAAATACTGATGGGTTGCTTCGCATATAACATGATTTCTAAGATTTTCGCCCATTCCCTCGATGGGCTTTTATCATCTGCGCGGGAAGAGAAGCAACGGGTACATTCTATGTTTTTTTCTTTGCTCCCAGACCAGCAGCAGTAGCAGTGCAGTGGTTTGTTTTAATGGATCTGAGAAAGTTTATTGCACTGTTTTAAAAGCGAGATAACTAACGCATTTATTGCCACGGACGTTTTCATGAGTTTTGTCCAGGCACACGCGATTGGATTAAACTGAACTGCATCGCTATTACGTACCACGACACGACATTTGCGACTCGGTTTAAGTGTCGCTCAAAGACGGCGATTCAATCACAGCTTAGTGCTATAGTTTTATTTAGAGCACATTCGAATGCACATGAGTTTTTGTGGCATCTGAAGCTTGCAAAGTCTGGCAGCCGGCTGCGACGGTGTAGTAAACATATCAACCAGAATTTAAGGCTAGTTTGTCAACCCTCATCATAGTTGTGTTATTACAAGTTTTTTATTTAATGTCACGTCAACTTTGACTCACTTCCAGTGGTTGAATTAATGTTAGGCATTGCCCTGTTAGCCTGGCGACAGTCAATAATTCAATACCATTTTCATTCTTACCTGTCCTATTTGGTAAACAAAATCCTAACCTCAAAACGTCTCATTTTTGTTATTTTTTTATATTTCATCGTAAATAAAGGAACAGGAGATAAAATATCAGCAAAATTATGTACAAAATATTACATCAGGTATTATTTGATAACATAATACACCTTATTTTTTACAAAAACTTGCTGAGGTTAGAATTTTGTTTACCAAATAGGACAGGTAAGAATGAAAATGGTATTATAGAATACTATAAATAATTGAAAACTAATGAAAGATTGTGGCAATTTTAAACTTGTCATGACGTAGGTATGTCTGTGGAAAAAACGGGTGTTTATTTACGCTAAGTAGTCAATACTGAAGGCACGCGACATTTGTCTCTCGTTTTGTCGCCGGCGGCGGCTGTCGCGGCGCATTGTCGCGGCTGTCTGCCGCTCGCCACTCGGGGCTCGGGGCTCGGGGTCTATTCTTTACCAAAGAATTGAATAAGGGGTTTATTCTGCGCTCAATTTAAAAATTCAATTCATGTTAAAAGACGGCGCTTGTCACGTTGAAATTAATTTTGTTTGATAATTATAGATTTCGTAAAGTACTTATTACGATTTATGCTTTAGTCGAGAGTTGTGAAGTAGTAACAAATTGAAAATCGAGTCAAAATAGTTTACACATACATACACATTCATAAATAACTTCTATATCCCCTACGGGGTAGAGAGAGAGGTAACAAGACCTAAAGGCCACGTAGACGTGGATAAATGATGATTGTAGGCGTATAGGTGGAAATGGGAATCAAAATAGTGATGGCTGCTAGCCGCATGGCCTATAACGTGATTCATAAGAATTTCGCCCATTCCCTTGATGGGATTTTACCATCTGCGCGGTCGAGAAGCCACTGGTACATTCTAGGTTTTTCCTTTGCTCCCAGGCCAGGGGTTACCATGACACGACATGCGCCTCAGTTTAGGTTCGCTCGCTGTCAGTTCCATACTAAAAATTACAGCTAAAACCTGAACTGAGTCGGAATGAAGACGCCATGGTTAGGCCCCAGCACGGAAGTAGTACCTACCTAAATAGTATCAACGAGCTTTTTATTTGTGAAAGATAGAACAAAGCACCAAAAATTATCTCTAGATCATAAAGCAATAAGCTATAAAAAATCTTTATTCTACAAATACAAATACTTTATTTTGCTTGACACACAACGTTAATTTACGTGACATCTTACCTCTATTGTATTTCCCAATAAGTAACTAAATCGATGTCTTTTAAAATAAAGAAGCAACTTTTCCCGATGGTCCGTTGACCGCGCAGCGCAACTCATCCTGACGAGTGAGACTTTGGACACAGAATAGAGTAGGGTCGAATACAGATCGCGTCAAACGAGCTTTGAGAGATTCGTCATACATAATACATCTTTCACTCAGACATTAATTTCTTATTCTTTGTTATACTAGCCGATATTTGTGTCTATCCGCTAGGGCTTAGTTTTAGCAGCTAGGCAAAGGCCTCTCCATGGTATCTTTGATATAGAGTCTAAGTCAAGACCACTCAAGTGTTGCCATACAGATTTGTTTTCTTTCCCACTGTCTCTGACGTTCGTGTCGTCGTCGCAATTTTAATTTTTAGGTTTAGTTTTAGGCAAAAGGGTCACACTGAAAACCAGCGCTGCGGCAGCCGCAGCAACATGCTGAGTGTGGCCCTTTTGGCACTTGCGGCACATGTAATATTTTTTGAAATGTTTTTTTTTTGTTTTATATTTTATTTTTTGTGTCGTTTTGTGTCAATAAATGTTTTTTTTCTTTCTTTCTTAATCAAATCAAATCAAAAGTTTATTTTGCAAACAGGCCGCCAAGCCAAGGGCTCTTTTACATGTCTTTTTTTTGAAACTACCAGTACCAGCGCATTCGGAAGGAGTAAGGCTTAAAGACAAGTGGCTGAGTATAGTATTGATAATAATAATAATAATATCTTGAGACAATAATTTTATTATTAACCTATTGCCAAACTAAGCAAAGCTTGTAATTATAGGTACCTACTGGACATACGGATAAACATACTTATAGGTAAAGTTAAAATTTTTTTTTTTTTTAATCAAACTAAATATTATAAATGCGAAAGTATGGATGGATGAATGAAAGTTTGTTTGTTACTCAATCACGTCAGAACGGTCCAGCGAATCTGGGTGAAATTCGGCACAATAGATATAGAAAAGTCTGGAATAGCACATAGGCTACTTTTTATATCGGAAAATTCCCGCGGGATAACGATAAACGAATGATTTTCAGCCGAAGTCGCAGGCAACAGCTAGTAGATAATAAATCTATTCTTTCTAATGTATTTATACACCTCAGAGCCTAAATGACGGCAGCGAGTCCCACTGTTTCCTTTGCCTTACGCCCCCCCCCCCCCCACCTCCACCCCTTCGGCCCGCGCCCTGCCCCGCTCTCGCCCTCGCGGAAGAGTTGTGACCTCAGTAAATAATTTACGCGTTGTTTTCCTGTTTTCTTTACTTTTATTTGCGTTTAAGAAAGCAATTTGGGGAAATGCTCGGCGCGGCCCTCCCGCGTATTGACGGCGCCATACGATACCGTATTTTCTTTTAAAGAACGTACAATTACACGGTTTGGGAAAGAAATGTGGCTTCACGTAACAATTTTTTATCACTTTCAATAAAATTACTATAGCAGCCATGGACTTGCCGCCTTATTGATAAAATGTTTTGTCTCTTGGTCTGGTGAAGGTTAATGTGAGTGGGACCATAGAAATACTTACAAATTCGCTAACGATTTGACCTGCTAATTCATCACTAATCTAATGTTAATTTGTAATTTAATTTTTTGAAATATAAATGATTTTATTATGTGAGCTTCTGCCCGCGACTTCGTCCACGTAGAATCAGATTACATTATGCATCTACGATCTGACATGTTTATCGCTATCCCGCGGGAACTATGTAACTTTCCGGGATAAAAAGTAGCCTATGTGTTAATCTAGGATACCAGCTATCTCCGTTCCAAATTTAATCCAAATCCGTCCAGTCGTTTCAGCGTGAACAAAAATACACACTCACATCGTCACATCCATCCATCCATCCTCACAAACTTTCGCATTTATAATATTAGTAGGATAGAAATCCTACTAATATTATAAATCCTAGTAATCCTATTCCTATCCTACAGTTAGCGTGCATATTATATACCGCCTGCGATAGAACTGCTATAGAAAATGTCCGGATGTCAGCAGTTACGTTGCAGTCTGCAGTACTGGCCCTAACCCTGGTACAAAAAATAAGCGTGGCCTATTAAAAGTCAGTAAAAAATCATAAAGCAGCTAATTAAAAAGAAAATTTACCTTATTAAACAAGTGACTTGCGAAAAGTCAGCTATTTCATTGAATATCAAAGGTTTTTATTGGAAAAGTTTGATGACTTTGCGAAATTTGCAAAAACGCCGCGGAATATTAAACAGCAATCGAACTCTTGCACCAACTACTTTAACTTGGCGGCGACACATGATCCCGCAACTTCAAGTTGAATGAATCCAACTTTAAAGTTTTAGAACTTGGCTGTCTACCTCGGTACCCGTCGAACAATCAAATTTGTGTGTGCTGGCTGCGGAACCACGGTTGCATCTGTTTTTGTATCTAGGCTAGACAGTTACAAGTGGTTAAATCTTCATAAATATGCGCTGTGATTGTATATTTTTACAAGATTTTGCCTTGCAATGTTTGTAATCGTTGTAAGCTGTCTTCAAAATTTGCAAGCCATTTTTCAACCACTCCAGTGGTTTGATTAACTGGAAATTTGGTATACGAGTACATGTACTGTGTAGATTGGATCACAATCAAGACAGTAAGTAGGTAACAGGTTCTGTCAAGCTCGTAGCTTCAAAAAAAACTTGAAACTCAAGGTAAGGGTTTAGTTAAGTAAAATGGATTAGGCTGCTTGTCTTAATTAACTCCCTAAAAGTACGGAGACATTAGTGCAACTTGAATTAGACGAAACAGTCACTAGGCCAAATGCTACATTAGGCCAAATAACATACAACATTTTGTACTGCCTATTTATGTATAAGGCCAAGCTCCTCTTTATTTGTCGCACTGTAAAACCTAAACGGTGGAGCAGGAATGAGCATAAATCTAGCATCGCCTCCCGTTGGGGTGGGAGCGAGTCGGTTTTTTAGGGCGGGCATTCGGACAGCGATTTGGCTTCCAGATTAATAGGGGATAATTATCTTGAGCCTGGCGCGACGCCAGCGCCACCGCAGCAGGCGCGCCCCTGCCGGAATCAACAACTGTCTTTTGAAAACCGAATTCACATCTTTGGATAAGCTTTGTGGTTTAAACGTCGCCATTCTCAGAGTAGAAGTAAGTTATAGTGACTATTTTAGGGTATCTCAAAACGAAAGAGGCAAACTCTTATATGACCACTTCGTTCTCCGTCTGTTTAACCGTAAACTTATAAGAGACATCACGTTGGAAGTAATTTAAAACACTTACGGTTGTAATATACTACGAAGTTAACCAGGGAAATCAAAATCTCTACAGTATTTCGCGTTGACACACAATTGTTAAATTTGGTAAGAACTGAAGCCTCAAGCAACACAAATAAAGGAAAAAATCCGAAAATCACTGTATTGCACAGAATAACTTTGTTTTTCAAAATCTGGGGACCAAGTTTAGAATCGGCTGAGATGAACTTCTGCCGGGCGTGTGGTTTAAGTTGTATTTTATCAAGCACTTACTTTGAAAATGCGTTTTGTTTACTGCTGGCAAAGTAACTGCAGTGGGCCTGCTTTATTAGAGGCGAGCCAAGAAAAACTATCAGCTTACGTTTCTCTTTCAGGCGACGGCGGGGGATGGGCGCGGGCGCGGGCTCCCACCGCCACCACGGACTCAATCAACTGATTTATTTTACCGTCCTAGAGAATTCCAACTTTATAAACTTAAAGAGGAATATTCAATATTTACCATCAGCATTTTTATTTAACGCCGCTGTGTAGAAAATATAAGTTTCACTCAGCGTTTCTATGCGTAAGGAGACGTTTGTGTAGACAAGTATGCACGTTGAGCAAAAGTATTTGCTTTAAATTGAAATAGGTCATGTTCATGGTCGTGTTGAGCCGACCGCTTTGTTCATGTTTTCCTTGACAATTCAAAAGAAGACAGTCATAATACCGACTCATGCGCCAACTGTTACCGTCTCGGGAATGTGCTTAGCGGAGTGCCTTGTTTTCGGCGGGCATGTCGCGTGCGGGGTTTAAGGCGTACGTACAAACACCCTGATTAATGTGTCTCCTCACTCGTCTGTGTAAACACGACAGCGCATCAAACCCGCGCGACACACCACCATCAATTATTCAATATTACCCAATGAGAGCTAAGCTAACCCGCAATTAAATTGGAAACGAACTCGGCCCGACAAAAGCGAACTAATAGGACCGCAACCATTGTCTATCGCGGCGCGAAGTCACGCTGGCGATAATAGTCATGAATGTGCGGGGAAAGAACGCTGGCGCGGCGCCAGCCCTGCCCGTCACGCCACACGCGGAAATCGGGAATCGATACTATAAAACTTTTATTTGATATCCAATCTGAATAGACCAAGCGTTCCGTCCGAGTACGCCGGGAGAATCTCTGAATGCTCGCATACTTGTTACGGGACAGGTAACTGATATAAATTGGTGGGGGAGCTCGGACGCGCGCCGCGCCGACGAGGCTGCATCGAAGGAAACCATTTGTGATTCAGCACATCAAACATACCTCGTACGTAACGTCCAATTTTTCGACGATGCATTTTTAAGAAAATCAAATAAAGTAAAAACCATAGGGGCAATAAAATTGACAATCAATTGACCTAGTCACTAAAGCAAACCTTCTATGGGTTAGGTAAGTACTAGGCAACGGATAAACATTCTTTTGTAAATTTAATCCTTCAAAACTCGAGAGCAAACATTAATATTTTTCATAAATAATCTGCCTCGACCGGGAATCAAATCACATCAAATCGCCGTCGGGTTTTCTAACCACTAAGCACTAAGCTGTCCCTGCGATCCCTATCGACTTAATTGTTTAAATGTGTAAGTATGATGAATTTACACAGAACACCCAGCACTTGAGCCTCGAGCCCAGCAGTGGGGCCAGGTGTGGGGTCCCTCATGCCCATGTGGCCGTATCGACCAGGTCCCTATTTCACCATCTGGATAATACTTAGTCGGTGACAAGTGACAATTCCAAATGCAATGCGTAGTCAATATGAAGCCGACCGGCGTGGATTTTTGTCGAGTTTGTAATGTAAACAGAATTGTTGCTTGTCGACAATTGTCACATTGGTGAAATAGGCGCCAGAAATGTCAGTTGTCAGCGACAATTGTCACGTTGGTGATATAGGGGCCAGCCCGCCACCGGAGCCCTGCTCATTACAGAGCCGTTACTCATCGCCTTTAATAGAGATTTAAGTCCCTGCGATTTATGGACAAATTATGGAACGCGTTTCAGTCGAGATCACCTCAGTGATACGACATTGTTATAGAAAATTGACACAAACGGGTGGATTTTTGACGTTGTAATTTGTGTGGTATACTTATAAGTATGGCACACAAATTACAACGTCAAAAATCCACCCAAACTTAAATTCCTGTGTATCTTTATTTCTGAAGAAAACTAGGCAAACATTTTTTTTATTTTAGGTTATAAATTGAGAATAATTATACCCGGAACACAGCTATAGTTAAAAATAGCTGCAGTCTCCCTCTAAAAAGACAATAATATCTTGCCGTACCATAAGCCACTACTAGGTATCTGATTGAAAGTACGATAGTACAGTCGATCATTTGTACGATTGTTTTGGCAGTTCCTGTATAAAAATAATAATAATCTCGCCATATATCTTCTGTCACACTGACCTGCAGGTGATATTAAACTTCAGGATGTTAGGTAATAAAATTCTATCATCGACTATCTATGCCAACAGGTAAACTTTCGTATGACAACGAGTGGACGCACTGAAACCCTAACGCTGTCGTCTAGGTCCAAGAAACATGGTTGTTCGACCTCCATCTATACCTGACATACTTTAGAATCGTAAAATGCAAAGGGAAAATAATATTTCAAAGCCAGCGCTCCGAGCTCGAGCTAAACCTTGACTAGAATAATAAATGGAAAATTGTATTCTCCACGATTCAAACGGAAAAGTGAGCGATGCGATTCTGAAATCAGCACAAAGGTTTTGTTAAGACGCTGACAGGCGGCAATGACCTTAGGAAACACTTTTTAGATAAATTGTTGACGTGTGTCAGTGAAAGAGAAGAAATGATACTGACGGCGCGGAGCATCACTAGAAAAGTTTTTAAATACACTTTTTTGCTAATTAGAGGTACTATTTTGATTCCCGTTTTCCACCTATCGCCCACAATTATGCTGAACGTGATCTGTAGGTCTTGTTACCTTGGGCTCTGTATACCCCGGATAAAGACGATGATTTGTGTATGTATGTAGGTACCTACTAATTAGGACGTTTACGCAAACGCTTGGACGCTTTTTGTTTCAATAATGTAAGTTATGGATATTGACAGCCAGTTTATACGTTAATAAAACTACGTATAAGGGGTTCGCTTCGTGTATATTACGCGACCCTCGAAAAACAATACCTGCGATATCCTTGATACGTTTTATTGCTACCTTCCTAAGTGCCCATAATGATACGTGAACAAGGAAAATATTAGGTGGAATAAAATCATAATGCCTTCACGTGCCGGCTAGCATTACGGCTATCTTGTACAAGTTTGGTACAAAATGGCCACGTATCTAATATCGGGGTCTTACGGAAACACTCGGTCGGGGAAAAAGTTGGTGAAGTCGGTGCGGCCACGCCGCGGGCGGACAAACGGTTCATTTATAGGTATTTTTTTTGAAAGAAAGAAAAAAAGAAAAAAAGGTTATTTATGATAATCACAACACAACAAATAAATAAACATATTAAACAGCAGATACGTAAACAAGTAACAACACGTTTTGTCTGCGTTTATGACAAAGTGGAAGATAGGTACTCGTGAAGATAAACGAGATGATACCTACAAAATGATTTTCGCCGATTCCCTCGTTGGGCTTTTAGCATGTGCGCGGGTAGCAACTGGTACATTTTACGCTTTTTCGTTGCTCCCTGACCAGCTTGGAAATTTATATATAGCAGTACTAGCGGTTGCCTGCGACTTCGTCTGCAAAGAATTCGTTTATCGCTATCCCGCGGGACTTTTCCGGGATAAAAAGTAGCCTATATGCTATTCCAGACTTTTCTCTATCTATGTGCTGAATTTCATCCAGATTCGTTGGGCCGTTCTGGCGTGATTGAGTAACAAACAAACATCCATCCATCCATCCATCCATCCATCCATCCATCCATCCATACTTTCGCATTTATAATATTAGTTAGATTACATTATGACATTAAACCCACTTGATACTCACATTGATATTTTCAACAGTTTCGCTACAATAGTCCTTACTATCAGTCTACTTCTTGATCCTCAATCTTTCACTCTACCAAAAAAAAATGGAAACGGTACCTATCATAGACAAGTCTGATACTTATTCATATATTGTATTTTTATTTCATTGTTTATTATGTATTTCTTGATTATTATTCATTTTGACGATCGCAACAGAAATACCTATATTTGTGACAAATCTAATCTAATCCACAACAGAATCTTATCATTAAAATTAAATAATATCTGCCCCAACCTGGGATCCAACTTGGGATCACAAGCTTTACATAATCAGGGTTTAACCACTAGACTTTCCAGTCTGGCTTCTGATTTCCATGTACCTAACCCTCATATTTGTGTTAATATCGCTATTCAGAGGCCTCGCTCACTTCATTAACTAGTGTACCCTAATATACCAAGCTAAAGTTTAGTATCAATACCAGCGGTCGGAAATTAATCCACAAACAAGACATTTTGCTTAAAACAGATAATCTATATTATTATATGTATGTTTCTCAAGCCTTTGCGGTGACGCCAAAGCATTGTTAGCTCAGCTTTGTCCCGCTAAGGTTTGTTTGCGCGAGCCGCTGGTTTCTTGGCCCCGCGTACCCTCGCTTTAGTCGCTTTGGCTTAAATCAACAGCGAGCTGCGATCGAGGCAACTGGATTAGCGCCAGAGCCGCCAATTAACGAGCATTCAGCGCTGCTCAATGCTCAATGCTCATCATACAAAATACAAGTTTATTCATTTCCCCGTTAATTCAATCAGCAATACTTTTTTTATTCGTATTTAAAAAACAAAAAATTTCGCGGGACAGTTGACTAGGTACCAAACTAACTTGTTATTTGCCTTCTCTCGTCCCTGGTGAGCAGTAGACGTTCCACGGGAGTTAGTATTTTGTGTCGTATAGACTGTTGCCGCGACTTCTTCTGCGATTGTTTATCGCACGACCGCGTCAACTATACAATCGGGGACTCAAAGTATTTCCAATTACTATTAATTATAGAGCGTGTGGAAGCGAAACAATAAGCATACACCCATTTTATATTTTTAATACAAAGTTAGGATATAGACACAATTTTAACTTAAAGCCAGCAAAATAAGCGGCAAATGGTAGTCCGGAGACACGTCCGAGCGCGCCGCACAGATACCTAAGTAGTTTAATGACTAAAGGGGTACAAAGTTCCGCTTAGGCGACTTAGACAACTTCTAATCTACAAGTAAGTGTAAGTAGGTAATGTTTTGCTTCTTTAGCAGAACGAGTTACTTATCATGTCTTTGGTTTGTGATTCAGTCATCATAGTCATGTGGGAAACGGAACGTTGGTGCGAGCGAGATGGAATGGGAGAGAGGGATAGGAGAAGGCTAATGGCGGGTTATCGTTGTAATGTACTGAGAGCATTTTTCGTTTGAATAAATAGTTTATGTTTAAAATAAACGTTGTTTCACTCTGAGCAAATAATCCCCACAACTTGGGAGCCCCCCCGGGATGCGCTCAGAGTCGGGGAAGTAAAAACACAACATTACGACGTACGAAGCAGCGGCCGGCGCGGCGCGCATAACCAAAAAGACGCAACGTGGACATGCGAAGCGCGGCTCACGACGATTGAAGTGCATTTAAAGACGGAAGACGGATTTTTACGACGTAAATCGACGAATTAAGACGGGTTGGACGTACCGACCACAACGATGCCAGGCGGCGCAAATGGATCTCAAGCGAGCTCAGGCTCACAGGCTTCGCCACAACAGGCCACGACGGCGCCGAACATGATGTTCAATTATTTTGAAGGAAGTATTGCTCAATTCAACGGTGAAGATAAATCGTACTCATCAGCAAAATGGGCCCAGGATGTTGAGGACAACGCAGAGATATTCGGCTGGAATGCGCAACAGAAATTGATAATAGCGCGCAGGTCTCTGTCGGGCACGGCGGCCCTGTGGCTCAAATCAGAAAAGGTGTTCAAGACTTATGAAGAGCTTAAAGCTGCCTTACAAAGGCCAGTTGCCAGTATTAGTGACCAATACTAAAGAGATGCACGAGCTGATGGCGGCCAGAAAGAAGGGCAAAGACGAGACTTATCACCAGTATATGTTGATAATGAAAGAACTGGGAAAGAAAGCCAAGTTTGCCGATTACGTAGCTATCCAATATATAATTGACGGCATCGAAGATCTACAAGCGAACAAAGTTATTTTGTATGGCGTGACAAGCTATAGCGTTTTAAAGGAAAAATTGGCAATATATGAGAAGATGAAAGCGGATAATAAAAAAGAGACGAAAGTTGAGACTGCTGTAAGAAAAAAGGGAGAATCATCCGCTCGTCGTTGCTACAATTGTGGGCAAAGAAGCCATGTATCTGCACAGTGTCCAAATGGTTTGAAATGTTTCAGATGTAACGAGTTTGGTCACATTGGACCTCGGTGCCCACAATCAGTTGGTCAAGGCAGTAGCGGTATGAAGACGGAGCATTCTACTACGTCGGTAAAGCAGTCCACAGCGAGTCCGGCGCAAGTTCGGGCGTTCGGCAGCCGAGGTGCAACTCAGTCGGTAAAGCAGCGCTCGGCTATGTTCGGGACAACCAAGTTGACAGCGACCAATCAATGCGAGTGTAGGAGCGGCCATGATGGTGAAAACGTCAACGAAGTGTCAACGTCAAACATATGTCATCCGGAGGTCATGCAAGTTGTAAACAAAGACATTCAGTGCTGTAAGAACGCCGGTAAACCAGTGAAAACAGTGACAATAGCAGAAAATCACTATTCCGATGCGTTAATAGACTCCGGCAGTGACGTTAACCTTATTTCAGCGGAGTTGTTTGCGGAATTGTTTAACGTGGAGTGCAATGTCGGCGGCGGTCTGACATTAACGGGACTTGGGCGTTCACAAGTGCGATCTCTAGGGAAGATTACGACGACAGTTACAATAGATGGACAGTGCTACAACAACGTTACGTTTCATATCATAAATAGAGACTGTATGCCGTACGATATAATTATAGGTCATGAGTTTTTAAGGAGTGTAACAGTACTAATGAGTGAAGGATGTGTGAACATATTCAGGGATGAAAGTGAGTGGTTAAATAATGTTAATTGCCTTACAGATATGACACAATCTTTACTAGAACATGTCAAGGATCCACTAGTGAAGCAGGAGGCGTATCATTGCGTTGCTACTTATCATCCAGTCCAAGTGAAGGATGTACCTTTGGAACTCAAGATTGTGTTAAAAGATGAGGTGCCCATAGCACAACGACCACGACGGCTGTCATATGTGGAGCAGGGTATTGTGGAAAAACAAATTGATGAATGGTTAAAGGATGGCATTATCCGGGTAAGTTTTTCCGAATATTCCAGCCCACTAGTCCTAGTTAAAAAGAAAGATGGTACAACACGTGTCTGTGTAGATTACAGGCAGCTTAATGCGAAAATTGTGAAAGACGAGTATCCTCTTCCGGTCATAGACGATTTGATTGACAGGTTATCTCATGCAAGGGTCTTCAGTGTGCTAGATCTGAAGAATGGATTCTTCCATTTAAAGGTCAGCGAGGAGTCAATACCATATACTGCATTTGTAACTCATCACGGACAGTATGAGTTCATGAGAGCTCCGTTTGGCCTTTCAACAAGTCCAAAATATTTTATGAGGTTTGTCAATGTGATCTTCCGGGAGCTGTTGGCTAAAAAGATAATGATGATTTTTATCGATGATATAATTATTCCAGCAGAAAATGAAGAACAGGGGTTACAACAACTGAAGCAGGTGTTGGCAGTCGCCTCACAGTACGGTTTGAGGATCAATTGGAAGAAGGCCAAACTACTACAGAGGGAAATTGAGTACTTGGGTCATAGTATCAAAGACGGTGAGGTACGGCCGACTACAGAAAAAACGGATGCTGTTATGAAGTTTCCAGAACCAAGAACTGGTAAGCAACTTAAAAGTTTTTTAGGGTTGACATCCTATTTCAGAAAATATGTAGAGTACTATGCCTACATAGCAAAGCCGCTGAATGACTTGCTAAAGCAAGATGTAGACTTTTTGTTTGATGTAGAGCAAAGAAATGCTTTCAGCATTTTAAAAGAGAAATTATCCACAGACCCAGTCTTAAAGATATTCGACCCTAACTTAAAAACTGAATTGCATACTGATGCCTCTTGTATTGCCATAGCAGCTGTCCTTATGCAGTATCACCCAAACACTGGTTTGCATCCAGTGCAATATATGAGCCGCAAGACTAATGAAGCGCAAAGCAAATACTCTAGCTATGAGTTAGAGGCACTAGCCATTATAGAAGCTGTTAAAAAGTTTCGTCATTATTTATATGGGAAACATTTCAAGTTGGTAACCGATTGTAAAGCTTTTCAGCAAATACTAATGAAGAAAGACCTCACGGCGAAGGTAGCAAGATGGGTGCTGATGCTGAACGAATATGACTTTGAAGTCGAGCATAGAGCAGGTGAAAAAATGCGCCATGCTGATGCTCTTAGCCGCAACCCTTATGTGGCAACTTTGACGTCCATACGCGATCAGATTAAGCAAGCACAAGACCAAGACGAGGGTGTGAAAGCGATCAAGGAGATTCTACAAGAAAAGGCATATAAGGATTATGCAATGGATGGAGATATACTATACAAAGGACCTGAAAAATTGCTGGTTATACCTAAACACTATGAAAAGGAAATAATAATGAGAATACATGGAAAAGGGCATTTTTCAAAGAAAAAGATGAAAGAATTGATTACTCAAGATTACTACATAAAAGATATAGACAAGAAAATAGACGAATTTATAATTGCCTGTATTCCATGTTTATTGGCTACGAGGAAAGAAGGAAAACAGGAGGGATTTTTGAATCCTATTGAAAAAGAAAGTATCCCACTAGATACGCTGCATCTGGACCATGTTGGAGCTTTAACTGGAACCAGAAAACAATATAACTACATTCTGACTATGATTGACGCCTTTACGAAGTTTGTATGGTTGTTCCCTACTAAGACTACTTCAAGTGCGGAGACACTGAATAAGATAAGAATACACCAACCAACTTTCGGGAATCCAAGCAGATTTATAACGGATCGAGGGACAGCTTTTACAAGCCATGAGTTTAAAGAATACTGCAGCGAAGAAAATATTCAACATGTAACGATTACCACCGGGATACCTCGTGGAAATGGACAAATTGAGCGCGTCCACAGAATTATAATTCCTATGCTAACTAAGCTGTGCATTGAGAATCCTGGAGCGTGGTATAAACATGTTAGTAGAGTTCAAAGAGCTTTAAATAGCAACTTCCAAAGAAGCATTAATACCACACCCTTTAATTTATTAATTGGTACGAAGATGAAATGTAAAGAAGACACAGAAATTTTAAAATCACTACAAGAAGAAACTGCTAGGCAGTATGACAGTGAAAGAGAGGATTTACGCCGAAGGGCCAAGGACCAAATACGGGTTGTACAAGAAGAGAATAGGAGATATTTCAATAAAAAGAGGAAGGAGAGTCAAAAGTACAAGGTAGGAGATATAGTGGCCATAAAAAGGACTCAATTTGGAACAGGACTCAAGCTCAAAGCAAAGTACTTAGGACCCTACAAAATCACAAAGGTTAATGTAAATGACAGATATGATATGGAAAAGACAGACAGCTCAACGGAGGGTCCTATCCGTACTTCCAGTTCTGCTGATAATATGAAGAGGTGGCCAGTTGGGAGTAATGAGCAAGAACTAAATTAAAGAGAGTATTCTGATGTACCTAGGTGTGTGATGAATGGTCAGAAACCTTATTATACTAATGCATGTTTTAGTGTGTAAAAATAGTACATAAGAATGTAAAACAAAGTTAAGTTAAGATAAAGTAAAAGGTACTGTGTAAAGTTCATTGCTTAAATATGCCCTTTTGTTATATTTGTAATATAAAAATATTGGTAATATGTTATTAAGTAAGCTATAGCTACCACTCTGTTTACTTTATATAATTCGAGATTATATCTCTAGGTTTAAGTACAGTTTACTTTTGTAATGTAAAAAAAAAACGCTTGAAATTTATCTGTTAAGTTTAATAATTATTTCCAAGTTGTTAGACGGGCATAGTAGAAACAAACTGTAATACCCATTTAATATAGATGCTATTATGCAAATTAGCTATTATATAGATGCTACTTAAGTTGCCATTAAATTTAAGTTGTGAGAGTATGAGGTTGGTTGATGTGTGAGGAAGGCATGAGGGGTGTCTGAGGACAGACATGTGAGCAGGAAGGCCGAATGTGGGAAACGGAACGTTGGTGCGAGCGAGATGGAATGGGAGAGAGGGATAGGAGAAGGCTAATGGCGGGTTATCGTTGTAATGTACTGAGAGCATTTTTCGTTTGAATAAATAGTTTATGTTTAAAATAAACGTTGTTTCACTCTGAGCAAATAATCCCCACAGTCATATCAGCGATCTCTATTGAATGAATGAATGAATGTTGCACAGAATATATGGTGCAAAAAGATGATTTTTTTCGATTAACGTAGAGTAATCGTGGCAGGCCTATTGGTTTGACCTGTGGCATGTTTGCCTGTCTAGCAGAGAATCGTGGGTTCGAACCCTGTTGTAGACGTCAGAGTTTTCAGAAATCACGCAATCACATTTTTAAAATTGAAAGAAAACATCGTGAATTTGCAAGTGCAAAGCAGTTCAATGGTTTGTGTAAAGGTTCCAATTCAAACTGGGCCCGCATGAACACTATAGCTCAGAGACCATAATGTCTAACGCATTTAGAGACAGAATCGCATTCAGAATTATATTCTGTCAAACGTAATAGGACGAGGCTAAAAAAGATGCTCAATGCGATCGCGAGACTCCGCGCGTAGAGAATAAGGCCTCTGATTATATTCGATATGATTAGACTCGAGATTATAGTATTCACGTTTCATGCTCCTATTTTCTCCTATTTTGCAATTCATGTTTTTTACAGCCAATCCTTAGTACCTAGTGATACATAAAATCGTAGCACCAGTAGCAAGCATGACATTTAAGACCGCGTCGCAGCTCAGAATGTATTTGCAGATTAAAGTACAACATCCTCCAAGCCGTGCGCACTAGAATAAAGATCGTCGCTGGAAATAGTCAAGAGCGACCTCTATTAAAACTAACACTACGTATAAACGTCGAAGCAAATCATCAAAATACGGCGGCGCTGGACCCGACCGCGCACGTTAGCATAAATACTGGCTGTGCGATCGCCGGCAGCGCTGTTCTAAATGTTAAACCGGACAAAGTATCTCTCTATTGCTTTACAGCACTAGTTTTAGACCACGATTTTATTCAGATGTATTATGTAGTGATAGTAAAGAGTGAAGCTGCACTTGGAGATGCCATTGAGTTTTTTCTTCTTTAAAAAAAAAAGAGTTCTGTCCATTGGTCAATTTTGCCAGTTTCAAAGTAGAAAACAGACTGATAGAGACAGTGCACTCTGGGCAATAACAACGGTTAACTAATTCATATACAAATTAGTTACAGTTAGCCGTTGGCTAAATATCCGACTGAGTTAGGTTACACTTTAATTATTTCTTTAGTCTTTATAAAGGTTTAGATTCTCATCGGGTCGAGTCCACCGACCGTTTCACTTTTGCGAAGATACGTTCATTCATACATTGATGATCTATTTTCATGTCTGTGTTTTATATTTAATTTTTGTAAAATTATGTGTAAGTATGTTCTATTTGGGTATTTCAAAAGAGAATAACCCCCTTATTCATAAACGCTCTGTAGGCTTCTGCTAATTTAGTGTTTCGTTTGTCCTTATCTATCACTTTGACATTTACCTTTCACAGATAAGGACAAACGATTACTAAGTTAGCAGAAGCTTATAGAGCGTTTATGAATAAGGGCGTTAATGTCTTCTTTCTACTTTCTTTCTTTCTTTCATCGGCCGACCCACCACTCCGTTAAAAATGTAGGTAGCGACAAAAAAGGATTAATGCCTTCTGCAGCCACTGGCTTTCCACGATCTAAACCAGATTATTTGACTTATGCACTAAATGCACCTAATCGTTTGCGGGACAATGAGAAAGTAACTCGCAGATCCCAACTAAGATTAGCCTTCAGTTAACATAATAGAGCATTACAGAAAGTGCAATTGGCTCCACAGTGCATAAAACGGGTAGGGATCGAGTCGATGAAGCACTCCAATTCTATGGTAGTTTAATTTTAATGATAATGGCTAATCTAATACTGAATTACGCGTGGGATTTCCGGTGCATTTATGTCCGAGTGTTTTATAAAGAATTTAAAGAAAGGTAGAGACGTTTTCCGATGTGCCTGAAGCCTTAAACTTAGAATCATTAAATATCTTACATAATTCATAGCAGAAATTTAATGAAGATTCTGTACTAACGATATAGCAACGGAATGAATGCTATTATTTCGCAAAGTACCTCGGCAAAAGGGGGTTACTTCGAAATTTGGGTCTCGAAACTTATATCATACCGTCTCTCTTATTTTCAAATTAATAACTAGGCCAGGATTAAAGTGTAAGAGCTTAGACTGACCGTTATCCTCTTCAGCAACCGCTTGCCTTTGTGCCAGGAGATGGCGGCGGGCGGGCGCGAGCCGGCCGACTCGCAGGCCACCTCGTACCGGCGCTCGGCCGTCAGAGCGCCGCCCTCGCTCACCTCCGCCGGCCGCCGGATCTCTACCGTCAACGGCCGCACTGCAACAACAGTTCCTTTAACAACGACCAAAAGCTTATAGGTTGGGCTAAGGATTTTAAACGTATCGAAAGCTTCTGATAACCACTCAAAATCATAGACCATAGAGATCCCCGTGAAGATCAATTTTGTGCTGCTTGGTTTTCCACTAGTGATGGACCGACTATCCGACTAGTTGGTCCCAGAAATGCCGAATAGTTGGCCAACTAGTCGACGTTGTCGATCATTCTGGACGCTCGTCTACACGTTTCGTTTTCGCAGCCGTTCGGATAAAACACACAGCATACAGCATGCAACATAGTGCAACAGCATAGTGTGTAATATTAAAAATAGCAATTGAGAGCTTTCCACTTTCTGCCAACAAACTGCTATGCATTGCAGTTTGGCAGAGGTATAATATTAATATAGCTATAAGTATTTTGTACTTCTTTTATATTCTATTTGGGTCACATAAATTGAAAAAAAAAACGTTCGCCTTCAGCTAATTGACAGCACTAGCGAATACTTGTGGGTATAAAATTAAAAATAATGCAGAAAGCCGCTTTCGCCCATAATTTGAGTTAATTAGTAATCCCATCTCTACTTCCCACGATCTTCACCAGACATGTATTCATATCCGTCCGTCTCCTTGTAGGTACTACACCGTGATACTCACGGAACATATCCAGCACGAGCGACACCTCCCGCGGCGGCACCAGCTGCGAGTTTGCCGCCTGGCAGGTGAACACGGCGGCGTAGTCGGCGCGCCGGATGGCTGGCCACATCAGCCGGTTCTCGATCACGTCGCCCGTGTTCTGCTCGTACTCCGCGTCCACCAGCACGCCGTTCACCAGCCATCGCACCGTTGGCTCCGGCCGACCTGATGCAGACAAATGACACCGTTTAGGACAGCTGCCTCATCGGTAGAGATCGTAAAATGCGAGCAAAATCCATTGAAAACGTATGACAAGCAGTTAGGGTCGGCGATGGTTCTAATAATTGATGAATTAAAATAATTCAAATTAATATTATTTTACTGTTAACTTCTTAGTACTTCTTAGAGTTATTCACATTACGATGCCTGATCGTCAGCCAAAAGAAACTGCTGAAGATCGGTCTCCCCCAAACCGCTTGCATAGTTAAAGTCAAATAAAATTGTAAAACCTGGTTAGGAAAAAAAAATAGTTAATAAATAAGTTAGGAAATAGTTTCATACATTTTACACTACTAAACCCTGAGTTAGCAGTGCATTCAAAATTTATTAGAGACGCGATGGATTGAGTTGCTGTGTTGAATACTGTATTTTGAACTATCTAGTTAGTGTACGAAAAGACGCGCATAAAGTACATAACACTAAAAAGGAAAAAAGAAAATGGTTAAAGGATCATTTCTTTGTCTGTCTGCCTTGCCGTCTGTTTTTAAAAAGTGTCATTTAGGGTGCGAACACACCGCCGCTTAAGAAACGGTGACGCTACGGAATCGCAACAAAATGTATGAAGAAACGGTGAGAAAACGTGACGCATACGACACGTCATTGCGTATACGCGGCGGTTTGGTCGCACCCTTACTTCTCGATGATAAAGAAAAAAATATGAAACTATACTAGTAAGACAAGACAAGACAAGACAGTAAGGGGAAAAGTAGAAAAATCACTCACTACTATTGTAAAAGGGAATAATATGTCACTTTAATTATTTTTCCTTGTATAATAATGATTTTGTTGTTCAAGGAAATATCGTATTATTTTTACGAAAAACAAAGCTATTGTTGCCTGGGGTAAAACGAACAAAATTTAAAAGTATCATTATGGTAATTGTTTGACAGTGCGTTTATTTTCTCTTTGTCCCTCCGTACAATTTCGTGTTTTGATTGCTGTCGGATTGCGATCAGTTGCGAAGGTTGCTAGTGATCGCATTATACATAATACAAGAACATACTATTTTCTGGTCACCACTGTAAGTAGGTACCATTCGGATTTACAAACAATTATTGAAAACGTTTGGATTTGGAACTCCGATGTAGCCCAGACATTAAGAAAATAGACGCAATGTATATTTATGTACAAAACCTTTAGTGCGCGAATCTATTTTACCTTTGCCTCATATTGTCACAAGGTGATATAAAAAAGGGAGCAAACAGGCAACATCTCGTTTACCTGTCCACCGTCAACGCGTACAGAGCAAACTAATAACCGCGGCGTTTGATGATACGACGCAAGGCCATATATAGGTGGGTACTCCGCAAAATGAACAAGAATTCCAATTCTAAGCCCGGAAATTCGGACGCACTAGTTATGTGTGCGCATCAAAAGCCACGGGAGAACGTTCCAAATGAAAACAAAAACTAGACTGAGTTTTCAATTCAGCTCACTCTGACGAGATGCAGGAAAATAACACAAAGCGAATACTGGGATTTATAAACCGGCACGGCTGGATGCGTGCGGGCGCCGCGCGGACGTCACGCTCCGAGAGCTTCGCACAACGACAGCTAGATTTGACACGCTCCGAATCTATGGAAAAGAGCTTAGTATCTTTGTAAAATCTACGGCGTCAACGAGCCCCGCCACGCACAGCCTGAGTCAGGCAGCGGTGATAAACGCCGATACCCGCCCGCAGGCCGCGGCGCTCTCCCGACGGCCGCTGTGTCCTTTGTTTGCTTGTTTGTAAACCGCTATGTGCTTTTGTTAAGCCGGGATCGAACACTAAAGCGTCCTTAGTTCCGCTCTGAGCAAATTGAATTAGTTCTCGCAGTCCTGGAGCACTCGCGCGGTTTTGGGAGGATCTAATTCCAAATGTCAATGGGTTTAATTTGGATTTGTGTTGACAGTGACAAGTGCCGCCCGCGCCGCTCCGCGCGGGTTGCTCTAAGCCCGTTACCTGCGTGACATGCCTATTCAATTATAGCTTCTCAATTCTCACTGGCATGTTCGCAATTAAGGCCGATGTTGATTTTCTCCTTTCCGAGCGACTTCAAAACAAACAGCATTTTAACTTACTTCATAATTTCAATAGAAACTTTGCCGGCTATGTATTATTTCTTCCGCAACTAAGGAAATGGCGAAACTATTCGACGCAGTGGAGAACTAAGTTGAAAAACCGCGAGTGCGGGCAGACTCAATCGACATACCCAATTAACACGGGTGCATAATGTGTCGTCGCGCTGCGGGGGCTGGGTATGATTCATACAGTAGATATACATTTTTTTTTATCTGGTCGTATATTACTAGATCGTCCATTCCACCCCGTGCGTTCTTAGTCCGTACTTTGGTTGCAACCGTAAGGCTAAACTAAACACTAACTAACTAAAATGTTACCCCTTTTCATTTGGTTAGAGGGATTAGGCATTGGGGGAAAAGCAATCAAAAACAATACTTACAGTAACAAAATAGATTACAAAGCCTATTTATAACTGGAAAAGGTTCGTTTATTTTGCAAAAGTTGCGAAATAGGAAAGTTAACTGTACTTAATGGTACAAAAGGGATAAGAGCCACTAAAGGCTTAGAGCATTACGCAATAAGTGTCAGTATCAAGCAGCAAAGTGCCAATAATTGCCAGATTAACTTGAGAAAAAAGGCTACATTGAGCGCTCTCAATTGTTCACTAAATGAAAACTGCAAGTCACCGGCTGCGTATTGTTCGGTCTCGGCGCTCGGCCCTCGTCCTCGGCGCTCGTCTTTTGGCGTTCGGGAAAACAACATCACAGCCTCTTTATATAGAATTTTGGCGTTTCAAACACAAACAGAGACCGCTCGAGACAAAATGAAGTATTCACTTGAAAGAACAGCCCCTTGGTGGAGATTAAGATTGGATTCGAGTGCGATTGACTCGAGCATTGCGAGATTTGTGTCGAGCGAGGTTCTTCAAATCAATTAGACAATTAATTGTAATTTAAACGATGAAAACTTGATCCATATCCCGAGTAGCACTTCAGAGTTAACATAAAATCAGTGAATCTGATTTATCGATATCCTTTTAAAACAATGTCCAATTGAACCGTTGATTGCAAAGAAAATAGGTACTTATAATATTTCGAAGTGGGGACATTTGTCACGTTCTCTGATAATTTAAGTGGAGAATGAACATGATTTTAGCTATATCGCAGACATTTTCGCTAACGGCGAAGAAAAGCCTAGTTTATTCCGTCATCGAGTCTACGCGCGGCAATCCGTTTAAGTATCAAAAAGACTTTCATCCTATGGATCTTTGACGCTCGCTGTCCGTGGCGCTGTTAAACCCAGTTTACATTATGCACGTAATTTCGTGCAACTACCGTTACACTGCGGCTTATCATTGGTCTCTTTTAAAGCGTTAGCTCATCGGCCGCGCATTGTAATGCTAGTTGCACGGAATTAATGTAAACTGGGCTTTAATGTGGGCCGGCGCGCAACAGGCGCGGCGCGGCCTAATCCCGGCATTAGGGGGCATCTGCCATCACACGGATTGAATATTTTCCCGTCCCGAGAATCCCCGTCGAATACGCTCCAATCAATTTCCCGATTATGCAAATACGGTGCCCCCGTCAATTGGAATTACGTCTGAGTTATACACTTAATCCGATAAAAGTCACTTTGATTGGAATCTGGTGATTTTAAAATTGTCGAGGTGCTCCGCCCCGGCCGGAATGTCACTGTTAATTTGTAAAAACGTTAACGTTTCGAGTGGGCTCACTTTAATCGGGGAGCGGATGTTTACTGTGGTTCACGGAAAAGTTTGTGGTCAGTGTGGACACTGTTTTCATTGTGGACACGATTCCAGGAAAAGGAGATACTGTACCGACCTCACAGTGAGCGAAGGATCAAGGGAATGGGCGAAGATCTTAAGGAACCATGTTATAGGCGATGCGCCAACCCATCACTATTTTGATTCCCCTCTGCAATTGGGATTGTTAATTTTTTTACAACATACCCTGATTTGAAAACCATTTCGAAGTATGGGGCTTGCGAACTGCTTTATCTTACTGGCGTTCAAAAATAATCAAGGATTACGGATATTTTGCAAAAAAAATATTTGAACTTTATTCGACCTTACCGAGCGGCTGTTGGTAGTTCCAAAAAATAAATCGGCAAATATCTAGTTTGTCTATTAAATTTATATGTCAACTAGTTATCAGTGTCACCCAATGTCAGTAAAGTAAATATTGTTTTGTTGAAAACTTAAAATTTTCGGTCGATTTAAAACGAAATAATGGAAATTACAGATAATGCTTCGTTCTAACCTGAAATAATGACTCTAAAAACAGCTCCAAAACAATAGTTCGCACGGATCCGAGAAGATTTAAGAGAAAAGTGGTGTCGCGAAGTAAATGTTGAAAACTTCAAAGTTTATAAGTACACAATATTGTTGCGAGGATCATTTCGATGTAAGTAGATACGAAAACACAATGCCGCATACTTCCACATTCATAAATTTTCAACCAATAATACGGTTATCCATGATCAGGATTTAACGTATTATTGGTAAACCAAAGGTAAACAGTATATTTGACATTGAGATGACAGTCACAACAGTTGACAACTATTTTTTTTTTAATTTCCAAAGGATTGTGGGAAAATTGCCTATTTAATTTACATTATATAATACAGTATATAATTTACGAAAAGTCGTACCTGATTTTTTTAAGCAATTATATTAATTAAATTAAGCCATGAAATGACAAAATATTCAAATTAGTTTCTTAAAGTGCTCCATATTTTCTAAAAAAAAATATAAAAAGGGGAGGTTAAAAAAAAATGAACAATCCTAATTCCACCTATGTGCCCACAATCATGCTAAGCGCGACCTTTGAGACTTGTTACCCTCTGTCGCTCTGTCCCTCTGGCTCTGTCTACCCCGTAAGGGATAAAGACGTGATTTATGTATGTATGTATCACAGTAAGGTTAGTTTAAACGAATCACAGACTAGAACTGAGCGTGTGTGAGTCCATCTAATTAGCATTGGTTGTTGTGTGCGTGCAATATTATACACTATGAGGTGTAGTTTAAGACTAGGTTATTTGAACTCCGCCCGAGCTAAGACAGATAGCATTTATTTTCATTTTTATTTTCGGAGAGCTAATAGTTACAAGTCGAAAAGTAATTCATTAATTTTCATCACACTTGCTCGTAAAGGGTGTTATAACACGCGTGTTTATAGAGCCGTAGTGGCTGATTTACCTCCCGCGGGAATTTCAAATATTTTACTCCCGAGGGAGTTATATTTGTATGGATTTTCATAATTCCCTCGGGAAGAAAAGTTTAGTTTTAAAATTAAGAGTTCATTGTACGTCATTTCAGACTAAGGAGGTTACAGATCAGCCAGATTTAGTTAATATAAAAAAAAACTACGAACCAATTTTATAAAACTTTCAATTAGACATTACTGATTACGATCCAAGATGGCGGATGACATTTTGAAACTAAAAATATTGATGGCGGGTGTCACTTTCGAGTAATTTGGTGGCTCTGAGCCCGATTTTGGCATAATTTTTTGGATCCAAGATGGCGGATGACATTTTGACACTATTGACACTAAAATGTTGATGGGTTCGTTTTCGAGTAATGTGGTGGTTCTAAGTCCAATTTTAGCATAATTTTTTGGATCCAAATGGCGGACGATATTTTCACACTATTGGTACATAAATGTTGATGAGTGTCCTTTGCGGGTAATTTTGTGATTCTGAGTTAATTTTTTTGATATCTTTTTTTATTTCCTCGCAAATGTGATGAAAAACATTGTGTGTATCATGGGCAGTAAGGGGATTACAAACTCGAGTCATTAAAAGCCCTCCGCCTTCGGCGTCGGGCTTCTAATAGACTCTCGTTAGCAATCCCCTTCTTACCGCCCTCGGTGCACAATGTACTATTACAGTCGGTCGTGAAAGAGATCTTCTCAGTCGGTAGCAGCCGGCAAGACTTTAAGACCAGTGAAATAGGAAGTCTTTACCACTACAGGATATTGTCATCAAATTAATTCTATAGTAATACAATACATATTAAAACCTAACTGAAACAAACGACAACCTACAAAATCGTTCGACAAAATCTTGTGTGAAATGTGTGAACTGAGCCCCGGTGACCTAGTGATCGGGAATGCGGGTAATAACGCCACTCCTACGATCACCCTGCTATACAGGGTGATCGCAATGTACTGTCAGGAATGTTTTCCGAGATAAAAGCGTTTCTGTGTATGGAGTCCGCTCGCCGGGAAGAAAAATACACCTTCTGAGAGCGCGCTTTGCCCGCCGTCTACAGTTTATGTACTATGTTTTAAATTTGCAGAGTATTTTTATGACTACGTAATTTAAACAGGACTAAGGGTCGTCTTAACATAGCCATATCAAAATTAATGTTAGAATTAATTTCATGAAGAAAGGTTTTACCAAAAAATTTCTTTGTTGACTTACTATGACCGTTATATAATTTTTTAAGTGCACTTCATCAGATAATTGCATTTTATTTTGCAAATAATTTGTACCTTTTTTGTTGCAAGAAGTATTACAAGATGTCGCAGGCTGAGTACACTCACCTGTATCTCGTAACGTAAGAAACTTTTCGATTATAATAAAAAAATCGTTCGTTCGGGGCGTGATAAAAGCGTTCTTGTGTCAGCGGGGGAGCGGAAAGGGGAGGGGAGTGTCAAGCCGACAGTCGACACACTTGAAGAGCAAACAAAGTTCCTGTCGCGGGAAAATAACGCGATCGGGTGCGACTACGGTATCTGGCCTTATACTCTGAAATTCGATTTTTGAAGTTCGTTTCGTTCCGTTCCTTTCTCACTATAGTTATTAATTGGAGAGTGAGAGGGACGGTGTGATACGAACTTCTAAAATCGATTTTCGGAGTTATCCCCGAGTGGATTTTTGACGTTGTAATTTGTGTGCAATACGTTTAGCATTGGACACAAATTACAACGTCAAAAATCCACCCCCCCCCCCTAGATCTACCATAGATTACGCAAATGCATCTATTTGGCGTGTCCGAACCCCGTAAAGGAGCGTCGAGGTTTGCTCCATACATGTTGAATATACGATAACATTTTTAAAGGGCAGCGGCTCCATTGACTCGTTTTAATGGTAGCGGGGCGGAGACACTGTTTTTGAATTAGTTTGAATTTCCCGTCACTAAATTTGGGCTGTGACATCACAGTAGCTGGTAAAAAGTCGGCGTGGTTGGTTTCGATACATGGTACATATCTTTAAATAAGGCAGGTACCTATATTATGTTCTCTGTTAATGCGACATAGCTCGCGTCGTTCGACGACATCGCTCGAGGACTTCCCGCGCGGTCTCTCACAGACAAAAACATTAATTAACCAATGTTTTATTGAACTGCATCCCATTTGAATACTTGGTTCGGAAGTTAATGAATTGATAAACCAGTGCAGATGCAGCCATGCGACCGAATGGGAAAACGACGTGGCTTATTATGAATAATATCCCAAAAAGCGAATAAATAACGACTCGCCGAGTCATCTCATTATCTCCAGCCTATATACGTCCCACTGCTACAGGCCTCCTCTCAGAACGAGTGCGCTTGGGTTATAGTTCCCACGCGGGTAGCATTGAATTGCTTCGCAGATACGTGAAGGTTTCCTCACGATGTTTTCCTTCGCCGAAAAGCTCCTGGCAAATTTCAAATGTAATTTCGCTCATAGATTCTGAAAAACTCAGAGGTGCGAGCTTGGGGTTCGAACCCGCGACCCTCTGCTTGAGAGGTCACAGGTTAAACCACTAGGCTACCACGGCTCGATGCAATCTTTTTCTGTTTGAACTTAGTTGGGTCTTTAGACCGACCGCTTACCGCGCAGTGTAGGGGCACGTGGTGGGACGATAAAGGGGGCCGAGAGAGGTGCGGGCGGCAGGCGTACTACCCGCCCGCACCTCTTTCTGTCCCCTTTGTCGTCCTACCCCGCGGCCCTGTGCCGCGCGGGCGGGTACTCATTTAAGCAGTCGGTCTTTAGTCTTACGTGTAGGAGTAAACTTCTATATTCACTTTAAACTGATGAATCGAGACGTTAAGAAATGAAACAGCACCGGGAAATGAAACGCTCTTCCGAAAAAGAGCACGTCGTCTGTTTAGTGCAGTTTTGTTTGTTTTTGTTTGAAGAATGTCAATAGCATGGCGACAGCGAGGGACAGCACAATAGAGCAAAAAGAGACGGCTAGTTTGGCGTACGCTGCGCCATTTTGCAGTTTGGATTAGTGTTGCTGAAACACTCCGCGCTATTCGAGTGTGCGATGCCGCGTAATGTGCCTGAGCAATCGAAGACCTATGGCTATTTGTAATAATTGTGGACCACTGTTGTTCTTGAATAAAATTATTATTATTATTATACATCGGCTTGTTTAACAAAATATTTAACGACAACACGGATACGAACAGTTTTGTTTTGAGTATCATAAAAGGAACAATACTTAAATAAAAACTTCCATTTATTTTAAACTCCACTTGCTCGTTTGCCTTCCTAATCACATTAAAAAAAAATACAGGTGATATGAAATTTATGTTGTTTTTTAAACCTCGTCAATTTTGCATTGGTATTTGCAATGATTCATCGAAAGCAATCTTGTAAAATATTCAAGAAGCGTCACTCCGATATTTACTGAGTAGAAGCACGTAAAAGCCACCTAAAGCCTACCTTATTCATAAACGCTCTGCTAACTTAACAATCGTTTGTCCTTATCTGTGAAAGGTAAATGTCAAAGTGACAGATAAGGACAAACGATAGCTAAGTTAGCAGAAGCCTATGGAGCGTTTATGAACAAGGGGGTAAATCTTCGACGATGATGCAGTCCCAGCTGTCACCACCCCTGCTGTGGTGTGGTATTGTGATGGTGTTACCTCCGAGCACGCGGCAGGTGAGCAGCACGTCGTCGCCCTCCTGGTGGGGGCCCAGCGTGGTGGCGTTGATGACGCGCCCCCAGCGGTCCACCACCACCGGCCGCTCCGGGGGTACTGCAAACATAACACGGGTTAACAAAGAAATGGTTTAGATAAGTTAGGCGACTCTATGGGCAATATGCATGGCGTTGCCAATTTTTCATTTTCAGGGACTCTTCACGTACTTAGATAATAATTTCAAGGCTTGTTGCGTCACCCTCGTAAGTAATGTAATTTGTATTTTGATGTTTTAAGCTGTACCAATGATATTGAAAATTGAAGCACCTACGAATTTTTAAATTAAATTTCACAGCTTAATAATTTTAATATATATTTTAATATTCATGAAAAAACCAGCTCGGATTAATAATAAAACTCAACGCAGTTTAACAGCGTCCAAATAAAACATAAGCCCATCGTCAGCACAATCTTGACTTTAAATTTCTCAACAACCATAAAAAAGGAATAAAATAAAAAAACACAGTAAACAGTAACATCCACGCATTTACAGAGAAGATAAGCCGAAAGTAAATCTTTCGCCTTTTGTTCGTTTGTTTTCCTAATTCCGCGCGCCTATCTGCGGCGATGAATAAAATATGCGATCGCTTCTCGTAATGCGGCGCCATCACTCCGGTGGAGGGCTGCCTGCATTCTGCATGAGCGCTGCTAACTGCCCACAGCTTCAAGCCTTAGCGGCACACATGCTTCCCAATACTACACCCATTTCCACTTTCACGAGAGGTCAGGCAAGGCGTGAGACAAGGGTAAGCATAAGTGTAAGGATAAGTGAGAGCTCGTGACTTGTGTCGCTAGGTTAAACCTTGTTGGCACGCTTGAGACAAGGTACAGTCAAACCCCAGGCCACTGTAAAATCTTTTCACAATCAATGTCAGAGTATTTTGACATTGACAGACACAAATAACAAGCTGATTACTTATTGAGATAAGGTTATTCAGTATCTCAGGGTATCCATTTGCTTGACCATACTAGCTAAGAGTTAAGCATAGATATAAGGATCATTATTGTCAGCCAAAAGACCAAAGAAGCAGAGAGAAGAAGAGAGCTTAAACGCCTCAATGAACGACAACTTGCGACCAGCAACTACACATCTGCATCATAATTGTATAACCGTGCAATTAAAAGAACGTAAAACAACCCCATAAAAGCCAACAGCTTCCTCTGTACGAGTTGAACCAGTGATCTCCGATCAGATGCACTATATTTCACAGAGCCTTAGTGATTACTGATAGCGGAGGGTAAAATTGAAGGATACGTCTTCAAAAGGCTAACGTCACGTATCCGACAATCAGATTCGACCTTTAAATTCCTAAGCCGACTTGTCCCCTGATCCCTTCGAGTGTCAATTCTTTTCTATTCTTAGAATCACGATTCTGAGAAGATTGTGAGAATAAGGGAGTATATCAGCGACGGTTAAAAGTATCCCAGCTGAAATAGCTCGGGGACTTTAGTCATTTTTCTGTCCGCTGCGCCTCTGACATTAATGATCGAGATGAAATTTTATAAAACGGTTTAGAGTTTCACCGTTGGATCGTGCAACGATACGCCGCACGGAATAAAGTTTGATCTCGATGCACCTTTTACTATCTTTCTCGACATTTTTAGAATAGAAACGCAATTTGCTCCAACCGAAAAAGTCTGGAGAGACGTATAGGTATAAAGAAAGCATATTATTTTCAATGTATTTTTTAACACATTGAATTCCAGTTCGTATAGTTGACCGGATGATTAGTTAATAATGGTACAATTATTGCGCTGATTGTAAAATTATGATAACACATTTTTTTTTCTGGAACACACGAGTGTCACGGTAACTAGATCAAATAAGTCACCGAGATAAAATCATTAGCATAACTGTCAATGTTTGCCAACTTGTAAGAGTTACGAGCTTAAGAACAGATATGCTGTATCCGAGTGTCGCGAATCTCTGCGGCGTTCCGGTTCGTTACCGCGGCTTCCTGCCGAGTCGCTCGCGCGGAAGGCTCCGAATAGACACCCGGCGAATGAAGACGCCACGCCGTTCGAGCCGGCAGATCAGTAAAAACTTCGTCAGAAACTATTGTCTACTACATTTGTTAATTACAGACATACTACCGGATAGCCTAGTGCAGGGATGGCGAACCTTTTTTGGTGGACGTGCCATTTTTTCACAAATACATTTGGCTCTGACCTGTCATCAAAGACCTTGTTGTCTTAAGAGTTTGTTGTTATTTTACGATCATATGATAAAAAAATCTAATGTTGGTGATTTAATGGACAAAAATATACCTTGCACACTTTTTATTATTGGCGTGCCCGAATTATTTTGAAGCGTGCCACACACTGGCACGCGTGCCATTGGTTCGCCATCCCTGGCCTAGTGGTTCGTGACCCTGACTGAAGTTAGAGATCTGAATTGTTAATCAGAGGAGTTAGGATACAAGTGCCGAAAGGATCGAAACATGTCGAGCATCACTCGAATTTGATACGTGAGCTATCCGTTTATATAATCATGATGTACATATTTTTGCACTTTACTTATCTTTATAATTACTTACTTTCGACTGTAAATTTTGGGTGGTAGGTATACGTAGATTTTCACCTCTTTCGAGCGTGCTTTCAGAAATGTGGCTCCGGGTGCTTTATTAATCTAGTCTAGTCTAGTATGGCCCTACTTGCCAAAATCAACAATATTATTTAAAAGCAGCATCTATTTTGGCGTATACCAGCTACATCTGTGTATTAGTCTGTCCGTTCAAGCCATCAAAGGCCAATGAGGTTTAACATTCGGCGCCCGCGGCGATCCCAATTCAAGTTTGCTAGTCAGAGTGAGTGACTCCGTTGCCCGTGAGGCCTGTTCCGATTGATGTTTCATTTTTAGGGTTCCGTACCGTTAACCGGGGTGACTTTGATAATTTTGGGGCTACTTTGATCGTCTTAAAATTGGTACAAAATCGATACACCGCATCATCATCAGCCTATATTCGTCCACTGCTGGACATAGGCCTCTCCCATGGCACGCCACTGAGCATGATCCTCGGCCACTCTCATCCAGCTCTTGCCAGCCGCCTTGCGAAGATCCTCGCTCCACAGAGTCTGAGGACGTCCTACGCTACGTTTGCCGATCCGTGGTCTCCACTCAAGAACTCGTCTACCCCAACGGTTATCGGTTCTTCGGGTTAGATGACCGGCCCATTGCCACTTCAGCGTGCTAATGCGATGGGCTATGTCGATAACTTTGGTTCTCTGTCGGATCACTTCGTTAAGAATTCGATCTTTTAGAGAAACTCCGAGCATAGCCCTTTCCATAGCACGCTGAGCAACTTTAAATTTGTGGACCAGCCCTACAGTGAGTGTCTTTGTTTCGGCACCGTATGTCATGACGGGTAGGACGCACTGGTTAAAGACTTTCGTCTTTAAACTCTGTGGAATTGGCGATGTGAAGACTTGACGCAGTTTCCCATACCCTGCCCATCCCAGCTGTATTCTTCTGTTGGCCTCTACACCGCATATGAACAACCATATGCGATGTATATTTGGCATGTAGACGATACGACAGAAGCATCTTCTGTCGTCACCATCGTCGTTTACGGTACCGTAAACCAAGGGTAACTTTGATTTACGGGGTAACTTTAAAAAGTAGTAATAATGACGAAATAATGAATTTTTATTTGCGTTTACTGATTTCAATCGATGTCTTCATCGATCGCCTTTGCATCTAAATGCCAAACATTCGTCGCATATGGACAATAACAATTTTATAACAATTTATAGCGGCTAACCCAAAACCCTTTGCCTGATAATATGACTCGCATTCGATCGATATTCATTTTGTTATCTCGCGCATTGGCAATTTTCATTAAAACTTTTTTGTTTATCGTCAGTTTATTAATTCACAAATTGCAATCTGTTTACCCTGTAATACCGGAGCGAGGATTTGCGCGGCGCGGCGGTCGATGCGGCGTCTCTGATTGAAAGACAACAGCGCGGGCGCCGGCGCCGCAAAGTGATTCCAACTTTCGATTAAACCAATTGTCCCGGTTATCGGCGATACACCGAAGTTCGAGACATCACGCCAGAGACGCCACGAGAGCATACATACAATAAATCGGTGTCCTTCCATTTGACCTAAAAATTATTGACAAAAGCATCATTTTACAAAATTTAATGATCATTTGACAAAATTTAAATATCTGATAAACCGTGAACATTTTTAAAAATAGAAAAAAAAAAACTTTATGCGTGGCCCGCATAAGGTTTGTTTTATAAGTTTTTAAAAAAGTTTACGGTTCATCAGATATTTAAAGTTTTGTCAAATGATCAAATTGTCAATAATTTTTAGGTCAACCGTTAGTGAACCACATAAATCACTTTCAACATGAAACTACCGTGAGACTCATACATAATTACAACACAACGGATAACTCACGTATAAAAGTCGAAGAAGAAGGTGATGAAGGGCTTCGAAATAGTCCGAAACAATTGTCGGAGCAATTCTTCGGCTTTTATACGTGAGTTATTCGTTGTGTTGTAATCACATAAATCACGTCTATATATCTCTTACGGGTTAGACAGAGCCTACTATAAGGTAAGGTAACAAGACCTACAGCTTTATTCATAAAAAGTTAGAGGCTCGCTATAAGCTCGCTATAGGACCGATGCAAAAAAACATGATTCATAAACGTCAATTAGCGCTAATCAGTCCATCAAGGGTCTGTTAAGTCTTCCGAAAGTTAGCGGACCGTAGACCCTACTTTATCTCTCTGCTAACTCACAAAATGGCTGCCACGCATGTGAACAGCTGATTTTGGCAAGAGCAAAACCATACGCAAGACAGTTTTTTTTGTTTTAAGTTTTTATTCCCTCCGGGAAAGGTAAGGGAAACTAGATTCACACTGCCTAGTCTGTCGTGTTAATTCGCTGGTTTCCCGCTAATTCGGTGTCACTGCTATCAATTTTTTTTTTTAATTCACTAAAAGGCCATTTTTGGTCTATGATATGTCAAGGTGACAACATAACGCGTCTAATCCATCCATCAGCAGTTCATTAGTTAACAGACTGCTAGCAAGCGTTTATGAATCATACTTTTTAACAACTGTCAAATAAGCTTAATCAGTCTGTTAACTAATCGACTGATCAAACCTCAATTAAGGATTTTTTATGAATAAGGCTGCTAAAGGCCACGTTTAGCATGATTGTGGGCGTATAGGTGGAAAGGGGAATCAAAACAGTGAGAGTGAGTATAACATGATTCCTTACATTTTCGCGAATTCCCTCAAGACGAAATTACGAGATTACGACAGCATTTACCCTGAATTTCTAGAACAATTGTTGATAAACATATAGTGATATAGCTCTAGTAGGTGGCTGACTCGTAGCAGGTACCGGTAAAATTGGATTTTATGTTTCATAAAATTTCGTCTCCAGACAACATTACTATGCATCCCACTGCTGGGTACCTACAGGCTTCAGAATGAGATTGCTTGGGTTATAGTCTCCACGTGGAGTCAGCGCGAGTTGGGAACATGAGCAGATTTCTCAAGTGATGGAAGATCCCTCAAAATGTAAATATAGTTAAGGAAACCAATAAAAAAACCGGCCAAGTGCGAGTCGGATTCGCGCACGAAGGGTTTCGAAAAACTCTGTTGTATGGGAGCCCCCCTTAATTATTATTATTATTTTGATTTTAGTATTTGTTGTTGAAGCCACAATAAAAATACATAATCTGTGCAAATTTCAACTGTCTAGCTATTGCGGTTCTTGAGATCTAGCTCGGCGAGTGGTAGCCATGAAAAAGGGCTAAAATATCACGTTTTTTGTATGGGAGCCCTCCTTAATTATTATTATTATTATTTTGTTTTTAGTATTTAATTTGTTGTTATAACGGCAACAGAAACACACAATCTGTGAAAATTTCAACTGTCTAGCTATTACGGTTCTTGAGATACAGCCTGGTGACAGACGGACGGACGGACGTACAGCGAAATCTTAGTAAGTAGGTCCCGCTTTTACCCTTTCGGTACGGAACCCTAAAAATTAGTATTTTTTCATCAAAGAGCATTTTTAATCAAGTGTCATGTCATTTCGATCTAGGGAAGCTCTTAAGAACTTGTTAAATATAAAGAGTTTAATAAAAAAAGCGGCCAAGTGTGAGTCGGACTCGCGCACCGAAGGTTCCATACAAATTGGGCAAGTTATTATAAAATGCAGTGTTAGCAGAGCCCTGTTAAGCAAAATGTATGCAGTGTGAGGTCCTTTTATGTTGGTTACTGAACTAGACAGACAGAATAAAATATTGTTTTTAGTCCTTATTTGTTGTTGTGGCAACAGAAATACCTGTGAAAATTTTAACTGTCTAAAGCAAAACTTTTTTACCATGTCTAAAGCAAACATCATTCATTCATTTCTAGCTATCACGGTTCATGAGATACAGCCTGGTGACAGACGGACAGCAGTCTTAGCAAACCCTATGGTCCTGTTTTTACCCTTGTTACGGAACCCTAAAAACTGTGCATTAAATCGTTGCTAATAAAAAAATAAATAACACTTACTCTCTCCAGCCTATATACGTCCCACTGCTGGGCACAGGCCTCCTCTCAGAATGAGAGGGCTTGGGCTATAGTTCCCACGCGGGCCCAGTGCGGATTGGGAACTTCACACACACCATTGAATTGCTTCGCAGTTGTGTGCAGGTTTCCTCACGATGTTTTTCCTTCACCGAAAAGCTCATGGTAAATTTCAAATGAGATATCGCACATAAATTCCGAAAAACTCTGAGGTGCGAGCCCGGGATTCGAACCCGCGACCCTCTGATTGAGAGGCCACAGGTCAAACCACTAGGCTACCACGGCTAACACTAATTGAAGTGAATTCGGGACTGAACACTCTTCCTGTTTCTCTTTGTTAAGTATTGTTCCGTTGAGAAGATCGCATCCAATATCTGAGATAACACGTTTCATGGTAAAATGCGATATTCCTGTAAGTGGACCGGCTACCCGCTACCCGCTACCCGCTACCCACTACCCACCCCACTACCGCTGTCCGCTAACTAAAGTTGGCGTGAAATCAAGCTGTAACACAGTTTCCTTCGAGGCGTAGCTTAATATAAAGAAGAAAAGGAGAATTTATAACTAACCAACTCTTTTAAAAGTAAAAATAAGTAAAAATTTCAGATTTAGCTCCAAGTTGAGCACTTGTAAAAATATGCTACAGTTTTTTTGTCTGTTAGTAATATTTCCTGCTCTGTAATGCCTTTTCTTTCTAGTTGTAGTTCCTCTTTTTTTAGGGTTCCGTGCCCAGAGGGTAAAAACCCCTAATACTAAGACTCCACTGCTCGTCTGTCTGTGTCTGCCCGTCTGTATGTCACCAGGCTGTATCTCAGGAATCGTGATAGCTAGAAAATTGAAAATATCACAAATGAAGTAGTCACTGCCTACCTCTGTGGGAAAGAGGCGTGACGGTATGTATGTATTCCTATTGTCGCTATAACAACAAAATACTAAAAACATTATTTTTATGTGTGTTTGCCTAATGTAAGTAACCAACATAAAATAACCTCACACTGCATACATTAACATAACACTAGATTTTATATTCACGAGCCGAATTTGTACAACACCTTCGGTGCGCAAGTCCGGATCACTGTTGGCCGGATTTATGTATTTGTTATATTACAAATTTTAAGTACATAATAGTTCTACGATGACCAAAAACCAACGACTCCAAACGTAGCTTCAATCACGAATCAAAACCCAAGGCATTCTCATCAAGCCGCGACAAATGTGGCCGCCGGACCGTTTTCAAAAGAGACGGGGCAATTATCGGGCGCTGTCCGGCGTCCGGCGGCCGTCCGGCGCAATTACGCGCGCCCCGGGGGCCGCGGCACTCATTAAAGAGAACAACCCGTTGACGGAAATACGATCGAGTTAACGGCCGCCGGGAATCGGCAGATTACCTGCGCACTGCCGCCTCACCTGCCCACTGCAATACCTACTAACTATACTATCCACTAACCCCATACATAAACGCTCTATAGGCTTCTGCTAACTTAACAATCATTGTCCTTATCTGTCACATTGACATTTACCTTTCACAGATAAGGACAAACGATTACTATACCATTTTCATTCTTACCTGTCCTATTTGGTAAACAAAATTCTAACCTCAATATGCACATTTTTTTAAAGAATAAGGTGTATTATATTATCAAATAAACCTGTAGGCTTATTGTCTAACTCGCTCGCAATCGCCATCGTGTTCATTTTGACAGTTCTTGTATGAATGTGACAGTTAGCTGATTCCGATGCCAATTGTCAGCCCATACATGAACTGTCAAAATAAGGACGACGGCGATTGCGAGCGAGTTAGACAATAAGCCTACTGAGGTAATATTTTGTACATAATTTTGCTGATATTTTATCTTCAGTTAATTTATTTACGATGAAATAGTTAAAAAATAACAAAAATGAGACGTTTTGAGGTTAGAATTTTGTTTACCAAATAGGACAGGTAAGAATGAAAATGGTATAAGTTAGCAGAAGCCTATGAGCGTTTATGAATAAGGGGGTAAGAGTCTATCGCTACCCCGCGGGAACTTTGTAAAAAAAGTAGTCTATATTTTAATCTAGCTCTCTGATCATCAGCGTTTCAAATTTGTTCTAAATACGTCCAGTCGTTTCAGCGTGAAGAAGGAACAAACAAACACACTCAATCACTCACATCGTCACAAACTTTCGCATTTACTTATACGTAATATAAGTTGGATTACATACATATCCACAAATCACGTCTTTATATACCTTACGGGGTAGGTAAAGTTACGAAAACACGCATACTATGCTTTCCCGCAGAAAATGCTTGAAGAGATTGGTATAGAAGTCTAATATTTTATAAACCTGAAGAAACCTGAAGAACCTGAAAAAAACTTGCCGATTAATTGAAATAACATGAAGCCAGAACGTATCATAAGAAAAATCTAGGTGAGATTTTGCATAAACCACTGACTTGTGGACTTTTACATTCCCTGCATTTTGGCAGCCGAACCGAAGTCAGAGCGCGGAAACCACTTGAACTCATTCCGAGTGAGCTTGCACCTGTTTTCAGGAGCTCATTTGCTTCAAAATTTCCTCAACCATAATTCTAAACAAGAACCGTACGACGTCGGCAATTTATTTAAAGCGCACACCTGAATTGGGGAAACAAATCTTCGGCTTCGTTCGTACCTACTTGCTCGTTGAAGCTAGACGCCGCGATTTGCTTTGTCGCCGTGTCCTTTTCCAACCAACTGAGTAGGACAAAGAGAATAAGTGAGGCTTCGCACGTGTGCTCGTCCTATATCTTTACTTATAGCTGTGACATTTGGGTGCACTATCACCTTGAGTGCCAGCAATGGCGTCGATTAGCATTTGCATGGCATTTGTGGAAGGTCAGCGCCATGCTTACACGCACTTTTATGCTTCGGGGGAATAATGATTTGTGAACGAAACGGAATTAGCGCTTGACCTGAATGTTAACGCTGAAAAACAAATGAATGGTAGAATTATCACGTTTTAGAACTTAAGGTGACGTTACGGAATCGCAACAAAATGTATGAAGAAACGGCGAGAAAACGTGACGCATACGACACGTCACTGCGTATACGCGGCGGTTTGGTCGCACCCTTATGCAGTAAAAGTTATGGTGTCTTACTCGTAAAATTTCAACAGGCGGCCTTTGTCTTAGGCGTAATTTGTTCTTAGTGGACACAAGCCTATTAACAAACCGTAGGTATCTTCAAAGTGGTAATCAAGGACCTTACCATGACGTTTTAATGCGATTCAGTTTAGGTTCGCTCGCTGTCAAATCCATACTAAAAATAGCAGCTAAACCTGAACTAAGACGGAATTGAATCACATTAAGACGTCTTGGTAACCCACCCAGTTCAACGAACCCAACCCACTGAGGTATAAGACACGTAGTTTTGACAAGACCGCGTCATTTGAAATAGCCGTTAAGAGGCTGACAACACCTAATTTTGTTGAAATTGATGTTATTTAAGCACTTTTTCAAGAAAAACGCGCTAAGCTGCCGGAATAGTTTCTTCTTTTTCACTAACAGGCACGCGAACCGTATGTGTGAAGAGTGGCTCAAGGTCATTTGCTGTTGACAGCGCCTTAATCAATTTAATAGTAAATTCTGCGAACGGCTCCGTGTGTACATTATATCGCGAGAGCCGGAGCAATTAGCTCGCCTCATCAATTCGTGATTAAGCACCCTTACTGGGCTTAGCCAGGCGACAATGCCCCGTCGCCCGGGGACCCAGAGGCCGGAGTCGCGTGCCCCCGCCGCGATAAGTAGGTAATTTCCTTGAATGGCGGGGTGGCGCGCCGAACAGTTCGGGTTTACGCAAATCTCTTGTTTTATGGTGTATTGCGGGTTAACTAGACGACAAATTGCCGAATTGAAAGGATTTGATGGCCCACTTGCAGTAAATGAGACGAATTCGATTAATTACAGATTATCGAATGGAACTGGCAACGCATCTGCAATTCTCTAGTGCTGCGGGTGTCCATGGGTGGTGGTGCTCCCTTACCATCAGGTGACCCACTTTCTCGCTTGCCTTCTTTGTCGTATAAAAAAAAACTCAAATATCAATTGAAAAAAGTTAAACGCGATGCAGTTAGCAACCCATCACTATTTTGATTCCTTTGTCCACTTACATGCTCACAATCATGCTAAACGTGGCAATTAGGTCTCGTCGTCTTTAGGGTCTGTCCACCCCGTAAGCTAAAGACGTGGTTTATGTATGTATGTAAGTTAAAGATCACCAATCCTGGGTAAAAGCCTTCTTGTAAAAGGAAAGCCATACATACATTTTAGGAAGGTCCATAAGGCTTGAATGTTCATCACACTCATAAGCGTGTTAGAATTCTAACACTAATTTAACAATCGACACATCTACAGCCAAGATACGCTCCACTTCTGGGCACAGGTTACCTGTTGGGGATAGGGAAGTGTGAATTTTATTGTTAACTTCACACATACGTCCTGTCCTATCGATGAAAAGGCCCATGGTAATTTTCTAACGAAATATCGCACTTACATACAGAAAACTCAAAGGTGCGAGCCTGGGAATGAAATCACGATCGTTTGCTTGACCGCTAAGCTACCACGGCAAGGAAGAGAGTTAGGTATGGCTTCACCAAAACATTCTTTAGTTAAAATAAAAACACACTTCACTATAGAGGTAAACTATATTATCAAGTGCTTAAAACTGTTAAAAATAAAAGAACTAGAATGTTAAAAGTATGTATAAAAGTTAGGGTCCATAAAAGAGGCCGATAATGTCCAATTACTTTAAATTTGCACAACAAAAGACCGCTCCGCACGTCTTTGCCAAAGGAGTAAACTCGGCATGTTCGAAACAATTTTCATCGAAAGTTGTAAAAGGTTCTTCGAAGTAGGTATGCTAGTATCTTCGCTGGGAAGTTGCGAAACCAAATAAATACAGGTGGGTTCATGTAGATACAACACCATACAACCTTTTCTGAGAATAATAATATTAATAATTATTTACCATGAACGAAATAAGGCAGGACCTCAGATCATAGAAGAGGCAGAACTGTCAATCGTTATACAAAAAGCGCGACCACGCGGACTTAACAAATTCCCAATAGATGTCACTTTAAGTATCAATCAACAATTTATTCGAATTTTCTCACGTCCTATCAAAAACGTAGGAGAATTCTAGACTTATTGCTTCACTTTTAATGCCTCGTGCAATTTAAGAGCGCCATCTATTCGAGTTTTATTTTATTTGGGCGCACTTTACTATAGCGATTGATAGTGATGTCTTTCGTCCATGTTTACCCATAGTAGGTAACTAGAAATTATACATTTATTAAGCGCAATCCGAACTTGAGTGTGCGAGTCGATCCCAACGGAGTCGCATCACTTGATGCCTCAAATGATGCCTCAAAGCGGCGTGACGAGGGTAGAAGACTCGATCCATCGAAGACTGTGACGTGACATGTTCCCGCGCTGATTAAATTAATAAACGGTTTAATCAACACTAATGAAAATCGAGCGTCTAAGAGCAACATTGATTGAACATTCCTGAAGTTTCTCGGCCATCGATCACGCCTCAGCGCTCATATCATATACCTACCGCGCGGGAAAGTTCCCAGGAATGTTGCCAGTTGGATTGTACTGCCAGGCCTAAATATAAAGAGACTGTTCTTCGACAGTCGGGAGTAGTTTTTCATGTCGATTGCCAATTTTATTTAGGACTTTTGTTCGTGTGTGGCGGCCACATACTCGAATTCACATTTGAGTTAAAAACCCTCGAATCGATCGAGTAAATACAATAAAAACAATTTTATGCCGAAAATGCCACATCATTTAAGAAACGAGCTGCTACTTTTCAACTGCTCGATTTTTGCCAAACACTGCTAAGAACTATTGCAAGGAAACTGGCTTTTGAATGAAAAAAAAACGCATTGAAAACGGTCCATTCGCTTGAGAGCTACGACGCCACAAACAGACAGACGCAAACACACACAGGCATCGACGCCAAACTTATAACACCCCTCTTTTTGGTCAGGGGTTAAAAAGGATACACTTAAACTTTCAAATAAAGTCTAGAAGCTATCTTAAAAGTAACCTCAAATAATTCTGCGGGTAGTAGAGCCTCATACATGGTCCATCTGGCGCCTGTCACTAGCATGACAATTGTCGGAGACAAGTGACAATTCTGTTTACATTGCAAACTTGATCAGAATCTACGCTAGTTGGCTTCATATTGACTACGCCTTGCATTTCGAATTATTACATGTCAAGTTGGTGAAATAGAGGCCTGGGTCGATACCGCCATCTTAATGTCTAATCATGCAGCCAAGTTGGGCTGTGTTTCAGCGAGGAAAGGATCGTTTGTGTTCAAAAACAAATGCTGCAACTTTTTTTCAAAGCGGTTCATCCAATTTACCGTTTTCGAATTGCGAAAATTCCGGTTTTTTGATTGGCTTTAGAATTGCTTACGAAAGTACCGGCGTAGCTTTAGCCAGTGTTAATCCAAGGACCCTCTTAAACGGATACGTTTCCCACAAACTCATTAGTTCGAACACTGCAACTACACGACTACAGACCTGAAGGAATAGTGCCAGCGGCGCGGCAGACTTACGGCCGCGAGTTACGGCCTTTCTGCCTGGTTTGCTTTATGCATGCGTTAATTGATCGCGATCCGAACTGTTCTTGAGCTCAGCGAGCCGACGTGAGTGCAAATCGTCCTAATTTAATGTCACGGCAAACGGAGGCAGGCTTAATTGGAATTGCAAAATTATAGTGCAGTTGGCACGAATGGGAGACATCGGAGTGTTTGTATACATATCCATATATTTTGTTTGTTTGCTTGATCTTAAAAAAATATAGTTATTATGGTTCTAACAACGGAAATTTAGCGCAGCTCTAAGGTCGGGGACCGTTTTCTTTTTATAAATTACTTTCTGTGATGAAATTGAGATTGGATTGAGAGAATAAACACTAGTATTGCTACTAGAGGTGTTCATGTATATTCGCGTAACTACGCTTAGTTTTATAATTTACCTACTTATGGATAGAGTAAGGTTTCACTTGAAGAAGATCTAGCTGTTATAGCCTGTCAATGATTCCAGACAGAGAGTATTGAGATGGGTATTAGATCAGTTTTAGGTTTTGGCTACAGTTCTAATGGTGGTTCTAATCACCAGCGCCCGAATGCAGTTTGAATAAGCATACACCCCAGTACACAATGGACCATGTGCCACTAAAGCCAGCATTATCAGTGTTCCTGTTCACACAATGGCCCATAGCTCATTGCTACCCGCTCCAAGCACTCAGTAGTCAGTGAAGACTTGAACTACGTACGACTAAGTGAACATCATAGATCACGCTGCGCCACGATTATTCCTTTACAGCGTGATGAATGTAATGCCGGGGTATACAAGGCGTTGGCAGTGGCTCATTGTGGACCACAAAGTAACGGTACTCACCAACGACAGTGAGGTTGTATCTGAAGCTGGTGGTCTGTGTGTTGCGGAAGTCGACGCGGCAGCGGTAGACGCCCTCGTCGCGCCGCTTGACGTCGCGCACGAGCAGCGCGGCCGGCGCGGGCGTCGTCGCGAAATGCGCGCGCGGCCCGAACACCTCCGGCGCGGACCAGTGCCGCGCCTCTGACAGGTGCTTGCCGCGCACGTCGAAGCTGAAACAAACAATTAAACCGTTAAATGGATACAGTGATGAAATACTTAAGCTGTTGTCTGCGTCTTCGTCCACACAAGGTAAAAATTTGTGATCTTTCTTAGTGGATGCCTACGTCATATCATAACAATCTATATACGGCAAATTTCAGATTCCGCATGTTGTGGACCGCGCAAGACCGGTCTTTGTGGCGCTCTTTGGGGGCCTATGTTCAGCAGTGGACGTCTCTTGGCTGATGATTATGATGATGATGATATTGATAAAGAGCTGAAGCGCTTCATTAAAGTAAGTTTTGGGACCGCTTAACAGTTAATAAAGTCTCTTGCGTGTAATATCTCGACGTGACGTATACTGTCTTGTCAATGTAGCTAGCAGAGGATATCATTTTGTAGTTTAATAAATCGTGTCTGTGAAAAAATAACAAAGATACGATAGGTCACTAACTTGTGAGAGAAGTTTCTTACATACATACAAACATAAATCAAGTGTTTACGTTACGTTACGTTAATACCTTACGGGTCGACAAAACCCAGGGTAATAAGGCCCGAAAGCCACGCTTAGCATAATTTTGCAGGTCAAGATGGAGAGGGGAATCAAAATAATGATTGGTTGCTAGCCGCATCGCCTACATTTCTACAACATGATTCCTAAGATTTTCGCTTAAATAAGCTTCATCCACTTAGAACATTGTCGAGTCAATTCATAATTTCGTCGTCCCATCCCAGCCGAAATGTGTCACAAACGAGGACTGCGGATTGCCAAACTGGATAAAAATAAAACACAATCGCAGCATGCTCATGTTCAAAACTCCAGCTCAGTTACACGATGCAAAAAGTGAAAAATAAATGAGGATTTTCCTTCCACCGTACATACAACATACAGCGAAATATTTGTCAGTGGCAGGCGCGGCGCGGCTGCGGACCGCACGTCATTCATACGAAACAAATGAACGCCCGAATTTTAGTTGATTTTAACCGAATGTACCTATTAGTTGGAGCCAGTTATATCATGAATGCTGACAGCTCGGGCAATGCCAAATGAGCCTCTATTTTGAAACATTACTAACTTTTATTTTTATTTTACTCTCAGAATTTCCTAAGTGCTCATATTGGCTTGAAATTTAGTATCATAATCATAATCATTTATTGCTTGAAATAATGTTACAGAAGATCTTACAGGTAGGTATAACAGTGCACTATTACACCAAAAGGCAAACACATTTCAGTTGGACAACCATACATAAAATCATATCAAATAAAAAAAAAAATATACAGGAATAATAATTTTTACACTTATGTCAAAAAATTGTTTAATAAATTATTAGTCAAATAAAAAACAAATACAAATTGGAAAAAAAGATTCGATCTGTAAATATCAACCATGTGAAACTGTTGCATAACTCTACACTTATTAAAGTATTCGTCTAAGGTATAAAAACATTCCTCAATTAGCATTTTCCTAAGTTTTGAATAGTATGAATATAAAGTGTACCATGTCACCGATAATTGCCGCTTTGGTGAAATAGGGACCAAATGTAATTATGTATTTACTACTTCATCTCAAAAACATCATCCAAAATCATCTCCAAGGCCTTGTACCGCAAACATCCTATTGTCGTCTCCATGCATTGATTCAGTTGCCGTCACTCATCCCGATAGCGCGGCTTCCGGCGCGACAACGCGCGACAAAGCTACGCGTCGAAACTTATTGGTGACGCGATGAAGCGCTATTGTCGACGCGCACGCATGATAATGCCCGAGGCAGGGTTCATACTGACAACACTATTCAGAACTTGCTACTTCAAAACGTGTCATTACATAAGAGGTCTCAGGATTCATCATCAACATCATATATAATGTCCCAATGCTGCGCACAGGCCTTCACTCAGAAAGAGAGAGTTTGGGCTATAGCTCCCTCGCGCGTGTGCAGGTTTCCCGATGTTTTCCTTCACCGAAATCCATGGTAAATTTCAAATGTAATTTTGCAGATAAATTCCGAAAAACTTAGAGGTGCGAGCTCCGGATTCGAACCCACGATACTCTGCATGAGAGGCCAACTGGACAAACCACTAGGCTACCAAGGCTTTCTCTCAGATTTCATTAAAATTAAAAACTCATAATTCTATCTACGTTCATCAGATTTGTTTATCCCTTCTGACCTCAGGAATATCTACACTGTTCAAATCACTCGGGTTAACGCGGGCAACTTGTATATACTCACGGAAGGGATCCGTTTATTTCTCAACTTTTAGTTCAATTCAGGGGCGTCTTAATTCCGACTCAGTTCAGGTTTTAGCTGTCATTTTTAGTATGGATCTGACAGCGAGCGAGCCTAAACTGAATCGCATTAAGACGTCGTGGTAAGGCCTCAGTACCTAAATCAGTGTCAAACTGTTTATTTATTTATTTACTGAGATTCCATATTGGGTCTCGGGCGTGTAAAATAATGTTAAACATTGACGTCGTCCGAATAAAATGGATTAATCCGAAACATGGGTTCAATTAAGAACTGAGAGTGGAACTAACGAGAGTCCGCATGCTTTGGCCCCAGTTTCCAGGGCAGAGCCAATGGCAGTAATCCGTCGACCAGTTTCTACGGGCTCGTGTAAAAACAGACGTGGAAAAGCAGCAAGCAAACGCTGTTGCTGACTAAAAAAGTGTACTAACCGTTCCACCTGACCAGATTGCATTCGGTATTTTTGGGATTGGACTTTTATCGTATTTTTAGATTTACATTTAGGTAAAGTCAGAAAGGATACTAACTATTTCTAGATACTTTTTATGTGAGTGTAATCTATTTTTAAAACAAATTTTGAATTTTATAAATAAAAAACCCTTTCGCTTCGGTTGACAGCATTGAATTCTCTATCCAAAATAGCTGCCAGCTCTCAGATACTTAGTTTATTTTTAATATAAAATCGAATCGAATGTGCTGGTGTGAAAGAACATATAGTGAGTAGGATTGAAAAAAGTATGCTTAGTTGGTTTGGTCACGTAGAGAGGATGGATGAAAGAAGATTAACTAAACAGATTTATATGGGGAGTGTGAATGGGTGCGTTGGGAGGGGAAGGCCTAGGCGGACGTTCCGTGATCAAATTGGGGACGTTTTGGAGAAAGGCCAGGTCAAGAGTACCCGAAACCGACGAGCATGTATGAAGAGATTGATGATTGTGGATGAAGCGAAAGAGGTATGTCAGGATCGTGGCAAGTGGAACAAAGTAGTCTCTGCCTACCCCTGTGGGAAAGAGGCGTGACGATATGTATGTATGTATGTAAAATCGAACTTAAAATGCGGTTATCGCGAGGTTACCATTGCTAAAAAAGCGGTCCAGTTCTTAAACGTCGGCGGGCGGTTAACGGCTCAAGTGCTCAAACGGCTGAAGATTGAATTACTGGCACGTCATGAGTCAGCCCGTTCTGTTCGCACAACAACTGCCTTCATATCGTTATGCGGAAAACTGCTTGTCAGGATATTGGCAGCTCGCGGCGCAGCTGAGGGCTCGAGACCGACTTCCCGCCACATACAATACCTCAATTGCTAAAACACCAGTAACATTCTATCAAATAAAAAGCAGCAGCGGTTAACCAATTCACTTTTTAATTTTCAACCGTTGTTGCTTCAACTGTAATTAGTACATTATACTCGAGGGTGGTGAAATATCGCAGGAACTTTTTGCACGAGCCAAAGGCGAGGGCGATAAATATGCAACCTGAGGCTTTCTTTATCATCGCTCGAGGTGTACGTTACATCTTCCCCTGGCCAGGAAGTGGAAATTTCCGATTGCTTGGTGGGCGGTAAATTGTATTTTGACAGTTTTTGTCTATTTAATGGTTAACGAAACAATCGTGGATGGTTTTAGTGGTCGTAGCTTACAAAATCCTCTTTCGGTATAAATAATCAGATGAGTAGATAATTTTTTAAAAACAACCTTTAAATCTTTTTTTTTCCAAAACTTTCTGTCACTTTCTGCACTGGAGGAATTCCTGAAAACCTATTTAATAACCTAGTTTTAAATAAACGAAAATTGTTATTTAAAATAATTTTAAGCCGATGAACGGAAACTTTGCAATGCCACCGAGACCGTAATCCTCTTAAATCAATAGAAAACATCAGTTTTTTAAAGCGCCTCCGCGGCTACAATTTAGACGAGATACTTAGCTCTAACGAATTTAATAAACTCCCGCTCGTTTCTTAAGCCTTTTAAGGTAAAATAAGTAAAACAGAAACATCTTGTAAAACGGTAATTTTTTCCACTTATACTCGTACTTTTATTTGTAGTGCTAGTTTCTGTCTGCGACTTCGTCCGCGTAGAATTAGACTAACGATCTGATGTTGAGAGTATATATTGCAATAATTGTTTACGTTAGGACTCTAGGTAGCTACGATCTTTGACGTGTTTATCACTATCCCGCGGGAACTATGCAATTTTCCGGGATAAAAAGTAGCCTATGTTAATAACCGGCTATCTCCGTTCCAAATTCTATCCTAAACCATCCAGTCGTTTTAGCATGAAGAAGGAAAAAACATAACACACTCACTCACATCGTCACAAACTTTCGCATTTATAACATTAGTAGGAAGTAGAATTTTGTGGACTGAAATAAGTAACTGGTTTGGTAGACGCAAATAGAAGATGGCCTTAAAAAAAGAGCTGCCTAAAAACAGTCGGTGTGAGCGGCAGGCAGAATTGCGTTTTGATCGACGCAGATTGAGATGCCTGTGATCACTTTTTCACAAAAGTAGCCGCAAAGTTACAAACGAAACCATTTGTAGCTCGACCTAGCATCGTTTCTTAAAATGAATCTGCTGAAGAGTTAATTTATCTCAAAAGGCTCGGTGAGGCGACGGCAAATATTTGTAGAGATGTTGCAACTCGTACAGAATACGCTCAGCATTAAATCCGCTCGTGTTTTCGCAGGTAAACAAAGGAAGAAAGTCATTTGGTCCCGCCCGCGACCCGCCCGCGCCCATTGCCCACAGTCAGCTCAGACGAGGCTTAGCAGTATCCTAATTATTATCTGCAAGACCAGCGCCTAATCCCAGGAGGGTCTCTTCCTAAGTTTCATACAATTGTGGATTGTTCCGTGATAATGTATAAATTGCGGTAGTTTTGGTGTATACATAAATCTCGGGCTAAGACGGCAGGAATGCTCGGGGTGTCAAGGCCGGCGTCGCGTACTGCGGCGCGCGACTGCGGCGGCGGGCGTGTTTGCCGTCCCTGCTCACTGAAGGGCCGCTACTCTCGCATTACAATAAACAAGGGTAAAATTAAGTGCCAGCGCCCTCCATAAATCACGTGAGCCCACATGCCCTATGATTTTAATGTAATCGCTAGGAACGTTCAAAAGGCACGGGGAAATAAAAGAAGCGTACACCACTGCATGCCCGTAAAGGGGATTACGCCAGAAAAAATATAGAGGCGGACCGGTTTTTTCTACTCATCGAGGAGGCTTTCCCGCTTTTATTTTTATGCAGATTAGCTGTTTCATTTTAATTTCGAGTGACATTGTTTTACTGAGGCGATGCGCGGCAGCAGGCACGTGCGAGAGAACGGATAAAGAATGTTGTTTACAACGAAACTGCTCGGCTGCCGAGTTGTCATTACTTCTGCGGGGTATGAGAGTACGGAGGCACGCTCGGAGCATCAGCTCTAAAAAAACATGATAACTTTGCTAGTCAGATATTGTTTCTAGTCGAAGCGTCAGTTAAACGGATGGGGGACCGGCATTAGCTATTAGTGGTCGCTGCCGGCGGCGATGGGTCACGCGAGACGCGTGTTTAGCGGGATATTAACGACACCCCGCACTTATTACGTAATTCACGACAGTGATTAAATAACATTAAATTATTAGAATCTATCCAGCACCAGTTAGCCCTGGCTAAAATAATTTAATTTTGCGGTTGGCAGCATTGCGGCATTGAATATCCTATATTTGCACACACTTTATTGAAATCGCTTCGTTTTACCGCGGGCATGAGCTCGGACATGCATGCGTCCGTCAATGCCAATTAATCTGGTGTTGCTTAGTTTAATCTAAAACCCGACGAGAATATCAGTTAAATGATCGTAATCTATTCTAACTAATATTATAAATGCGAAAGTATGGATGGATGGATGGATGGATGGATGGATGGATGTTTGTTTGTTTGTTACTCAATCACGCCAGAACGGCCCAACGTATCTGGATGAAATTCGGCACATAGATAGAGAAAAGTCTGGAATAGCACATAAGCTACTTTTTATCCCGGAAAATTGCGTAGTTCCCGCGGGATAGCGACAAACGAATTCTTCGCAGACGAAGTCGATGGCAATAGCTAGTGTTAACATAAATATAATTATGGCTACGGAGTATAATGTTGTCCTTAATGGAGTTAAATATTAATAATTAATATCACGCTCGGGACTTAATCTCGTAAAAAATATCATTAAAATTACCGCGACGTTTTAGCCACAACGCAGCGGCCGTGATTAAGGAACGACTTAAGTGTGGCGTGATAAGGAGTATTAGTGAAAATCGTGGAAGTTTGAAATATTATACGGAAGACTTGTCTTGTCTAGTATGTGTGTGAAGATATTTTCTTTCCGAAAATATGAGCGCGATATCGTTCAGGGTTATGGTTCGGGCGCCGGCTCGGGGCCCGCGCCGGCATTCGCGAGCATATTAGAGTTGCCGGCGCTGGGTCACTATTCTTTCCAGAAATGATTCCCCGGCGAGCACCTATCCAATGTTTACCTTCGCAGAATAACATAACATTGTCTTTCCAACGTTTCTCGACAATTTCAAAGACGTATTTCGGCCCCTGGAACTCATCTTGCAATTAAAGATTTATCAAAAAAGTTTTTATTAAACTTTGACCTTCTTTGGGAAGTTAAAAAAAATACGTTTCCCTTCAAATAATTCAGGTAGAACCTTCCCATCGGAACGCCGTGAAATAACTCCCGGCCCACGCCTCCGGATTTTAACAAAGAAAAATCTAATTAGTGTGTTGAGAGCGCTCTTCATTATAAAGTTTTTGAGTAATGTGATCTTAATTAGCGCCTCCTGCCAGCGCGGCAACTTCTGCCGCGCTGTGCCGCGCCGCGCGCGACATCTATCCTACTCAAATACACTTTTAGGAGTGTTTTTATTCCGATCCCTCCTTTTTCAATTTTCAATAAAGTTTGAATTGATTTTATCGCAAAGTTTTAATAACGTTTAAGCGTTTGAAAATCATGCGAATTTTTTAAAGCTAATTTTTAGTACCTTTATTTTTTTTCGAATGCATGTGCTTGACAGTTTAATTATTTACCTTGAACGAGTCAATTCGAAAAGCAGGCTTAAAATTGGTGATTTTAAAACTAAAATCGTCAGTTCGAAATACAACTTGGAAAGTGTTTTATGGAGGGAGGGAGGTATGTTGTCGGTGTAGTGTCACGATGGATGAGAGATCTGGCGGGCGGCGACATTAGCACATGATGGAGTAGGTACCCCGAGTGCCGCGCCCGTGCCGCGCGAGACACGCGCGGCAGCGGGAACACTCGCTAATCAATATTGATTCAATAACCTAGAAAGCACATGCGTTGCTGCGATGGCGATGTAGATGAAATTTCTTTGTCCTCGCGCGACAAAATGTCGACGTCAGTCGCGAGCTGATTACGGTGTTCTTCTATCGCTCTCACTCGCGCCTCGCGTCTCTGTCATATTTTTTACAGGATCCGTGTTGTTTTATTTCCCCCCGAGGCCTCGGGCTAATTCCGTATTCTAGTCGCAGCCACTCGCCGTCACTCGCAAAACGACGATCCACTCCGAGGCCCCTTGTCAATTTGCCGCTCACCCCTTCCTTACGCCGGCCGCGGGCGCTGCGGCCGCGACGTGCCACGCCGCATCGCGCTCCACGCGCCACGCGCCACACGCCACGACACACGCCACATCAGCTGAGACACGCCGCCACTTCTTGCTGAGCGTTGATGCCCGCCAAAATAATATTAATTGAAGAGCCGACCTTTCATCTTGTCATTTTCGCCGCTTTCAGCATTCGTTCTGAACACGTATAGTTCTTTTCTCTGTCTACTAACACTTATCTTTGAAAGTGAAAAGAAAAGTTATGTGAAAGGTTGGTAAATAAAAGTCAATATGTACTTGTGCGCCGGATGGAGCGCGAGAGAAATAAGTTTTAACGAAAACTCAGATGTGTGAAAAGGCTCTTCGAACGAATTTCATGTCACGTACAGTGAAACACATAAGTTTTCTATTTAAAAGAGCGCGGGGCGCCGAGCGCGATGGAGTGGTCGTCGTGTTTGCGTTCGTTGTCTTTCACTATTTTCGTCACTCGGCGATAAGAGCGACGAATCGGGTAATTCGGCATTCGGGGATTTCTGCAAAAAACGGCCTTTGAGACACCGCACGACCGCCGGTCGCTAAGTGAGGTGCAGGCTTGCCGCTGCACAAACAACTCTCAAAGGAACCGAATTTGTGAACGCAATGACGAGGCTGAGGGCGACGGAAACCGATACCCCGAACATTATCGATACACATTCCTCTGAAAAGGACTCTTAATGTGACTTACAAAACCTTGCTGTCTCTTATTAGCTCAATGTGAATATGCTTATGTTAAAGTTGGGCCTTGTTCTAATTTCGCCATCGCAATCTTATGGCATCCCTTATTAGTTAGGTACAATTATTTTTTTATTACATTTTTTTACATTAACCATCGGTTTTTTTTTCAACAATTAATTCTAGGCTAGGATTTTGATCACGGCTGTACACAAACGTGGGTTTGTATTCTTTATTTTCAATAGCTCATATACAACTGCGTTATTTTTTGACATTTCCAGCCAGTCCATTATATTTTATACGTTCATGTTATCTATAGATTATCGAGTCAACAACCCGCTTATCGAGTAAAATGACGTCAAAAGCAATTTGTTTCACATCACTGTCAGCGACAAATACACGCAACCATCACAATTGGCATTACGTTTAAAATTGAATTACTGAATCAAATACCGCGATGTTTAAGCGTCGCCGAATATGAAATGGAACCGAGCGGGTGATAACGCGGCTCCGGAAAATAACGTCAAGTGTCAAAACAAAAGGAGGAAAAGGAACGTTTCGATCTGCGCTCGTTCGCGAGACTGTACTTCATTTTCATATTTGTTTATCAAATATGGAGGGGAGTGTGACACTCGTAGTTAGGGCGAAGGTATTCTACTTGAATTGCAAATTTAAACATGACGCCTGCTCATCCCTTGTCGAGGCCTTCCCCAGCGAGTCCTTAGTCGAGTGCGAATATACGACTGGCGTCCGCCTCCGCGCCAACACATCCAGCTTTGTTTTGCGTGCGTTTGTTTTCAGAAATTCACCAGCAGCGACCGCGAGACCTAGAAGCCTTACCAGTCAGTTTAGGTTCGCTCGCTGTCAGATCCATACTAAAAATGATAGCTAAAACCTGAACTGAGTCGGAATTAAGTCCCTCTTTATCTCGCGTTCTAGACTGTTCCAAGGAATGCTTCAAATTTGCAATTCACTTTAGATGATAATGGCCCGGAGCTTATTTCATTTCCTGGAAGAGTTTTTCTCTTTACATTATTAGTGAATGTTTAAGCTGCGCTTTCAGTTTGTTGCTGTATTTATTTTAATTACGGGGTTCATTTTGCAGTTAACGAAATGCGATCGGCGTGGTGCGAGTAAATTTTGTAGATTCATGGTCATTCAAACTTTATTATGTCTTAATAAAAAATTTTTGCATGACTAAAATTGGTAAAAATCGGTTCGAAGATTCTGCGTGGGGGTTTCAAATTTTTAATTAATGATTATTATTTACTAGCTGTTGTTGCCAGCGACTTCGTCTGCAAAGAATTCGTTTATCGCTATCCCGCGGGAACTTTCCGGGATAAAAAGTAGCCTATGCGCTATTCCAGACTTTATTCTATCTATGTGCCGAATTTCATTCAGATTCGTTAGTCCGTTCTGGCGCGATTGAGTAACAAACAAACATCCATCCATCCATCCATACTTTCGCATTTATAATATTAGTTAGATAAGCTCGACTTTGCATCCATGGTCGCGTCCGAAACGTCGAGGTATTTTTACAAAAATACTTTTTATTTACGTGATTAAGTCCCATTTTCTTATAAAAATGTGTGAAAATCGCGAAAGTTTGAATCGAAGCATGGACATTCACAAACTTAATCAGTTTTTTCAATGTTTGTGATTTGTGGCTTCTAAGCAAGTTCTAAAACAGTTTAAATTAAGTAACGGCCCGGATGTCTTGTAACAACAATAATAATATTGTTAACGTAGTTCTTGTGAACTTGTTTCATAATTACGGTATCAAGGCACGATCATTAAATTGTAATGGCCGTTCTTATAAGTTTGTTTCCTTACTTAATTGCTAACACAGCAACAAATTATATCCCCCGTAAATAAACACGGCCGTAGCGTTCTCAACGGTGTTGCTTTTGGAGCCATTAAGTTTTTAATTGATTTATTTTACATGATATTTTAGTTAGTATAGTTACATTTTACCTATTACATCTACTGCAGAGCTGATCAAGAGCATGTTGAATACACACGGCACTAAACTGATGCAAACAATTCACATAAAATAAAAAAAAAAACCTCGGTAAAAACCTACGATGGCGGTAACGGTGGTGCAGCTCATGCAGCACATGACGAGTATAGTATAGCTGATGATCTAATTTTCATGTCTGGTTTTTTTTTGTTGTTTCTTTTCTATAAAATTGTGTGTACATGCTCTTATATTTGTGTCTTGCAAAATGAATAAATGTCTTCTTTCTTTCTTTCTTCTTTATAGACCGACCGCGTAAACGAGTCCGCGGGGGCCGAGAGAGGTGCGGGCGGCAGGCGCAATACCCGGCCGCACCTCTCGGTCCCCGCGCGTCTGCACCGCTAGGGCGAGGACTCGTTTAAGCGGTCGCACACCGCACAGATACCAAGATAGTAAGATAAGCACTAGGTTTATAATATACTAGCTGTTGCCAGCGACTTCGTCTGCAAAGAATTCGTTTATCGCTATCCCGCGGGAACTACGCAATTTTCCGGGATAAAAAGTAGCCTATGTGCTATTCCAGACTTTTCTCTAACTATGTGCCGAATTTCATCCAGATCCGTTGGGCCGTTCTGGCGTGATTGAGTAACAAACAAACATACATCCATCCATCCATCCATCCATACTTTCGCATTTATAATATTAGTTAGACTAGCACATTAAGATGGTTTTGTGGAAATCTTGCGGTGTAATTTTAAATATGAGTACTTAATTCACTCTACTAGATCTCGTTTTTTTTTTATGTGAATAGGAAGGCAAACGAGCAAGTGGGTCACCTGATGGTAAGCGATCACCACTGCCCATAGACACCCGCAACCCCGGAGGGATTGCAGATGCGTTGCCAACCTAGAGGACTTAGATGAAATGCCTCTTGTGCCCCTAATTTCCCCGGCTGGTTGGTTGTCGGTCTGTCTTGTTTGTCTTGGCTGTCCGGTTGTCGTTTGGTAAGAGACGATCAAAATGAATTTCAAATTTTGAATTTGGAATAGACTTTGATATAAAGAAAGAAGTAAAACTGAAAACAGGTTGGAGATTGTAATAGGCTATGGCAGCCTCATTACAGTACTTTTCAAATCCGAGCGCCAGATCATGTGGGTACAGAATTTCCATTCAGACGTAGATTACCTAAATCGAGCTAAGGCACGGGTAGCTCGCGCCGCCGCCGCGCCGCGCCGCGCGATTCCCAGGCGCGGCACGCCGCCCCAAACGATATTGCCTCTGTGCGTTGAATTAAATATCCGTAGATATTTCGACGCCGCGTATTGACCGATTTGTTTATGTCATACTCGCGCCGTTTTGCGATCTGTTTATCTGGCGGGTCAGACGTGCGAGCGAGATGTTTATGTTTGCCAACAATTTTATTTTAATGCTGTCTTTTTCGGGTCGGGATTAAGGAAGGTTTGATGCGAGGCATAAACCTTACAGCTACTTGGCTTTCCATGCAAATTGTGACCGTCTTCGATTTGAAGATGCTGTTAAGACAAGGTGCCTTGGAAAATGTTCTGTCGTTGGGTTCGTTCAAATAAACCTTTTTGTAAAAGTTTTTGACATAGAGACACTTCGTTCGTCGGGGATAGTGCAATACCGCGTAACTAGCACTGGTAAATACTGCGTAGTATAACACCACGTAAGCAAAACGACGTAACCGGCATTGGTAAATACCGCTAGTTACGACGTTTTGCTCCCGTGGTGTTGTGTAGATACGCAGTATTTACCAGTGCTAGTTACGCGGTATTGCACTATGGGTGTTATGCAGATACACAGTATTTACCAGTGCTAGTTACGCGGTATTGCACTATGGGTGTTGTGTAGATACGTAGTTAAGTATTTACCAGTGCTAGTTACGCGGTATTGCACTATGGGTGTTGTGTAGATACGTAGTATTTACCAGTTCTAGTTACGCGGTATTGCACTATGGGTGTTGTGTAGATACGTAGTATTTACCAGTGCTAGTTACGTACAGTCACCAGCATAAATATATGACGGTGAACAGGGCTGCAAAAATAAATGATTATCTTTTGGGCTCAATAGCTTATGACGACACTACCGCGGTAAAAATAAGTGATGCCCTATAGGCGGGAAAAACATCGCCGCACCCTTATCAGCAAAAATATCAATTTGCAGTGAAAGCATATCATCGAATGATAGGTGGGCCGCATAAATATCAATTTGCTGTGAAAGCATAATCATCGGATGATACGCGGGCCGCATATATATCTGACACGTAAAAGTCAACTGTTTGTTGTTGATTTGCAAAACCGAACCATCCCTGGCTAACATAGAGACGTAAATTGTATGAAATGATTTGACAATTCACGAGAACAGTGCAGACTTGTCATTGCATACGTCTGTCTCACATTTTATTCTATCACATATTTGACAGATTCAAATTCCTAAATTACAAAATTACCTATATAGGAATCGATGACCTGGGAAGGGGTGTGAACTTTAATAGTATTTTATGCAACTGCTATTCTGATTGAATCTTTATGACAATGTACGAGTTGGTAGGGTAGTGATCATGAGCCAATTTTACAACATTTTAAACAGCACTTTTTCTACAATTACTTTTTAATTATCATCATCATCGTCATCATTGACGGCTGAATGGCGTTTTACGTTACTTTTAAATGAAAAATATCAAAAACACTATTTATGTACGATTATTTATTTTATACAAATTGCTGAGATAAAACATCGTAGGCCTTATTAACGCGCAGTTACGCTCATATTTATATTTTGCGTTAAAATGTCATTCGCCATGTTGGATCCAAAAAAATATTTTCGTGTCAATTATGTCAAATTATGTCCAGCATCTTGGATCCTAAACAGCAAAATGTCAGTGAACAAAATACATTTTCCTTGCTACTCCGTTACTACACGTGCAAGTAAGCCAAGCTTGTGAGAAATTATACGTCTTTTGGGGTTTCATGTCAAAACGTATATTTCGCACAGGTTTTGGCTGTCTTACTCGTGTAGTAGCGGAGTAGCAAAGAAAATGGTTTTTGTTCATAGAAATGGACCTTCGAAAAGTAACGGCGGCGGATTCAATAAAATAGTGAATGCCAAATATAAATATTTGTTCATTTCACGGCATCACCAATTTCTCGTACTCTTTTTTTTATGAGTTTGCTATTTATCGGGAGAAGGTTCTTAGAACCAAAAATTGAAAAAAAAGAAAAATCTGGAACAGGGGCAAAGCCACGGGCAACAGCTATTAGTATAAATTTAGCTTGTTTGCTTGCTAAGTTGATAAGACGAAGTTGATAACTAGTTGTTTTTATTTTGTCCTGAACGCCTGAATGATTTTTGATTAAAGCATGTCCGAATTAATAAATTAAATTCTAACTCCGCATAAAATAATTAGGCCATTTTTTGTAAGGTGCTAATAACGTTAATATACCACATTTTTTATAACACTATGTATGGAAGTTTATAATATTGTTCGTAATATAAAAACTTTTTAGTTAACCTAAAATGATACTGGCCACTAATTATTCACTCATCATAAAGATTTTAAAATTATATTATTGACATATTCGCGATTGGAACAATGTGAGACAGACGTATGCAATGACAAGTCTGCACTGTTCTCGTGAATTGTCAAATCATTTCATACAATTTACGTCTCTATGTTAGCCAGGGATGGTTCGTTTTTGCAAATCAACAACATAGAGTTGATTTTTACGCGTCAGATATATATGCGGCCCGCGTATCATCCGATGATTATGCTTTCACAGCAAATTGATATTTATGCGGCCCACCTATCATCCGATGATATGCTTTCCACTGCAAATTGATATTTTTGCTGATAAGGGTGCGACGATGTTTCTTACGCCTATAAAGCATCACTTATTTTTACTGCGGTAGTGTCGTCATATGCTATTGAGCCTAATAGATGATCATTTATTTTTGCAGCCCTGTTCACCGTCATATATTTATGCTGGTGACTGTACGTGGTATTGCACTATGGGTGTTGTATAGATACGCAGTATTTAACAGTGCTAGTTACGCGATATTGCACTATGGGTGTTGTGTAGATACGTAGTATTTAGCCGTGCTAGTTACGCGGTATTGCACTATGGGTGTTGTGTAGATACGTAGTATTTAGCCGTTCTAGTTACGCGGTATTGCACTATGGGTGTTGTGTAGATACGTAGTATTTACCAGTGCTAGTTACGCGGTATTGCACTATGGGTGTCTTGCAGATACACAGTATTTACCAGTGCTAGTTACGCGGTATTGCACTATGGGATGGGTGTCTTGCAGATACACAGTATTTACCAGTTCTAGTTAAGTACGCGATATTGCACTATGGGTGTTATGCAGATACGCAGTATTTACCAGTTCTAGTTACGCGGTATTGCACTATCCCCGACGATTTGTCAGCGTCAATTAAAGGATTTCCTGAATTGATTTACAGGGATATTCAGTTAAAGTAGTTCAACAAGCTACTGAATTATTTCTTATTCATTTTAATACTATCAGTGAATGTCTCATGAATTAACTTCAAGACACACTTGTCTATTAAAAATTCTCAGGGGCTTTGCTAGTATTGAAGGGGCTCCTAATAAAGCGAGTGGCCCGTCGATCGATGGGAGCCCACTCTATACATTATTTAGAGGCGCCATCTGCGACCAAGATAATGGCGACAGCGAATTGAATACAAATTTGTTGTTATTTTATTTCGGGAGTACAACGTATACACGGTTTAAGGCGACGTCGCACGGCCGCTGAGTGATCGACATTGAATATTTTAGTGTTCAAACTAAGGCAGGCTCACAATGAATGACAGCCTTGTAGAAAAAATATTTTTTTTGTATAAATTTCTTTAGATGAAAATTTACAAACTGCGTACCAAATTTCAAGTCAATCTGACCACTGAAAGTGAATGAGATATTGCTTGTTAATTTACACGTAAAAGCGGACAACAATGTTCTATGTCCTACTTGTCAATTTTTACTGGTCGCTTAGTTGCTCCTCTTCCCGCACAGATGGTAAAAGACCATCGACGGAACGGACGAAAATCATTAGGAATCATCTGTTATCAGCAACCCGTCACTATTTTGATCCCAACTATACGGGCAAAATCTTGCTAAACGTGGCCTGTAGGACAGGCTGTCTCCCCGTAAGAAAAAGACGTGATTTGTGTGTGTGTGTGTGTGTGTGTGTGTGTGTGTACTTTAGTTTATACATAATTATTGTCATTATTATTTATATTTTTTGTGGCATTGATTGTGTGTGAGTGCTCGTCGCTGACGCTTCGTCACACCGCTGCGAGTATTAAGAATCTTTTCCACCGTCGAGGCGAGACGACAATTGAAATTACTTAAGTTTAAATGACTTCCACCGAAGATGTACTAGGAGATAATTAAAAATTTGCTATACATTCAAATTCTCGTCTCGCTTCGCGGTGAAAAAGCACCGCAGCACCACTCTTTGCATTCCCACCGCCGACCATCCTACCATGTTACGGGCGCGCTATCGCGATGGTAGTTAATGTACCACGCTAATGGTACTGAATTCATGATACGGGTTATTAATGTGAAAGCGTAATCAAATGGTGTATTTCGGCACAGTTTATTTTGATTGGCCCCAACTATGATTTATGCTATTAGACTTGGAAGCGTTACTGGGGCACGAACCTAGAAGACTTTTACCTACGAGTAGTTTTACATACACAAGGCATCAAATTGACTAAATTCTTCCAAGGAGTCAGTGCAAAGTTAAGATCATTGGACAAATTCAGCGACTTTATTCTGCTTGGGATTGTAATCAGGTATGCGCGTGAAGACTGTTTATTTACTTATACTTTCAAGATGGACTCGTAGAGGATTTGAAACGCGTCTTTTTGTGAAGGGTATAGTTGGGTTTGAGGAATTTATGAATGTCTTATGTGGAAGCAGAAGAGGGTGGGTTTGCTTATAAACACATATAATATTTTGCACAGGTTTGGCTGTTTCGCAAGTTTAGTGTCAGTATAGTAGCGAGTTTTTTTTGTTCATTAAGAATCTTTTAATTTTGAGCGTTTTTCAAAAAAAGTGTACACGTGACGAAACGGACAAGTATTTTTTTCTCGACCCCAATTTTGAAATTTGTCTGCTTATTCGATTAATTATAAGTTAAGGCATACTAGCTGAGAAAATGACACAAAAATATTGGGTAGTTTAAAAAATATCGACATTATTAGGTGACAATGAGGTGAACCTAGTTCCATTTCGTCACAAAATATAAAATTTATTATCAATTGAATGGATTGTTATATGGACCATTTAGAGTTTATAAATTGAAAAGAAATATAATAACTTCTTAAATCAAGATTAGATTATAAACTGAATGAATCACATACTCACTGAGGATAAAATATGTATCCATTTTGTCACAACTGTCTCTTTTTGACTACTTAACATTCATTTTTTTTGCATAAAGACGGTACAAATTATTATGTAATATTTAAAATTGTGTTAAGGAATATCAGTTCTGAATTATTAACGTTAGAAGAACGTCAAATGTTACAAATAATAGCAAAAAATAATTGTTTTTCATAATTCAAATCTTGGGACAGTGACTATGCGGAATCTCATGTGACTATCTGGAAAATGTAAGGCATAGTGGGCACCTAGGTTGAACATAGAAGAAAAATAACAAACAAAACCTGTTATAATCGTGTTTTTTGATATTTGCACCTTAATATTGTGTTTTTATTTATTGCACATTGCTTTTTAATATGTAAGTTATTATTTTCATATAAACCAATTACACAGACATTAACTGATAATTATACAAAATGAGAATTAACAAAAACACAAGACAAGTTTATTTTCGCTATCCTGTTTTTTTTCAAGAAATAGCAAAAAAGTATCACTTAATCCGGCTTTGTATCAAAATAATTTACTAGTAGATTTAAAGCTCAATTTTCTAGTAGGTACTTAACAATACACAGGGTTGTAAAAGACTAGCTTCTGCCCGCGACTTCGTCTGCGTAGAATTAGCAAATTACATGTTTATAGCTATCCCACGGGAACTAAGAAATTGCCTGGGATAAAAAGTAGCCTTTGTTTTAATCTAGGAATGAAGATAGCTGATAAGCTATCTTCGTTCCAAATTTGATCCAAATCCGTCCAGTAGAATTAGCGTGAAGAAGGAACACACACACTCACTCACTCACATCGTCACATCGACATAGTCACATCGTCACAAACTTTCGCATTTATAATATTAGTAGGAAGTAGGATATCTATCTGTCTATAATTGGGGAGATGATAAGTTCAATACATCATGCATCTGTTTATCTCATTACCTGTAAAATTAATGTGTTATGTACAATAAGAGAGATATATATATATATACATACATACTTCGAGTAAGTACAGACAATACGAGTGGAAAAAAAAAGAAAAAATAAATGTTTTGTGTGAAGTAAACTTATTTAATAGCACTGTCTCCAAGCTTAATCTAGATTGTTTCTTCGATTTTTTTTTACTTATGTCGTAAATCGTAAAGAGGGTAGTTGAACTCAGCATCCCTTGAATTTCTGGTCGAGGTTTTTGTAGCACTGTATATACATGGTTATTGTTAATTCGACGTGTATTCTTTAGGAGGTGATAGGGGTGACTATTTGCAATAATTTTAACCCCCATATATGTATTATGCAAAAGTTAACCATTTTTGAGTCTTTTTTTTTTTTTTTTTTTTTTTTAAATAAGTCAAAAATGTAACATTAAAAATTTATTAAAAAAAAGTATCCGTTTAAATCTCATTTTTCTTCTGATTTATGATAACGATTAAACACTGGCTATTTATAAATATTAAAACCACAATTATCAGGCCGAATTAAAAAATGCGAGGTAAAAAACCAAATTAAAAAAATGATTTTTTTTCCACTAAAATGCCCTAAAACAAACAAAAACGTTATAGTACTTGGCTGGCAGATTATTTTAAAAACATAACCGTTTTCTTACCTCTTCAAAAATGCATAACAACTAGGAACTTACTTCAAAGAAACAGAAAAAAAATAATCACAAAGGAAGCGGGCGGGAATTTTTATTTGAACTATACTAAGGTCGTCCTAAGGAGTTCCAAGGAATTTCTTATTCGAACTATTAGTTATTAAAAACAATACTCAATGTAAATAGCACAAAAAATATTTATTTTACATTTGTATTACCAATAACCCTGTATAAACTATGTACAAGTATAAAGTTTCATTCGCTTTGATCAGAATGATAATTTATTATAATATATTTAAAAAATCCATACAGTCGAACATAGAACCTCTTTCTTTTATTGAAGTCGGTTAGTAAAGTGAATTAATATGTAACAAGTGTCAAATTTCGATTCTGCACTAAGCTTTATAATTCTATTTCGTCACAAAATGGTCCAGCTAATACATCACGTTACGATTCGGACGTGACGATTTACACCAAAACAAATTTAAACCACAAAATTAACTGGTCTGGCCTCGTTTAACAGTGAAATCTTTACAGTTTTGGATACTACATGAGTTTCTTAATATTTAAATGTGTCGTAATTAAGTTACCTACCTTTGTTTACCGAAAACTTTGTGACTTTATCGGAACACTTATTTTGGGGTCATCAGCAGCGCGCGCCTTTCGTCACAGTTTATGAGACACTGACAGCAAAGCGGGTAATGGCAGCGTACTAAGTAGCTTTGTAATGTTGCCAGGATCAAAATATTAACGTTTTTAGTAGAATTTTCGTTGCACAAGTCGTTAAATTTAGTGTGACGCAACCGGACTGTCCGGTAGATTCGATTTCCTTGGACAGACACAAAAGTAGTTTTTAAAATTACAGAACATATTTACGCATATTTAAAGCACACGCCCGGTATCTAGACTCATATTGTAACCTATATAACCCCACTTAACCTATGTACAATTTTTTTTTACGTTTTGGTTTGCTGTTGAACATAGCAAAGTCGACGTGGGACATCAAGAATTTGACACTTTTGATTTTCTTTTTACGATAAATATATGAAATAAGCGTAAATTTATCGTTTTATAAATATATTTCGAATGCCCAACTTTTCAGGAATCGAAATACATCACACTTATTCCCAATTAACAAGTAGAAAGTGAAAAAAAAAAATGAAAACCAGTCGGACATCCAAATTTTACCATGTACACTTTTTTTGAAAAACGCTTTACAAACAAAATACAACGATCTATTTCTTAATTCTCTGCGAATAAATCTTAACAATTCAGTAGCGAGAGTGAAGTTAATGAAACCAACACATTCACTAATTACTAGTTTAATCTAATAGGTAAGTCTGTATTCGGGCAAGCATCCGAGCTCCCGCGGAGGCCACTGCCCTCAATAATTCATCAAACGGCCAAACACGACGCTCATTTGCCCAATTCATTAAAACACAAATTCAAAGCTCAATCAAACTAGTATTTGAATTGCTAATATTGCTGGCAACTACAAATTTGACTAAAACGATCTGTTATACTTGCAATGGACTTGAGCTGAGTCGAGCGAAACTGCCAAACTAGATTGCAAGTGTCCTATACCTCTATTTACTCTAAAAATGGAACCGCATAACTCAACACAAAGAGGTAACAGTGCTTGTCATCGCAGTTTGGAAATGCGTTATTCAGGTTCGGAGTTTGTCGGATAAAACTCAATTGTGGAGGCTTTTCGCCGTAGATTGGTTTTCGGAAAAACTTGAATGTTTTAAAGCTGATTCTACCTGTTTGGAATGCTACGTTTTACGACAACGGACACGAGCCTTGGTCACTTTGACCCGGCTGCTATGCACTCGTTTTACGTATTATTATTGCAATAACTACTCAACTAAGTTGCAAACAATTTGAAAGGAGCAAAGCGACTTATTGTCAGATACCGCACAGCCTAGGTTACCTACTGAAGTTAGAGACTTGACATTTGGCAAACAAATCCCTTGAAGATCACAGACTTGTAGAAAAGGATTGTGCGTATTTCTTACAGAATTGGGAATAAAAGAATTTTTATATTCGCTACACATTGGCCCTATTTCCGTGACTATTACCAAAAGTACATACTTCAAATTTAGCCCGAAAGAAAGTGAATATAAAACTAATACACTGTTTTTGAAATTTCCACGGCCCATTCATCCATTTTAAGCTACCCAACTGAGGACATAGAGGTGCAAAGAAGTTTTTTTTTAATGGCGGCATAGTTGGGAACTGGCCTATTATTTGTATAATTTCACGGAGCCAAGGCTCTGGCTATTTAGTAGTTAACGCATCTGACGTCACAATATTTAGCTGTTACCAAATAGACATCAAAACAAAAGCCGTGGTAGCCTAATGGTTTGACCTGTGGCCTCTCAAGCAGAGCGTCGTGGGTTCAAATCCCGGGCTCGCACCTCTGAGTTTTTCGGAATTTATGTGCGAAAATTACATTTGTAATTTGCCATGAGCTTTTCGGTGAAGGAAAACATCGTGAGGAAACCTGCACACATCTGCGAAGAAATTCAATGGTGTGTGTTAAGTTCCCAATCCGCACTGGGCGCGCGTGGGAACTATAGCCCAAACCCTCCAATACACGGAGGAGGCCTATGCCATGAGGCACGCCGAATTACGCGACAATTTAATAAATAAACGACAATAACAACAACATGTACTTACTGAAATTATAGCGAATTCGGAATAAAAAGGCTTATAAATAAATAAATAAATAGACATTACAAGAATTCAACCCCTGATGATACCAAATAGGAGACGTTTTGGGAAAAGGTCAGGATTACCCGAAACCAGCGAGCATCTATGAAGAGATTGAACAATGAATGTGGATGAAGCGGAAAGGTATGTCAGGAACGAAATAAGTGGCACAAAGTAGTCTCTGCCTACCCCTAAGGTAAAGAGGCGTGACGGTATGTATGTAAGAATTCAATCTCAGATGGACAATCTCATGGTTATTTTATAAATTGTGTACGGGGAGCACGTAGGATTGAACGTGGCTTAGTGTGAAACTCAGCCGACGTTCGCTGGAGCGATCGCATCGAGTGGACGGCAGACTGCAGGCGACTGCACCCGTCGGCTGCGGCGTGTTCGCCGCGGGCTTACTCGGAAATCACTTCTAAGACAGCATTAGATCTAAGCGACTTAAAATGTAATTCAGAAGCGCTGGTAGGTACGCTCTAAAACTACATGTGATGTAGACAGTCACCAAAAATTAGCAAAACATCAATTTATAGGATTATGTATTTTGAATGTAAAGTAATTTAAAAAGAAAGTCTTAGTGCACGATCGACCAAAAATAACGATTTTTCGATTCTTCTACCAAAAGACAAAAAAAACTGGCCAAGTGCGAGTCGGACTCGCGCACGAAGGGTTCCGTACCAGAAAAAAAATACAACATCTGTGAAAATTAGACCTCCTTGCTATTACGGTTCATGAGATACAGCAAAAAACGTCAACAACTACTCTGTTGTATGGGAGCCCCCCTTAATTATTATTATTATTTTGATTTTAGTATTTGTTGTTGTAGCCACAATAAAAAAAAAATCTGTGAAAATTTTAACTGTCTAGCTATTACGGTTCTTGAGATACAGCCCGGTGACAGACGGATGGACGGACGGACAGCGAAGTCTTAGTAATAGGGTCCCGTTTTTACCCTTTGGGTACGGAACCCTAAAAAAGAGAGAATGAAAAAGTTTATTTATGACAATCACAAAAGTAGTTAAAAACAAAAAAACATCTATAAAATAAATGGCCACAAAATGGTCACAAAACTCAGCATTTTGCTGGCCTTGCAGCCAACGCTGGTCTTCCGTTGCCACAATTCTCTTCCTTTCCCGCGCCGCCAGAAATTAATAGAATTTATCGGGATGAAATCTGTTTTATGTCCATCCCAGGGTCTCAAACTTCTCCATATCAGAGCAGTTTACGAGTGAAAGCGTAACAAAGAAACTGACATTCGCATTTATAATATTAGTTAGAATTAGGCAATACTACCTGGCCTTTAATATAATCCAGATAAGGATGTAACATTAATTATCTCCCAAAGGAAAGCTACCTATTCAAGACTTTCAACCAGTACAAATACGAATGGCTTTCAAACAGCACTTCACAGCCAATTTACATTTAAAAGTTACAAGCTGGCGTGTACCGGGCTCTCGCAAACTAGCCGAGGCAAATCTCTCTGAACAGTCGCCGGCTATTTTGTTGACCATTTTAAATCTGCTGGCTTCGGCGTATCACCGTCAGTTTAGGCTTGTGATATTGATCTGTGGGCTTTTGCTGTCCTTTATTAACTACATTCAATACATAGGTACATTATATCACGTATTTATTTTGATTCTAAACGTGGCCTTTAGGTCTTGTTACCTTAGGTTCTGTACCGTAAGGGATAACTCTTAGTATAGTGGTATAGTGGTTGCAATAAATGCAGCCACCGCTTCAACTGAATATAAATTGTTAATGATGCGTTTAACCAAAATTGAAAGTGAAGATTAATTTAGTTTCACATCTTTACCTAGTATTAATAAATGTCCCAGGATATTATTTATTTGTAACAATAAAACAGTAGAGAGAAGTAAATTAGGTACATTAAATAGGTATGTATATTAAGTTTGAGAAAAACTGCTCTGAGACGTACAATAGGTAAACACTGAAAATTTACATTCCAATGGTTTTAAATAGAATTTAGTCAGCTTCTTTATTTACGCTAATTTTGGAAACAACAAAACAGATTAAGTAGTATCATGAAGCGAAACATATTGCTTCCTCATAATGGAAAGAAATGATAATTAAAAGGATTAAAAGTTTAAAAATTCACACTCCTAAGTGTAGTATCTGGTATTCACCGAGTTGAATAAAGCTTCGTCTAGATACTTTCACTTTGATTGTAAACAGCTGATACTTAAAAAGTACAAATTAAACAGAACGTACTATTTCTTTAAAAACTTAACACTAAAACATTTGTTGTACCATTCACTCCTCTAAAACCTGAATACCAACAAATTCAACGTAATCGAATACGCTAAGTGGAGAAACTAAAGGTTCATTCAGACAAGTCCTTGATGCGAGTAAATGGATGTCTTCCTGTGCAGTATCAAGGTTGGGATTGCGGGAGCCGCTGTTGGCAGTCCAGGGAATTATAGCAAGTCGTCCGGCGCCGGCTTGCTGGCCGGAACTTGATGTTTGGACAGTTCTGAGATTTGTTCCGTAGGCTCACAGTCTACTTCACTAACGATGCTGTTAGCGCAGCGCTTCTCATGGTGTTGTTTTAATTACTCTTAGCATTCTGAATAAGGAGATACTTTTCGTATAAAAGTGTAAATTTCATTTCGTGAAATTGTGAGGTCAAGTCGTGCGAAATGGCCGGTTGTCGGAGTGTCAATAACCTCTGATGTCTTGGAACGGAACACGTGATAGGAATACATTATTAGGTCCTAAAGAATTAGTATCTGTACCATCAGCCAAATATGTGGTCTACCACCCTAAGGTTAAAAATCCTTTGCACGTCACAATATAATAATGTCGATAAGACAAGCTGTCAACTTGAAAGTTCGACTTTAGCGACTATTTTGTTTGATAGGAAGTTGGACGAAAAGTGGTAGACCACTTCTTTGGTCGACCGTACCTAATTTTCAGGGTATGATATGTTAGGGATAACATTCATATAGGTATACATTCATAAATTACGTCTTCATCCCAGAGAGAGCCCAAGGTAACAAGACCTAAAGGCCACGTTTAGCATGATTGTGGGCGTATATGTGGAAAGGGGAATCAAAATAGTGATGGGTTGCTAGCCGCATCGCGCCTATAATAAGCTGGCTCCTAAGATTTTCGCCCATTTCCTCGATGGGCTTTTACCAACTGTGCGGGAATGACTTCTGAATATGAACATTTTTAGATCTTCCTAGCGTTTGTCCCGGCATTTGCCACGGCTCAGTGAGCCTGAGGTCTTCTTTGACAACCTAATCCCAAGATTGGGCGTAGGCAATTTTTACAGAAGCGACTACCATCTGACCTTCCAACCCAGAAGGGTAACTAAGCCTAATTGGGATTGTTCCGGTTTCCTCACAATGTTTTCCTTCACCGAAAAGCTCATGGTAAATTTCAGATGTAATTTCGCGCATAAATTCCGAAAACTCAGAGGTGCGAGCCCAGGATTCGAACCCGCGACCCTCTGCTTGAGAGGCCACTGGTCAAACCACTAGGCTACCACGGCTTTTTAACATTTTTAGCTCAGTATTAATCAGAATTTCTAGAAGCTTGCGGTCAATCCGGCTAACAACTTAATAAGAATGGTTAATTGCTGGCTTTGTAGCGATCACGCGACACACCGCGCTATTAAGCAAATTAATAATAAATCATACCAGCTTAGATTATAGAGTTATTTTGGTATAATTTTTATGCGACCGACCTCAACATGAATGGAGTAAAACACGAAGCAAACGTAATAAAACAGTGCAGTTTCTAGATTGCTGTTACGTTTTCTCCCACTTAGAAGGAGCTGTGAGTTCGCTAAATCTTCTATAATATAAAAATGAATCGCGAAATGTGTTGGTAAGCGCATAACTCAACAACGCCTGGACCAATTTGGCAAAATTCTTTTTTTTAAATGTTCGTTGATGTTCAAAGATGGTTTTTACGGCGAGAAAACTTCGAATATTAATAAAAAATTCCCACGGGAACGGGAAAAAACGGGATTTTTCGTTTTACTGGTCGTAGAAAGCTGAAATTTAGCAAGTTGGTTCCTTGGGAAGTATAGAGAAGCTATAAGAGATAATTTCCCAAAATTCCCACGGGAACGGGAAAAAGGGGCTTTTCGTTTCCCACGGGAACGGGAAAAACGGGACTTTTCGTTTTACTGGTTGTAGAAAGCTGAAATTTGGCAAGTTGGTTCCTTGGGGAGTATAGAGAAGCTATAAGAGATAATTTCCCAAAATTCCCACGGGAACGGGAAAAAGGGGCTTTTCGGAACATTAAGAGAGCATTTCCCGAAATTCTTACGCTAACGGGGAAAAACGGGATTGAAATACTCCTGGTACACGCGAGCAAAGCCACGGGCAAAAGCTATTTGTCAATAAATGAGTCTACGCGGACGAAGTCGCGGGCAAAAGCTAGTTAGACACTAAAATCGACACAGACAGAACCTAAGATAACAAGACCTAAAGACCACGTATAGCATGATTGTGGGTTTATAGGTGGAAAGGGTAATCAAAATAGAGATGGGTTGCTAGCATCGCCTATAACATGATTCTAAAGATTTTCGCCTGGACGGGCTAAATGAATGAAAGAATTGGCTAATATTTAGTTTTGACAAATGACTTTGTGAACTGGTCATCAAATGTTGGTTGCTGATGTCCCGTTTGATTGCGAAACGTTAAACCTGTATTATGTTTCCTGGAATTTGAACGCGGTTTGTGCTCGAAGCGCTCTCCAATCGGTGGACACTTGGACACGACAAAGGACAAAGGCGTCGGTGGAAACCTAACATTGAGTCACGCCCGGACGGAGCTGTTAATAGAGCTCTGTCTTAACACGGGGTCAACATTTGCTGAGTTAACCTGTTAGAGTCTTAACACCTTAGCGGACGAACTATTGTCTTATAGAGTTAGTTACTGTCTTGAGAGCCGTGTCGATGTTAGTGGATATGTTGCAGAATGATGATTTGTTTACATGAATACGTTGATGCCATGTTATATCAACAAATGTTTAAAAATTAAGAGTAGACACGTCGATTATTATTCTTTGGTAAAACGGTTGGTTTGATTTAGGTATGTAGATAACTTGCTGTCTTGATTAACACTTAAGGTAGGTACTTTTTATTCAGATTTTTCCCACGGCCGCACGGGTTCAAAGCTAATAGGAATAAAACTAATCTCAAATCTCGATAGTCAAATTTGACTACATCTGATTTTCATAGTGAGCTGAAATTTAAGTTAAGTAGACCCGCAATTAAACCAATAAGCGTACAAGCGGACAAACATGCCTACGTTAAATTTAGTTTGTGTGTAAGGTACCATCGACATTAAAATAATTAGTTGAGTTTAACTGTTTACTTTAATTTGAAACTGCATGATTGACGGATTCCAAAAACTTTGAACACCCGGATGAATTTGAAGCAAACTTTGACAAATTGCATGAACACTGCCAAAGCGTTTCGTCGTGTCTTGAGATCAGATCATTACCACTCATTTGTCTCAGCCCACGCGGGGGAAGCTGGGCAAAAACTCGTAACGGTCGCCGGCGAGCGTTCCCAATCAGCGCGGGAATAATCGTCGGGTCCGATTTATCCCGACCCACCCGCTGCTAATTCGCGATGGGCCTTTGTCATCTCAGATAGTGGCATCTATATTAATAGTGAAGATAGTGAAACAGAATACCGGATTTTGATCAAGTTTACTTTCTAAATATACAATTTTATTGTTATGTATGGTGGCTACTCCCTAATTACGTGTGTCCTGATTGTGCCGTGTCCAGTTTTAGTGTGTGGTTGTCCATGGGCGGAGGTGATCACTTACAACCAGGTGCACCGCATGCCCGTTTGTCGGTTTTAATATAAAAAAAAGAAAAAAAAAAGGAGTCAGAACCATTTATTTCCCTGGGATAAACCACCACATAATTTTTTGAAAACAGTCATCGCTGAGATATCGTGAGTAGTACCTAAGTGAGCAATTTTTAAATTCCGCTATTTTATTCATTCAATATAATTTCTACACAGATGAAATGCAGCGTAGGTGAGAAATTCTGGTAAGAAAGAGGGAGACCCTGGAAAGAGTTAGGGGAAAACGAAATATCTTTATTACGGAAGAAGAACGGACTTAAAGGAAATGCAGCGAACGGAGACTTTAAGTACTTTTACATTGATGACATGATGATCATTATTTTGTCTGCAAATATTAACATTTTAATAAGATCACGGAAATATTCATAAAATATTGACTTAACACGTGTCCTTCGCCTATCACAAACTTTTTCCTCACAAAAATCCGAGCCAATCGACAAAAACAACAGAGTCGTCGACGTGCAACAAATAAGCGGTGCATAAATCGCGTAAAACGCTCCCCTGCCCGCCCCACTGGAACATATCCGGCGACGATACTGCCCACGGTTTTATTTTGAACCGGACCGGCTAAAAAACGCGATCACACCGGCCGGTTCCCCGTAATCATATAGCCGCGGCAACTCGCCCAGTTATTTACCGCGCACTATCACGCCTTGTTTTCGGCAAAACTCGCTGGTATTGCGCTGTACAAGAATTATTTTTATAAAGTTTTCATGCAACGCTGTGAGGGTATTTTCTAATTTTTGGGATTGTTTTTAGGTTTTGTTGCCTCAAAAGGAAAAATTGGGACCTGCTGCTGTCGATCCGTCTTTCTATCGGCGTTTATAAACGTAGAGTTGAATAAATGTGAACGTTTTTGTATGTTTGTTACTACTTCTTCTTGTTCTTTTGTATAAGTTCGTTTATATATTTGCAAACCATTTTTCAACCTTTTTCAGTAATTTTAAATTAGGTATACCAAAATATAAAGATGGAAAAAAGGTTGATGCAATTTTTATTTCAATAATATCTCTTTACCACTCAAGTAAAATGCAAAGACTAATGAGTACTAGAAGAGGACCATGTTTAAGAAACTCCGGCATGCCTTTATTTTATATTGCCATCATTATTATGAGACAGGGAAAGTTGGTTTCAGAGCTGAAATGTTGTGTAGAAATAATACTGTAATTTATTAGCCTTTGAAGTTGGAACAGCCGGAGGCAGCTCAATCAGGCTGTGAAATTTTGCGTCTTGGACTAATTCTTAACTCTCTGGGAAATATAAGGGTTTGATATGTTTGAAGTGTATTTTGCTGGTCTCGCTGTGCCACCGCAGAACCCAACGCGGACTTTTATTTAATGTGAGACCGAGACTGTTTAAGTACCGATCTATTTGCAAGTGAAGCAAATTGAAGCCGAAACCTGAATCGAGGGCGATTTTAGTCGTGTACGTTTTAAACATACATACATCTAACTAATATTATAAACGCGAAAGTATGGATGGATAGATGGATGGATGGATGGATGTTTGTTTGTTACTCAATCAAACCAGAACGGCCCAATGAATCTGGATGAAATTCGGCACATAGATAGAGAAAAGTCTGGAATAGCAGCACATTGGCTACTTTTTATCCCGGAAAATTCCCGCGGGATAGCGATAAACGAATTCTTTGCAGACGAAGTCGCTGGCAACAGCTAGTACAAACATGAATCACGTCTTTATCCCTTACGGGTACACAGAGCCTAAGGTAACAAGATTTAAAAGAAGGCCACGCTTAGCATGATTTTGGGCGCATAGGTGGAACGGGAAATCAAAATAAATTACCGTAAAATTTTAGTAGTTGCTGTAAAGAATGTGCTTGTGTCTTGAAGCAAATTATTTGAAAATTGTTAGTTTAATAGGTACCTCTAAAAAGTATTTTCGACGTGGAAAGAATCAATATGGACTCTGTGTTCGATCACCAGACACAGATTTACCGTTCTGTTTGTTATGAAATAAAATGAAATTCTTTATTTGCATAACATTATGTCCATTTAGATGTTCAAAATAATAATGTGTGAGTCCAGATAATGCAAAATACCTTTTTTAAGTGTTTAAGTGTGTTGTGTGGGTGTGTGTGTGTGTGTGTGTTTTGTGTGTGTTGTGTTTTTTTATGTGTTCTAATTTTAGTTTTATTTACGAAAAAAAAAAAGAATAATTATGATAGCTACAAAATAAATAAAAACCTCGTGGTTCATCAAATGAAACAAAAAAAGAGAGAAAGAGAGGAAACATTTATTTACACACATTCGATACACGTAGATAATATAAAAGGAAGAAATACAATATACTTAAGAATAATAAAGATATGGTGAAAAAATGCTTCTCGTGTCCTCGCCACTTTTATTGTATTCTCCAATATGTGGGTACTTGTGGGTTATCAATTCAATTTTAGGTCCAATAATCGTGGAATAACAACAAAACGTCGATAAAGTGTGAATTTTTAATATGTGTTTCAGCAAGCAACCGGAGCGGTTCCGCTGCGCGGTGCAAAAAGGTTTTGTCAATCCCTGGGCTGCGACGGCACAATGCGAATTGTGGTGCCGGGCTTTATGCCGCACACTTTGTTGTATTTTATTGCCGTCGCCTGAAACCAGAGCCTTTTCATTAAAAGATTTACATCTATGCTGCTTAATTAATTTAAAAGACAATTCATTCTGGGTGCAGCGTTAAAACCCACGCGTCGAGCACGACAACGATCCTTACTCAAAAGTTCTTCAACCGAGCTCGACTCGATACCCGCACTGTGACGTTTTTCTTTTGCCAAAGTTCGTTCGTGTAATGAACTTTCAGAGAATTTCCGTTCCACAGAAATACCTGCTTCGCAAATCCGGAAATAATAGGTGTGAATGCGATTGGCGCGGGTCTCGCGCTTGCTGGGAAAGCTGTTGGGGAAGCGATTTCGTCTGCTGAATTAGGTTTTTGGCACTAGCTTGGCATACCTAACTGATAATGAGAAGTCTGAAAATGATTGTAAAGCGTGCAAAAAACAGCTACTGGTGATAAAAACTCAAGAAAGATCTGTTTAAAATTTGTAAGTATCTAACAAAATCTCAACATCCGTTGTTATCGTAGTGATAAAGTAAACAAGAGCAAATGCGTTTGACTCGTTTGTCTCCGAGCTAGTTGGTACACGATGGATAAAGTGCTGTAAATACAGTAAGTAAATAAACAGACAGCAACGCAGCCAGGCGATGCAGTTAGATGCATCCTTCAAGTTGAAATCAAACTCAAAAACAAGATAAGACAAATAGTCTGAATAATTGAATCAAAATTGCAACAAGCGCTTGCGTTAATTATTTACGGCAGCGAAAACTTTTAACCAAGTACTATTTTACGGGAAAAACTCAAAAGAAAAAGTATTTGTGAAGGTATCTACTTTATTATATTATTTTTGACGTGACAACGTCTTATAAATTGGTTTGCCGGGTGACACTTCAAGAAACTGCGTTACGCTCCGCTCACGTTATGCGCTCACAATGAGAGCGAGTGAGAGGCACGCGGGCATGGTTAGCCCGCCTAAGAGCGAGAGAGACAGACATAAAAAGTGAAAGGCACGCGTCCCTTCCACTCGAGCACAGTTAGCCCGCCTAAGAGCGAGAGAGACAGAGCGAGAGAGAGAGAGTGAGAGAGATAGGCATACACACCGGTTCATGTCTTGCGCTTCTATTTCGCTTAGGCGCCTGCATACAAGTTTACACGTCCTTCTTCCTACTATACGCATGAATATTCACATTAAAATTATTTTACCACTCAAAGTCGTTGTCACGTAAAACTTTCGCCCGTATACCGACTTTACAGGCAACCAATTTTTTTATGGTTTAGTTTAATAATAGCTGACCCGGCGAACTTCGTACCGCCTAACAGTCAATGAATGTCGTGGCATTGTTACTAATATAAAACAAAGACGGGTTTGTTACAACACTTATAACTCGAGATCGGCTGGATCAATTTTCATGGTTTTTGTTTCGTTGGATTTGTCTCCGCCCTGAATAGCAGAATACATTTTAAAAACAATGAAAACTTGACGAATACATATTCCTCCTGTCATCCTGTCAAATACTGTGATTGACATTTATGCATGCGTTCAGAAATGTATTTTGTGTAAACTATTTAAAAAGGGTGAATAAACTTTTGTCTGTATTTTTTTTTATCAATTAAAAAGGTTGAAAAGTGTATTAAGCAGATTTGAAGAGCAGAAGTTCCTCAAATTAAAGTTTCTATTTTCGAAAACAATTTCTAAGATTTATTATTTAAGTTAACGAAAGCGTAAATGTCTTTTTATGTTGTCTATGATTTTCTAAGATATATTATATTACAAAGGTTAAAAAGTGCAGTATCCAAAGTAGTAGTCTATGATCTAAACTATTGTCAATCAATGTCTATGTCACGAAAGTTCAGCTACTGTTTGTTATATTTGTTTGTTTTGTGTGGTTTTGTGCGAGTACATATTCAGTATTAGTATTAGTAACAATGCCACGACATTCATTGACTGTTAGGCGGTACGAAGTTCGCCGGGTCAGCTATTATTAAACTAAACCATAAAAATAATATAATAAAGTAGATACCTTCACAAATACTTTTTCTTTTGTATTTGACAGGATGACAGGAGGAATATGTATTCGTCAAGTTTTCATTGTTTTTAAAATGTATTCTGCTATTCAGGGCGGAGACAAATCCAACGAAACAAAAACCATGAAAATTGATCCAGCCGATCTCGAGTTATAAGTGTTGTAACAAACCCGTCTTTGTTTTATATATATAGATATCAACACTTTCTTCTATCACCCTCTTCTATACATTTCTTATAGAATATACAGTTTTATTTTTCGAGTACCTAATCCAGTTTAATTCACAACAAGTCTCTATCTCTATAATTTAGTGAAATAAACCTGATACCAGCTAAATTTTAATTGCAATGTCCAGATGATACTTTGTTTAAAGATCAGGTAAGATTTATTTTAAGTTTTGCAGCTAAATAAAACAAAACAAATCAAATTGAGTTTAGTTCACTCAGTAAATTTGTCTTCTAAACAATATTATTATTATTATTATTATTATAGCCTTTTTTATTCCGAATTCGCTACAATTTCAGTAAGTACTTACATGTTCTTGTTATCGCGTAATTCGGCGTGCCTCATGGCATAGGCCTCCTCCGTGTATTGGAGGGTTTGGGCTATAGTTCTAAACAATATAGGATAGTACAAAATGTTTTCAGCAGATCCAAAAGAATGAGTTACCTCACAGTCATGTACCAACGGAAAGGTCTGTTAACACAATCTGGTGGCGACTACTCGTCACAACTTTAAGCAAACCCCTAGTGGAATCGTACACAGTTAATTCTCGTTATGATAAAATTATTCCTTTGTAAACCCACCTTTTCATACAAAGCGTGTTGGAGCCGAGATTAGAGACGCTTTTAAAACCAGCCACAACTGTCAGAAGTGAAAGTTCACGTTACAATATTAACGGCCGGTGGCTCCGAGAGGAGCCGGTAGTCTTAGCGGGTGCGGTTCGTGGGCACTCTGCTTCTGACGCTAATGAAATTATCAAATGAAATGGAACCAGGCCAAAGGCTGCCGGGGGATATTTGTAGCAAACGTTTTGATTGGCTTTGTTGTTACTTTGAGACGTCCCCGTAATATCAGTAGTGACCCTGTTACCTGATAAAAAAGGCTTTTAAATCTATTCAACGTTAATGAAATATTGTAATGGACACTGTTTGGAAGGGTTGAACATTTTCTGTCGCGTTTATTATTGTTTTGTTTTGCCTAATTATTTAGTTAGACAGCCCAAGATTCTATTGATATTATAAATTCGAATTTTTGTGAGTGATACATAAACGCGCTGAGTGGCGGCCATTTGGCTGGTTAGAATAAGTATCCATGTGTAATATTCTGTTTGTGTTTCCGTATCAGCTAATAAAGTTCTTTTATTCTTATTCTTATTCTTATTCTTATTCTTATTCTTATTCTTATTCTTATTCTTATTCTTATTCTTATTCTTATTCTTATTCTTATTCTTAATTAAATAACAAGCTTTTATTTAACTTGTAACTTACATGTACCTAGGATGTTAAAGTTTGTCCGGGTGGATTCTTGGGACTGTTTAGCAGCAGATGCTTTCAACCGATTAAGCTGAAATTTGGCATACTTGATTACTTAGGATGGCAATACAATAAGCTGGTAGTAGAGTTCTGATCGACTCCACAGAAGGGAACTCTTCAACTTGACTTGAAATTTGGTAAGTACAGCAAAAAGTACAGTCAGCAAAGAAGCTTGTATTGAAAATGACATTTTTGACCGACACCTATTATGTAGTAACTCTTTATATCGCACATGATCAAAAATAAAATTTAAATAAGTAATAATTGCCAGAGAGTAATACAAAGGAGAACTTATCCCCAGCTAGCGATCTCTACACAATCCACGTCAAGTTAATAGTCCACGCGATCGAAGACACTGGTGAAGGTTCGCATATCTAGGTTAAATTCTAATTTGATTGTTCGACGACTGTTACAAGTTCTTTCTGACGTTGTTAGCTACTAATTAAGTCACCTCTGCACGGCTAGGATGAGAGCGTGCGCGAGATATGCTCCCGAAAACATTTTTTTTTGTATTTTCGTGCAAACGTTTGCCCCGACCTGGGGTCGAACCCGGAACATCAAGCGTCGTATTTAGACTTTAGAGCTCTAATATGAACTTCCAATAAGCTACTAGCTTTGTCTGAGCAGTATCGCTGGAGTATTTCAAATTTTATCTGTAACGAGCTCTTATTAAAGCTAGGAGCGGGCGTCCGATCGTCAGATAAATCAGAAAGTTGCCTTCATAACCGCTTTATGGGCCTTAATACACCCCGAGGCTCTTTATGATTACTTCTCGGGCTTTTATTGACTGTCACTTGGGTCTATAAAAGCAGTACTGACGTGTGTTTGACCAGCTGGTTTGCCATTGATGATTTAAAAAGTTTTAGTTTTAAAATAAACGAAAAAAAAGCGCATCGAGGATTTGCGAAATATAAAATCCAGTGTCGCAGAGTTGCTGCACCTAAGAAAAATGTATGCAGTGTGAGGTCATTTTATATTGGTTATTTATATAGACTATATTCTGACTTTAGTATTTGTTGTTATAGCTGCAACAGAAATACGACATCTGTGAAAATTGCAACTGTCTAGCTATCACGGTTTATTAGATACAGCGTGGTGACGACTGGTGAATTTTATCGGTCAGATTGTTTAGAAATTTAGGATAATTTTTAACAAAAACTGATTACACATTCTAAATCTAAATAATCAGTCGTCAGTCGCCCGCAGAGCGTAATGAGCCGCGCGTCATACGCTCCCAACTCAAAGTTTGGCAATATCGCGTGGATCTCTGATTTATGCCATTTAGGCGTTACGGCGCTTTGCCGCGCCGCTCGGCCGGTGAGCGCTTTTAATAACGGCCCGGTTGACGGCAAGTTATGATTGATTCTGCTGTAATTGAGTTGGAAGATCTCGGGGGTGTCTGGCGCTGTGCAACAAACCCCGTAAATGATGCCGTTTTAATTGCTTCCAGGAATCATCTCCATCATTATTCTACCCTATAAAATATACTCTTCCATGCAGGGGCCTTACGATGACGTCTTAATGCGATTTAGTTTACGTTCGCTCGCTGTCAAATTTATACTAAAAGTCACAGCTAAAACTTGAACTGAGTCAGAATTAGAACGTCAGGGTAAGGCCCCTGGTCTGGAAGTAAAGAAAAAACAAAGAATGTACCAAATGCTTCTCTTCCCGCGCAGATGGTAAAAGCCCATAAAGGGAATGGACGAAAATCTTAGGCATCATGTTATAGGCGATGCGGTTGGCAACCCATCACTATTTTGATTCCCCTCACCACCTATACGCCCACAATCATGCTGAACGTGGCCTTTAGGTCTTGTTACCTTAGGCTTCTTCATATGATAACTGGGCCTCATAACCTTTTAAGGTCTACTGCTATGAGTTGCAGTTTAGAAGAATCAGAACCAATAAAGCACGCCAATATAATTTTCTAGGACATTAGTTTTATTTCGACATTTCGACAAAACGTACACGACACATGACATTAGAAAAAACTAAAACTTTCATAATGGTGGTATGACACATATCGTTCAAAAGAGGTTAAATACCTCAACAATTTTTAGTATGGATCTGACAGCGACCGAACCTTAAACGAATAGGAATCGAATCGCATTAAGACATCATGGTAACCCCCCAGGAAGTTACATTTTACTAGTACACACAAAACTGAACAAAAGCTGTCTAATAAAGATTAGGAGAATTTTACTCGTCGTTAAATGAAGCGGTGGCTCAGGTATCCGCTATCAGCGCTAATCAGCAAATGAACCGTTTTATTGGCTCGTGTCTGTTCTACTGGGGAAGTTTTATCAGCGCTTATGACTTTCGTATGAAGATCTTGCTTGGTTTACGAAATACCAGTTGTTCCTAAGAAAGTGCCGTGCGTAGTTGTCTCGAGATTCGTGCCTACTTTACGCAAATCAGAAGAGAGATCATGGAAGTTACGATCCGTCTCGTGAAGAATTGGATGACTTTTAATAAACCGATCACGCCTTAGCACGTTTGCGCCGTTTTTATACTGTGTAGATTGTCAACCATGTAGACCATGGACATTGGTTAATTTTAGCTGAAGGCACTGACGATAGCTACAAGTCGCGGAGTCACTGGTTTATGGAGCCTCGTAAAGCTGGTTACGGCCAGATCGGAATCTCGCAATTTATGACTTATTTATGGACAGATTACGCCGATTTTACTGGATTTACGTCATTTGAGCTACTTTTTTCTTGTTATGAAGTAATATTGAGATCATGGGCTGGTTTATCGGATGTCTATACACATATCAAATCGTTCGCAATTTGTCAGTTCTGTATAGCAGCAGAGTCATCAAAATGTTAATGTTTTATGACATCAAGAGTACACCGAGATCCAGACCATCATTATCATTGAAACGTTCATATCTAATCTAACTTCTAACTAATATTATAAATGCGAAAGTATGGATGGACGGATGGATGGATGGATGGATAGATGGATGGATGTTTGTTTGTTACTCAATCACGCCAGAACGGCCAAACGGATCTGGATAAAATTTGGCACATAGATAGAGAAAAGTCTGGAATAGCACATAGGCTACTTTTTATCCCGGAAAATTGCGTAGTTCCCGCGGGATAGCGATAAACGAATTCTTTGCAGACGAAGTCGCTGGCAACAGCTAGTAACGATATAAAGTAAATTTTTATTCTTTACTGGAAGCCCGCGACTTCGTCCGTGTAAGCGTTTTGCAATAATTATTAGCGTTGCGACTCTGCAGCTACGACCTTTGACATGTTTATCACTATCCCGCAGGAACCATGCAATTTTTCGGCATAAAAAGCAGCTTATGTGTTAATCTAGCTATCTCCGTTCCAAATTTCAAATCCGTCCCGTCGTTTCAGCGTGAAGAAGGAACAAACACACACACTCACATCATCACGTCCGTCCATCCATCCGCACAAACTTTCGCATTTATAATGATTAGTAGGATACAATACATAAACCTATATTACGTCTCCATCGATCGTTTACAGCTGAAAAAAAAAGCCAACAAAGCGCAACAAAGCGTGGTCTTCCGTGAAATGTTTGGCAGTTCTTTAATTCTTATTCCAATAAAAGCTTCCCTGTTCACCGTTCCATGACCGCAAGTAATAATCGGGGATTAAACGCTGAGAATACAACACAACCATCCGAGATTAACTTCCGTCTCATTCTTCTAGCTCAGACAAAACTGAGATGACCCCACAAAGCCTTTGTACTCGCCACAATACAAGTAATCTTATTAGACGTACAAGGGATTACACTAAACTTCGTCGTAATTGTGCTAAAGTTTTTGAAAGGCCTTGTCTAGCCAGAGAAGGGCCCTCGGACTTGTGCAGGTGAGAACAAAACAAAACAGAAAAGGGTTACAATATGGCGGCGGAAGCTCTAATTAGTTAGCGGCGCCAGTCTTTAGCGGGTCTAGAATAAAATTATAATGTGCATAATTTATAGGTACAAGTTTTTTTTTACAAAAGTAAGAAAGAAAGAAAAAAAAGTTTATTTATGACAATCACAACTGATATTACTAATTTACTGTAAAGGATAAAACATTTTTACTTTTGCATAATTCGTTTTTAACGAATAAACTCAAAAACTATTGTCGGCGGACACAAAAAAAATTATACAGGAACTTTCGAAACGTTTAGTGCGCTGGCCACAGGTGACCCTAGGGCTGGCGCTTACCTCTCTCAAAGGTTTGGAATTGCAGTTCAGAGAGGCAACGCGGCCAGCGTTTTGGGGTCGATGCCTGTGGCCGAAAATTTTGACGACGTATTTATTTTATAGTTTAATAACTAGTACTAGTTTTAGTTTTAGTATTAGTCTGTTTTCATATCACCTTATGTACATTGTAGTTTTGAATACATTTTAATATACAGTAACAAGTACACAAAATTAAAAAAAAAAAACTATTGCACCGATGAGCTGAAGAAAGTTGAAACTAGAATTCTGTGTTTATAAATACGGTATTGATCGTTCATACTATTCTCAATACCACTGCGTATAAATTATAATAATAAATCAATACAGTAAATTGCGTTACAACAAACAGAATTTTTAATATGGCCTAAAAAATGTTTCACCATTAGAATAATGCGACATTTTCCCCGAGTAAATATATAACATAGGCTACATACAAACATAAATCACGTCTTTATTCCTTACGGGGTTAACAGAGACTAAGGTGAAAATACCTAAAGACCACGTTTAGCCTGATTGTGGGCGTATAGGTTGAAGGTATCAAAATATAAAGTTTAATTTTTTATCTTATTTTAAAATTTCACTAAAAATTTCAGGTGTCTACATTAAGGTTTAATGATAAGGTATTGTGATAGCATTGAAAAACTTTGGAAGCCTGACAAAACAGCCTTTTACTTCGCTGTCTAGGCTGTCATTTCTACCTGGCAAAGTTGTCGAGGAACAAACGAAGTGGAATACAGAAAATAAAGTCGGCACTTTTCGTATTTTATCTAAAAAAATATTATAAACAAGACGCTGGGGTACAAATTTAAATTTCCATCTTTTTAAAAGCTACGACATTATAAGAGGAAAGTTTTAAGACACTTACTCAAAATTAACAACAAATAACACGCAATGATCTCATATTCAACTCATAATCTTGTTTATAAGTTATAAGACCACCAGCAAAATAACCACACAACTTACCACGAAACTGTGTAACAAAATGCTACCAACAAAACACTCTGTCACTTTGACTTACGCATAACATCCGTTTACGTTACAAGGCGCTAAAACGCATGCATTTTTTGCGGACGAAACGCGTTGACAGGCGGCTTTGTATTGTGCCCTTGTCAAAAATACCTATACCTATAGGTATAGGTATGTAACATACATACGTTAAGCTTTTTATAGGACGCGAACGGCAGCTGTCGACGAGTTAAGCAAAGTTTATCCGGCGCTGACCTTGTTCTAAATAAAACTTCGAACAAAACTTATTTCCGTTGGCAAATAAAATGCAGTCTTTTGTTGCCATAGTGATCAAAAGACACGTCGCGAAAAAAGTTGGGGTTGTTATTACCGAAATGGTGAAACGTCTTTAAGTGAACTTAAGATAAACGTTTTGATAGAAACAAACACTGAAGGACCATTGCATTATTAGAGGAATCCATTGGGATGATGAAAGCAAACTAAAATTAAAAATAACGTAACACAATTACCTATAGCTTCTGGTCTAGAAGCAAAGAAAAACATAGAATGCACCAGTACCAGCTGCTTCTCTTCCGCGCAGATGGTAATAGCCCATCGAGGGAACTGGCGAAAGTCGTAGGAATCCTGATATAGGCGATGATTTTCATTTTCTTTCCACCTATGCACCTACAATTATGCTAAGCGTGGCCTTTTAGGTCGGGATAAAGATGATTAAAATAGATATCAATTTACGTAAGTTCCACATTAAGCAAAGCCAAGTACTTTAGGTACGGGTATGTACTTAGCAACGGATTATGTTTATAATCCCGACCAGTAGCGATCAAATCCGGGACCTCAGGCTTCATAGGATCAGAGCTTAGTTCTGTTATTCTCTATCTATGCTATGGGTGGATTTTTGACGTTGTGATTTGTGTATAATACGTTTAGCATGGCACACAAATTACAATGTCAAAAATCCACCCCTATCCAGATGTTCCAAAATATCAGTATCATTCGCACTCTCACTACCAGTTCTTAGTATCCTGTAAATTGTAAAACGAGTCTCCCGTATTAATTTGCGGACGGCACCGAGTGACGCAAGTAGGTGCATGTGGGCGTCTATCCGCGGGTGTGAACCGGGCCTGTCGTCCCTTATCGTGGTGACGGATGACGTGACGGCCCACAAAACACTTATTTATTCCTATCTTCATAATATAATTTAAGATCGGGGCGGGCGTCAGCGTTATCGCGCGCTCGATGATTTACGGAGGCAAGACAATGGCCCCCGGTGTCCGCATAAAACTATATATTACACACTCGCCACTATTGTGTGCCTTTGTGGCGGGTTTTTTTGCTTTTTGCGCGACCGGCGTTGGGTTATCGTTGGCTTTGTGGAGTTTAATGACCTTACATAAATGTGTGGTTTTCGCCGTCAAACGGCGCGTTTGGTTTTCCGCAGGCCGCCCTCCGTCTCGTAAACGGATTCGGTTTAAAAATTGGTAGAGTAAAATATTATCAGCAGTTCTGCGCAAAACTTGACGTACCTTCAGCATTTAAAAACGATTACCATAAATCGCAATTAACGAGCACTATTGTCGTGATTGGTAAGTAATTAAAAATAAGCATATTGCTGACGAGGGGTTTCTTTAAAATATCTAGCAAGGGAACCACGAACTTTACATTAGATTTAGATTATTCCTTCATTCAATAAAAATTACATCAAAGTTGTACATTGTCAAGTTAGGAGAATTTAGATTGAAATCGTCAAGAGTAAATTTGATAGTATTATTGCCTAGTAATACACAATCACCATTTTATGGACGACCACATTACATTCAGCCAATTGGCAATCCAAATGAGTCTAATACCTTATTTTAATTTGGCACAGGTGTGACCGCAATGCGACCGGAGTCCGGACATAATTCAGCGTTAATCCGATGACCAATGCCCACCTTAATACCGCATAATGCTCGCTGTAAAACTTCGACAGCCGATCTTCCAGCATAACTTGCGGATGGACCTACCTCGTAATCCCGGCCATTAATTTATGGAGCAGCCCATCTCAGCCGCCTCCTCAAATATTAACGGGGAAGCGACTTAGTTGTGATACTTGAATATATTATGCGGTCTGGTTTAGCGAGAGTGGGGAGTTAGGCGTTAAGTTTTTGCGATGTTAATGTGTGCATAATTCCCTTTTGGTAATCTTGGGTACGTCTTGAATAGGTTTGATATTATCTGGTTATTTCAAAATGTGTCTATAGCATCTGAGTTTTTTGAAATAAACTTTCTTCCATGCTGGTCTGGTAGTAGTTAAAACATAGAATGAACTCGGTTGATTCTCTTCCCGCGCAGATCATAATACCCTGGGGAATGGATGAAAATCTTAGAAATCATGTTATAGGCGATGCTGCCAGGAACCCTACTATTTTGACACCTCTTTCCACGTCTTTTTCTATAATACCTACGCCCACAATCAAGTTAATCGTGGCTTTTACGGTCTTGTTGCCCTAGGTTCTGTCTAGTAACCCGTAAGGTATAACGACGTGACGTATGTATTGAATTACTTTTCTGAGTCTTTGAAATTATTGCCGCTACGCAAGTTTGACGTATTTTCTTGACATCTTTACAAATTACCAAGCACCTGTCTGTCTTAGCCTTCTTGAGCTGATACTAATTTACAAATGTCCTAGTTTTAAGAATTCTTCATTTCTATTTTCTCTCGGTTCTACTTTCGTCTGCGATTAGGAAAATTCTTTATTTATTTCATAGGTTCTTGAAATGGTCCCATGATATTACCATTATAATCAAAATTGTTTTAACAACTATAATTTAATTCATTTTAAGCCAGTTAGGTACTATTTCGGTTTCAAGAAATATGCTACCAACATAACAAACACAAGCAAGTTTTAATGCAAAAATGCTTAGTGTAAGTAATCTTTCACTATAAACACCTCAAATGAGTTCGTGATAAAGTTTAAACACGTATAAATTGTTGTGCTTACGCGCCCCTAGTGTAGTAATTTTAACAAATTGAAACTTTAACGCGGATTTAAAACTCAACGGCGTCCCAAAAACGTGCACTAGATCATACTAGATTGTGTTTTCAAAACTTCACGATGAAGTGATAAGTCGTCAGTGCTCTGACTTCCCAAGAACACCATGTCACTAACAGGGGACCGGGAAGGTACGAAGGATGAGTCGTAAAGTTTTATTAGCCGGCTAATAAAGCTCGCAACTCCCGCGCCGGTAATTCGTTATTCATATTCCGTGACACGTGCCGAATGCAAATATTTATACGCTCGGTTTAATTATGCTTTTAAGAAAAGCGGAGTCTTGTTTCGAAAGGTTGATGTTAAAACGGGACATGAAGCGGTTACAAATCAAACAGAAAACACTATGTATTAAAATAAAGAAGAAAAAATACAATATTGATAGACATTAACATGTACAGAAGTAGTAGATAGCGAACATTATAAGAGACTACACTCAACATCGGGTGGATTATGGTTGAACAAGAAGGAGATAATATAGAGGCGAATTTATTCCTTGAAGGGTTGTCTCTCTCTCCTTAAACTTAAGAGCTAGGATCTCTCTTTCACCTAAAATGTGAAGGGTTGTTTACCAGTTGTTTTTTAACAGTATTATTTAGCAAAAGAAGGCGCACATTATAAAAAGTAAGTGAAACTTGATATTGCAAGATTAGATTCCAAAAAACATGTAAATAGGCAGTGCAAGTTAAATGGAAGCTTGTAATAAAAAAAGGTCATGGGAACTGCAAGATAGACAAGATGTAAGTAAACCTTACGTAAGGTAATGGATTGCGTACTGATTTGGGAATACCGTTTGTCTTTATTAAATCCCGGAGCGGTTCTGGTGGTTTAATTTTCATGTCAGCCGAGATATTTTAATTCTGAAAATCGATCAAGGCGCTCCCAAACAACAAAGATACTCGTAATGCATTTAAATTTGTATTAGAAATAGTACAATGAAAAAAAAGACTGCCATGTTGATGTGTCAGTGAGACTATAATTAATGTATTGTAATACTATTATAGTATTTGATAATGTGAGTCATAGAACTGATATTGACCAATTACCTGATATATTCTAATTTTATTCTGATATTTTTTGACGATTGTAATTTTGTATTGAGCAGATTGAGCTCATTATTATTATTAAGCCAAATTATTTGTATGCCTATGGGCGAAACATAGTGATACCAAATATCTTAATAACACCTTTTGTATACTATATAGTCAACCTATGTTTACAAATAAAGATACTTTGACTTTGACTTTGACTTTGAAGGTGTAGGACTTTTTTGGTCCACTTAATCTTAATTTTTTAACAACAAGGATACGAAACAAAAAGTTACGAGTCTATCTGTACCCTGCCACGCCTAAGAACTAATCAAAATAACACCATCACCACATCACAATAAACACTAAAACATCTGTCTAATTAATCATTACATACAAATCCGTGCCCCAACAAATACCCAATTATGGCACCTAAATCACCTCCAAGTTCCGACAGGCTGGATAACGCCCGCTATAATTCAAGCAAAGCCCTGAATCTCTATATCTTTTGATAAATAAAGTAATCGAGTGTTGCTGCAGCTGAGGCCCGCTTGTTTTGTTTCGCAGCTGTTGAGTGGAATCGGCAGAATAGGTTCGATAACGAAACGACTTCATCGAGCAGCTTCTATCTTTATCTAAATCAGATGGAAGGATGCGTAGTTATGAGTATACGGCAAATATAGGCATTGGCTTGCAGTGGGGAGTCACTAGGGTAACACAACTCAACTTGTACGTACTGCCTAATCTGGCCACCCACTGGACGCCATTATAATAGTACTAGCTGTTGCCAGCGACTTCGTCTGCAAAGAATTCGTTTATCGCTATCCCCCGGGAACTACGCAATTTTCCGGGATAAAAAGTAGCCTATGTGCTATTCCAGACTTTTCTCTATCTATGTGCCGAATTTCATCCAGATCCGTTAGGCCGTTCTGGCGTGATTGAGTAACAAACAAACATCCATCCATCCATCTATCCATTCATCCATACTTTCGCATTTATAATATTACTAGCTGTTGCCAGCGACTTCGTCTGCAAAGAATTCGTTTATCGCTATCCCGCGGGAACTACCCAATTTTCCGGGATAAAAAGTAGCCTATGTGCTATTCCAGACTTTTCTCTATCTATGTGCCGAATTTGATCCAGATCCGTTGGGCCGTTCTGGCGTGATTGAGTAACAAACAAACATCCATCCATCCATCCATCTATCCATTCATCCATACTTTCGCATTTATAATATTAAGTTAGATGATACTATAGATCGATAGTCGATACTATAGTATGATACTATAGTATCGACTATAGTATGCTGCTACTTGTCATAATCCGTCGTATCATCAGTAGATAAACATCACCTTCTCCTGTTTCCGTTGTTTAGGAAGCACTCAAACGGTAGCTCCTTCCAACTGTCGCCCATAGCACACTAGAGTGAACAAATCACATGAGCTATCTTGTCTTGTTTAACTTTTCACTACGCAAAAAAATCGCGAGGTAGCTTTTTTCATAGCCCGCTGAGCGATGCTAGAATTTCCATTAGGGCCAAGTTTGGTGACCTAGTTTCCGATCCAAAGGCTTACATCCAGTTATTTAACAACGACATGTGTACAGTCAAGGAATTTAATTCCCAGCCCACCACGGAACCTTTTTAAAGTAAGCGTCGTAACGAATTTCCTGCGATGTCACTATTATGATGTTTTATGTAAAGAGGTTCCTCAATGGTTTAGGGATTAATTTCCTTGACTGTACATGAGTTATTAATATTAAGCTAGTATGTAAAAGCCGTGGTAGCTTAGTGACTTTACCTATGGCATCTTAAGCAGAGAGTTGTGGGTACGAGCACGGGCTCGCAAGTTTTTCAAAATTAATCAGCGAATTCACATTATAAATTTACCATGAGCTTTTCTGAGAAGGATACCTAGCCTACATGGGAACTATTATAGCGTTAGCCTTCTCATTATACTATTTTATACCCTATATAGCCTCTCCACTCCAGCTTATGCTTGGAGATGAGATGAGATGTTAAATGAGATTTGGTTGTTCAAAAGTAAATGATACCACTGCGTCTGCCCCGAGCGTCTAAAAACTGATAAATCACCAACATAATGTAAACTTGGAAATCTAATTTACTCTCCACTTTGTTGGGCATTAACAAAATGCCAATGCGTCAAGAAAAGCCTTTAAAAATAACAAAGCACGGCCTGTCCCGGCCGCGGGAGGGCCGTCCGGCTCCCGGCCCTCCCGCGGGACGCGATAATTCAATGAGGCCGAATCCCGACGCAACCATTTTCTGGTGACTCACGGACCTAATTCCGGCGACGTTATTGTAAGGGCCAGTAATTCGGTTTAATACGGGACACGTCTTATTTAGGAGGGCTTCTGTGCCCCGGGAATGCCTTCGCTCGCAATGAATTCGATACCTGTCACCGAAACTTTGACGAGCGCTAAATTAACTCCCCGAAGCATTCAACCAGGTAGCAGTGCACTGACAATGACAAATACCTCATTGAACATAAATATTTGTTTAATTTTAATTAATTTCCAAAGCAAAGACATTCTAATCAACAGCGCCGCATTTCAAATTGTTGCGCTACGCATATTAAAGCAAACAGCAATTTCCATAATCCACCAACTAGTCTGACGTGTTTACCGATTCAATCCGACACGACACGTGACGCGGCACTACACGACGCACGACACGGCGCACGACACGACACGGCAAACAACGCAAGGTTATTGGACGCGTCATTTTGCAGACACATTGTTTTAGTAATCTGGCTTTAGATTGGTTGTCGAAATGGTGTTAACACGGATTAAATTTCAAATAGTTTGTTGTATTTCATTTACTGTTAGTCACACATACGCGTGTAATAGTAAACGACAAGGTGACACATCATACATTACAAACATTACATTGCACTTTACATATTGTAGTATATTGATACTCAATGAATTATCATTGTAAGAGAAAGAAGATGGCTATAATTTTATCACGACCGAATATTATAATCATGCCCTGCACAGCCCACAGCTGGGTAAAGACCTCCTTATTCGTGGGCTTTGCGTGGTTTGAGACGTTCAGAAACACCATTGAGATGGCATAAGGTTTATTTGCAAATAAGTTTTTGTTCAAAATTTAATTTTTAATGCCGGCTTCTTTTTGCTGACTGTATTTTGTCAATAGCTTTTGCATTGTCATCATCTGTGAAAACTTCAACTGCATGGCTATCACGGTTCATGAATTTCATGATATAACAGCCTGGTGACAGACAGAAAGGAGGACAGTGGAGTCTCAGTAAAAGGGTCCCGTTTTTACCCTTTGGGTACGGAAAACGAGCACAAACGGCTTGCCCGCGTGGCTGCGGAGCAGCGCCATGCCCAGCCAACAGAATTGTAGACAAATACGAGCTTAGTGATGTCCGGATCTCGGCAACCTCCGGCGGTAAATCATAGCATTGTGCACGCACTCCCGCGACATGATTGTTTAAAATCACGGAGCGTGCTCTGATAAGATTTATACACTGCCGCTGACACTTAATTTCGTTCGTGTTCGCCTCTTGACGGGCGCGTGTTATATTTTCGCGTTATTTTTGTCGGGCGGTTTGTAATCGCACCAACGTTTTGTTGACGGTGGGTTGCGCGGATTGCTATGTGTTAGGAAGTATGTGTTTTGCTTTTACCGCGGCGTGATCGTGCCGTGTCCGGTTTTAAAGTTGGTTGGATCCATTTTTAGCGCGTATCGTTATAAGGCGACTATAAGCCGTTTCCAACTTCGAACTAAGGACTCCAGCGCTGCAGTGCGGAAGGCAAGGGGAAACCATAACGCTATTTACTCCAAAAAGGCTTCTTAATGATTTAGATCCTCAATGAAAACCACTTTCAAGATTGTAGCCACTAAGAAGAAGATTATCATAAAAAGTTAATTTAAAGTTTTAAAGGAGTATAATGGAACTACAGAATTGGGATAAGAGACAAAATAATTAATAATTATGCTCCAAAGTTACATAATAAGCATGACTTAGTAGCTTGATTGAATCGTTTGATTGCATAGACTTAGAAGATTGATTTTTTTCACAGCTCCAAGAGATCGCAGAAATTAGTATTTGGTATTAATTTCAACTTTACACTGCCACGACCTTTACAGGTCACGGCGTAAAAGGTAATGGAATTTTAAAAGTAAAAATAAAACCCTGCCTCACGCCCTTGCTCAACTAAGTATAATAAAATAAAATAAAATATTTTAAAAAACAGAATTTTGCTTGCGTATAAAAAAAGCGAATTATCATAGAATAGGCACAAAGTTCCCAGAAGTCGGACCGAGTCATATAAACGGACATTATTAACATAAGTCCTAACATGAATACTTGACTCAGTAATTACGGGCGCTCTGGAACCCCGCCAACTTTAAACAGGATTTAGGCGCTACAAAATAGCCACTAAATATGTACTTAAACAAGAAACGGAAGGAATTCATGCGGGACTATGTATTAACTACTGTCGACTTTATGATTCTAGTTCTGAGTTCAATGTACTTTAACGTGCGGGGAACAAAAAATCGCCTTGTGATAAACGGTGTCTATTAATGGTCTATTATTTTAATTAGCATTCTGACAATCATTCGACGTTTAACGACTTCTGTGACTTCAATTATCCGTACCATCAGTTTATAATCCGGACACGTCTCATAAAAATATAATTATACACCAAAACGAAATACGAATATAACTATTTCAATTATATACCTACTATTAAAGAAAACAGTTCCAACGATTGATATGAAATTCATGTCGAAGTTTTCGAGGTCAAATATTGATCTAGCCAATTTTAACATCTGAGAAAACGTAGAATAAACTTTTCAAGTTTAATTACATTACACTATCTCTTGATGAACACTCAACACTACGTGAAGTCTCAAGGCCAAAGGGCAATGGAAAGAGCTATATGCTTGGAGTGGCTTTGCGAGATCGAATCAGAATAATGAGATCCGTAGTAGATCCAAAGTAATTGACCTAGATCACCGAATTGCACACCTTAAGTCGCAAAGGGCGTAGATCTGATGGTCGTTGGTGCCGTAAGGGTCTAGAGTGGTGACCCCGGAAGGCAATGTTGATGCCTCCCGCAAGTCGGACGGATGATCTGGTAGATCGCGAGATGCTAAGGAAGGCCTATGTGGACATTGGATGTTTTCCGGCTGATATGATGATGATGATCTCTAGTTGAATTGTTCGAAAGTCAAAAGTTTATTTTGCAAATAGGCCGCCACGGGCTCTTTTACATGTCTTGTTTTGAATTTACCAGCGCATTCGGAAAGACCATCGTTACCAAGAAGAATGCGCCGCAAGAAACTTGGCAGAAAGTATTTTTTAAAGAATAAAATATATTTACAACATTACTTAAATTCTACTTAACTTACCTATAATACAATTAATACATTTTATAGAAAGGATGTATAAGGTTCCCAAGTTAAGTTCGTACTACATTTAGTCTATAGTAGAGATGTATAAAGACTCTACTGGTCAATTCTTCTACCTTAAAGCCTTTTAAAAATGTACGCGAATAAGAAATTAACGCAAAATCTTTTCAATCGTAGATAAAAAATAAAAAGATGTCAATGAAGCCGGCGAATGTAAAATTAGCTCCATTGGTCCGAGTGGCGGTAATTAATAGCGGGGTAATTGGGTGCAGCGCCCGCGCCGCCCGTTTCATCTCGCGACAATGCTAAATAGCTAATGAGCCTTCTTTTAATTCACTATTTGAAAGGAATTATCTTCCATGCCAATTTTGTCTATTCGTAAAATGAAAATGGGCTAAATGCGATAACTATTAATTTGTAAACTAACTTAGTCTATATCTGAAAAAATAAATGCGAAAGTATGGATGGATGGAGAGATGTTTGTTTGTTACTCAATCACGCCAGAACGGCTCAACGGATCTGGATGAAATTCGGCACATAGATAGAGAAAAGTCTAAAATAGCACATAGGCTACTTTTTATCCCGGAAAATTGCGTAGTTCCCGCGGGATAGCGATAAACGAATTCTTTGCAGATGAAGTCACTGGCAACAGCTAGTTGTCTATAAATATCAAAATACGTGTCGCTTTTTAATGCTAAAATATCCCATCAGGGCATCAATTTACATCAAGTCACTATTTATATGATTTACTAATTTCTTCCCGCGACTTCGTCCGCGTAGAATTAGACTTAAAAACTAATGTTGATAGTTCATTATCATTAAATCATTATCATTATCATTAAATCATAGTATATTCTGCAATAATTACTAACGTCGCGACTCTAGGCAGCTACGACCTTTGCCATGTTTATCGACATTCCTCGGGAACTACGCAATTTTCCAAGATAAAAAGTAGCCTATGTGTTAATCTAGGGTACCAGCTATGTCCGTTCCAAATTTTATCCAAATCCGTTTATTCGTTTCAACGTGAAGAAGGAACAAACATACACACTCACATCGTCACATCCATCCATCCTCACAAACTTTCGTATTTATAATATTGGTATGATTTCTGAACCTTTCAGATTTCACTCAAAAATGGAAAGTCTATGGCACATGGTATCAAATCAAATTAAAAGTAAATTTATTAATATTATAGGTAAGGGTGAAAGTTCGTGAGACTCTTTGGCAGATTTTGATGCAATTAGACACACAGTTTGGTTAACAACCTAGATTAACATATCTATATAGGATACTTTTCATCCCGGTAAATTTCGTAGTTCCCGGGTCCTAATTTTATTTCCACTGCCACCGTAAGAATTTCAGCATTGGACAAAATGCCAGTAATTTAGAGTTACTAAAAATTACAAATGTTTCGTGAGTCCAGGCACTTGGTGGGCCTGCAATTTGGCAGTGCAACCCGGCCGGTTTCGCGTGTCGCGACCGAGTTAGCACGCGAGCGGGAACCAGTAACTGTTTCAAATAGCCGTATTCGACATGCATGCTGCTGGCTGCGGGAAATTATGATCATCGTCACCATATCAGGCGTAGGACGTCTACTGTTGGACATAGGCCTCCCCCATAGACTTGAATTTTTAGTTGCTCACATATTATTGAAAGGCTCTTTCGAATATAATGGTAGAACCGTACATATATATTATTGGTTGTTTAATCTGTTCTGATAATATTTATGTTCCCTTCTATCTCAATATATTTTGAAGCCCCGGGAATGCTCATATATTTATGAACTCGATTGTACTCTTCTTGTCATCCCATCTGCATAATTTCAAGTCAATCCGACGACTAGATTTTCAAGTCCAATAAACAATAATGTATATCAACTAGTTGTTTCTTTAGACGTCGTATTTTACTGACTAAAATAGGAATCGAAATGGAAGGCTTTGCAAAGTTGTAATAAAGAGGGTCGAGTGGACAAAGGTACCGTCTACGCGGCACCTGCTTTCTTGTAGCTAATATTATTACGATCAGAATAAAACCTTTATTATTTTACAGTGTTTACACTCGTTCGGTATCATATTTTGTGTCATATCTAAACAAGTATTGGTCCCAACTTGGAAAATAATATATGATCGTTGTACATAAATACAAACTCACTGTAAAATAATGTCTCTTCGTGGATTTGATAAGCTTTGTTAGGTACATACTAGTATGTGTGTCGGTTCATTTCGAATTTGCGTAAGTTTAAAAAAATGCATTTAAGCGTTAATATTAAGAACTTGCCGTTGCTAGTGGCTTCATCCACGTAGAATTAAATATAGTAGCTGGAATAATATAGTAGCTGGAATAATGTGGCACTCTAATGCTGAAAGAAGTTTTTAAATCGGTCTAGGTAGTTTCGGTAGTTATTTGAAAAATATGAATATGCAAATGTTTTCTCTTTATAATAGGTATTACTGTATGGAAGTATAGATTCAGGAAAGACACATTATCAATCGAACAATCCGGATAGATTTAGGCGTATTTGATAACTGAATATTTTTTAAACATTATGAACAAAATAAAATTAACTCAATTTGTAGGTACGTCATCACGTCGTTAATACGTGCACTAATAGTTATATTTATTAAACAAACATATTTACAAGATCTAAAAATTTTAAAACAAATTAAAAACTAAACTAAAATTAATCTTAAAATAAAATAATTAAAAAAGGAGGGGCCCCCGTGGCATAGTACCACAGACGCTGCCTGCATTTCCCCTTTGGACAGCGATACTAATACGCGGCCAAGGATGCTGCCAGCTCTGCTGTCACCCGTAGCGTCTAAAAAAAATTTTTGTAAGTACATACCATTTTATTTCATGCAACATAATAATTCCTACACTAACGTAGCATTATAGGAAATTCCTTGACGCGAATAAAAACGCTTTTAAATTCACAAACTATAATTTGCGTATAATTCGCTGCGCGGGCGGTGGTTAGGCGCCATTTTTGTTTCAATTACCCCCACTAATGCGCTTTCTAAGTATACGGTATAAACGGAATATTGAACTCAACATGACCCTTTAAAGAGTTATGGAGAAACAGGCGTGTCTCCGGGGTAAGAATAAAAATAAACGGGAAATTATGTTACTACATATTTATGGCAAAACAAATTATTTCTTGAACTGCTTTGTAGATCGTTGGTAAGTACGAGAGCACTTTAATAAATGATTAGTTTATTTAGCATGGTTAGTGAGTACTCACTGAGTTGATTTCAATCTTGCGATTCGGATAGAATTAGATCTTTCAAACTTCGATCATCAATACAGCATTGATTTCAGATGAAACATGGTCATTGTTTCATTGTTTCACTTGCTAACGTTCGCGGCTATCTCTCTCACGGAAATTATTATTATTATTAATTTCTTCTTTGTAGAAATAGTAAAGATCTATGCTTATTAGACTTTCCAGATCTAAGGGTTTGAGAATGTTAAACTTTCTTGTTTCTATTTTCTAATAGTATACACCCTGGCTACTTTTTGATACTACTGATTTATTTTTTGAATACGTTTTATTGTGTTCCTAATGTCATTCCTTGTGTTGTCTGATCTTTGTACTATCTCTGTCTCTGACTGTTGGTATTTTATCGCAAGTTTTACATTGATGACATGCCATAAATAATTATTATATGTAAGTTGTCCCGCTTCGAAAATTATCGAAAACTACTTTACTATTTACTTGGTGACCACTTCTTATATAGATGAGATGAAAATGCAAGTATATGGTCAAAATAATAGAGTTAAATTGAGTTGAAAATTAAATTCTACTTTAAAGCTATATCCGCTATGAAGTTGTAATCCGGCAAAAATCATCAACAATTCCCACACATTTTAAACTTGGCTCCGTGGCTAACAAGGTTTGTGTTGGGTAGTTCAACGTCCACCCTTGTCGGTTTGTTTGCTGCTACCTGTAAGTGTACCGCAAATTCTAATCAAATAGGTTAATGCCGGCGGGGTTTGACGGATCCCGACCCTATCGTTTAGTCCCGCATGTAAATCGTCGTGTAAATATTAAACTCGTTCGTTTTACGATTTGCTTCGGCCCCGTGGGTAGTATTTAGCGGACCGAGCTAAGCGTGATGACTTAGAACGTAGAATACCAAGCTTTTCAACTTTAGCAAATTCGTTGAACTGATGATAACGGAGATATTACAAGAAATCATAACAGCTTCCTTCCATGCTGTTCTGCAGCAAAGAAAAACTTAGAATGTGCCAGTTGCTTCTCTTTCTGCGCAAATGGTAAAATCCCATCGAGTAAATGGGCGAGAATCGTAGAAATCATAATCAGAGGCGATGCGGTATGTGAATATCGTTCAGAGAGAAGGCTCATCATTGGGTCTTAATTTTATAATGTAACCTGCACGGCTGGCGCAAGAGCGCGCAAGAGTTGTTGCACGACACATCGTGCTGGCCGTTCAGGAGAGAGTGTGATCCAAGCATTAGTATTAAACCGAGTGCAATTGAAATGGAAATAGAATATCAAATCTAACTAATATTATAAATGTGAAAGTATGGATGGAGAGATGGATGGATGGATGGATGGATGGATGGATGGATGGATGGATGGATGGATGGATGGATATTTGTTTGTTACTCAATCACGCCAGAACGGCCCAAAGGATCTGGATGAAATTCGACACATAGATAGGTAAAAGTCTGGAATAGCACATAGGCTACTTTTTATCCCGGAAAATTGCGTAGTTCCCGCGGGATAGCAATAAACGAATTCTTTGCAGACGAACTCGCTGGCAACAGCTAGTATGAAATATCAGGGAACAATTGACTCTTAACTCAAAAACACTAGATACTTTTAGCAATCCCATACTTCTCCAACAAAATAAATACCCACCCGAGTGTTATGTGTGTGCGTCATGTGGAAATATGACTTGGTTTATTTACTATTTACTATACCGGAGACGTTTACAAGTTATCTAAGCGCCACGTCCTGTGTCGTATTTGGGGGCATCTGTGTGGAAGAATTCATTTTGTCCGATACTAAAGTGTAAGAGACCGTAAAGTAGGACCAACGGGAGTTTTAGTAGTTATGCAAGCTATTATACTGCACTTACTATGTTCCACGAGATTGGAATAGGTGCGACATATGACGCTGAATTACTGCCTAATAACTAACAAGTACAGTTGGTGACTTTATATGTGACAAACGTTTTGTCTTGCAGCGTTCTGTGACTGCGTTTGTTTGTTTTTGTAAGTTCTGTTTTCGGGTGGACTTTTCCGTTTCCTTTATGATTATATTACTCTTTTCCTTTCCTGTCGTATGTTCTATATATCTATCAAAGCCCATATTCAAAGTAAAGCACACTTAAAACCACTCATCAGCGAACACCTCACGGCATCCACACATTTGTCACTGCGTGTTACTCATAAGGTGTTGTATTTTAGTATTACCATAAAAGCTGCTTATCAATTGGCCTGCCTCATCCATCATTGGAGCAGGCGTCGCCAGACCATCAATCCATCGTATGACAACAGTCAATCTGTATGTCATATAATAATAGCTAATAATACACTCAACTCCAGTCGGGCATTATCTATCATCAATATACTCGTGAATTGACAACTATACTTTTGATAATTTATAATTCACAAGTGTTTTTGTTTGTGTCTTAGTTTATTGAAGTTAAATCTTGTGAGTCACATTTGACTCAATTCTGGTACCCAAATTGACTTGAAATTTGGTACACATAAGAAAACATGCAGAATAGATGATAATGCAGTCACTACATAGTCACTACATAGTATACAACAAAGTCACTTTCCGCTGTCTGTCCCTATGTATGTCTTGATCTTTAAAACTACGCAGCGGATTTTGATGTGGTTTGTTTTAATAGATAGAGTGATTCAGGAGGAAGGTTTATATGTATAATGCATACATAATATAGTAGAGAAACACTGATTGCACCCGTGCGAAGCCGGAGCGGGTCGCTAGTTTGATTACATAATAGGTTACAAATGAGCAAGTGGGTCACCTGAATTGATGGTGATTAAGCATCACCCACAGAAACCCGCAACATCAGAAAATTGCAGATGCCTTGCCGGTCTAGAGGGTTAAGACTAAGACGCTGTGAGGAGTACATCATGTGCCAGCAATTTTTTTTTTTTAGTGTTTGTTTTGCTCTCCACGCCATAAACAGCGGGATTGGTGAATAATATAGTGGTAGTGAATCAGGCCTTACACTAGTCCTATCACTAGCAAATGCGGTCAGAAAAAGGACAGCAAAATAGTAAAACAGTACTGTGTCATTGGGACTAAGACAGAAGTAGTGACACCTTGCAACATCAACATCTAATGAACGAGCCTAAAAGTCCTCCGCCATTAACCCACTTCCTGACATCATCAAAGCGGCGAGATCTCTGAGCAAACACTCATTATGCACACACAAAGCCGGGTCGAGTCGCATTCATACATTTTCCATTAGAGCCGCGTCTGCTTAGCGTATCCATTACGAATAATTGTCCTGTCCACGACCGCGCGGGACCACCGTCGTACTCAGCTTAGAAACAGTACGCAAGGAGTCGTCTCCAGCGTTTATACAAAAAGTCAAGTCAAAAGTCAAAAGTTTATTTTGCAAATAGGCCGCCAAGGGCTCTTTTACATGTCTTTTTTTGAATCTGCCAGCGCATTCGGAAAGCCCATCATTGCCAAGAAGAATGCGCCGCAAGAAACTTGGCAGAAAGTCATTTTTTCAGAATAAAATAGATATACAACAGAACTTAAATTTTACTTAACTTACCTATTACAACAATTAATACATTTTATATAAGGGATGTATAAGGTCCCCAAGTTACGTAATACTGGTAGGCAACTTTCTCTTAGGATACGAGTGCTATAGCTCCCAAGCCTATTGCAAGAGTGCTCTCATACACCAATGAATAGCTTTTCTGTAATGTGCCTTGGAGATTTCTCACTGTTTTCTGCTATCGAAACTTAGTGGTGTACCGAAACCAACTAAAACAAAACTAAGGAAATAACAGTGATCAGTTTGAAATCAATGCCAAGTCAAATAGGCAGTACTATGTATGTGTAGGTACCTATGTAAATAGACTAGGCCCACAAATGCCACGATAGGTACACATTGCAATGGAATCGAAGCATAAGCATGGGTGAGCAGCTTGGTGTTTACACTGCAGGGAACATACTCGTACAACTCCATAATTAGATACCCATGTATTACGGGGAAAAAGATAATTGTCTTAATAGGCTCTATCGCAACGAAAAAAAAATTGAAAAATTATACAAACACTCTTGTGAGATGATTTACGAAAACCACAAAATACACGATATTACCCGTGATCCTATCGTTATGTCCCACTGTTATAAAAATCCTCACCAGAGTCCCTCATTGGTTCGGGGAGCACTGTCTTAGTGTACGCACTCAGCCTTAACAAATATCTTACGACAAGGGCTAGTCGCATCGTCTTCTTTACACTGTATAAAATAAAGTTACTCCCGCCTGTTTGTACGTTTAGGTCTTGTAAACTCCGCCACGGATTTTAATGCGGTTTTCACCAATGCATAAAAAGTTTTATACTGCCGAAACCGGGTCACTAGTAGACTTATAATCGTGAAAACGTAATATTTTAGTGCTTGCTTTTTTAATATTGCCTTACTGTTTTCCCAATACTGCTGTGTCCGCCGGCACCGGGGTGACTTTTCTCGATTAATGAAATTCGGACGTGTTCGGACAAATTGACTCGCGGGCGCGATGGCGTCGGTTTAAATATTTACTCCTTGTTTGCGCCGCCGCGCGATTAAACACGACCGGACACGTGTAGCCGCTGATAAAAGTTTTTGCACAACTGCCATTGGCTAAAAGTTTTTCTGTTTGGTTATGACGCATTATGCTATAGGTATGTACGAGTAATGGCAAAGCCGTGGTAGCCTAGTGGTTTGACCTGTGTCCTCTCAAGCAGAGGGCCGTGGGTTCGAATCCCAGGCTCGCACCTCTGAGTCTCTCAAAATTTATGTGCGAAATTACATTTGAATTTACCATGAGCTTTTCGGCGGAGGAAAACATCGTGAGGGAACCCGCACACATCTGCGAAGTAATTCAATGGTGAGTGTGAAGTTCCCTATCCGCACTGGGCCCGCGTGGGAACTATAGAACAAGTCCTCTCATTCTGAGAGGAGGCCTGTGCCCAGCAGTGGAACGTATATAGGAGGAGATGTTGATGATAAATGGCAAAGAGCAATTAGAGTAATCAAATTCGGGTGCGTCCCACGAGATATAACTACAAAATATCTAATTTCATAATAATAACGTTCACAAGATATAATGAACGTTAGCTATAACAGCAAAAAGTATAATTTTTTAACGTATAAGGCTTAAATTATATAACGTTATTTTTATATAACTTCAATTTGTATAAGATTTATATGGCCTAATTTCTTTTAACATAACAAACATTTAACCTAACTGAAACAACAGCAAGACATTGTTTAATTTTCGAAATTTAATGAAATGAGTGTTTCTTATTCTAAAGTCTATATCCGAATTTGATGGGTAAGTAATACGAGATATAACAACTTATTATCTAATTTTCATAATATATACGCTCACTTTATATAAACTCGTTTAGTATAACGTTTACTGGATATAATGAACGAAAATTATAATCTTAAAATATCTAATTTTGTAAGGTATAACGTTGTTTATATATAATATCAATTGAAATAACGATCAAAGCATATAATGTTCATAACAGCTAACATCAAAAAGCATAATGCACAGTTGTTTATTGAATTTTGCTATGTGGTTAGGGGGTTTTCTAGGTGGTTATAAAAAAAATAACTAACACCAAAACTTGAACCTAACCTATCCGGGTCGCTTCCGCTCCGTACCGTCTTGCTCGCTCGCTTCGCTCGCTCGCCGAAAATTAAACAATGTCTTGCTGTTGTTTCAGTTAGGTTAGATGTTTGTTATGTTAAAAGAAATTAGGCCATATAAATCTTATACAAATTGAAGTTATATAAAAATAACGTTATATAATTTAAGCCTTATACGTTAAAAAATTATACTTTTTGCTGTTATAGCTAACGTTCATTATATCTTGTGAACGTTATTATTATGAAATTAGATATTTTGTAGTTATATCTCGTGGGACGCACCCGTCACAAAACTTAACTATAAAGCTGAAGGTACCGCGTACGATCCTGATCAGAATAAATGTATACTTAAATCTTGGAATTGAACCCGTTACTTAGTACCTATGAGTGATTGGTGTCGTATTATCCTGTGCTTTTATTTCGTTTATTTTACTTCGTTTATTTATTTCATGGTAATACCACAAATTTGCTTACTTAACACGTTCGCCGGCTGTAACGGCTATCACCGTAAAATACAGACCATGTTATATGACGGTACGGCTAACGCAGTGTTTTTTTGATACTGCCTATAAGTAACTACGGTGCTTCCCGAGCAAATCCCATAGCATTGTTACGTAGCAAATTTTTACTGTCATGTGGGGTACGACTACTGTTGCACTACCGCCGAAATAACGTGTCAAAACGTAATACGAAGTTTGACCATCACTCACACAGATACAAATGCACACACAAATGCAGTACGGCGTACGCCGCTGTCGTTGTATAGGAATTTGTTCGGCGCTCGACGAAATGCTATGCACTGCTTTACAAAGTGAGTACAGTATACGTGGTTTTTCTTACGAGTACTGAAGTTTTGTCGAATGCAAACTATAGTTTTATTATTTTTAGACTCAATTTATTGTTGAATGTTCATTTTTTAAAGCTCTAAACGAAAATTATGGTTATTTTTAGATGAACAGAGAAAAAGAAGACGAACGACTCAGGCGGTTGTTAGAAGTGTCTATTCTCCAGCACTCGAGCCGTTTAGCAACGGTGAAAGTCAGTTCAACTGACTTCCACCTCAGTTGTAGATGTTTTTGGTGGGATCTTGTGTTCTATTTGATAAAACTGTACACAGTTCTTAATAGGTAGTTTTTTCTGAATAAACTTTAAATTTCATTCATAATGGTAGTTTAATTTACTCTTCTCCTTACAAAATCAACATATTCCACTATTTACAGACAAATCGAATTATTATTCAGTATACAGTATGATAAGTTGCATTATTATTATGTGACGGCAAGGTCAAAACTGAGCTGTTATGCCCGTACTGATCTTGGTAAGCTACAATAAAATGGTATCGTAAGACAGTACGGGTCTAACCGTAGCCGGTTATAACCGTTACTGTACCTGGGCAGAGAATCGGTAACTTTGTAAACAATCAGTACTCCTATAGCCGTAATCTCATTTTGTATGGAAAAATTTACTGCCATTCTAGTACATTCCATAATTCGGGTACCGCCGGCGAACGTGTTAAGACAACTCTGCATTCTTTAAAATTTTATAGCAATAGTCGCTTATTCTTCGATCGCACGCAGGCGTCGACTCCCCGCTAATTCCGTAAAAGCATTTGCCTTGTAGTTGTCAGAAGTTATTAGCTCCAACCTTTTCGTTCAGCCCACGAGTGCCCAGACTCTCTTCCCATACGATATGGTGGCGCCTAGCGGAGCCCCTCGCATTTGGAGGCACACTTTTGTATTTCCGTGCGTAGTGCGTCCTTGCGAACGCCACATCAATCATCCCGGCCCGGCTAAGGTCAAATATTAGATTCTTTTATATACGATACTGATTGTTGACTTTTGACGAATACTAACAGTAATTGGTACGTGTGTGCTGTATCGAAATACCAATTATGTTTGACTGTTGTTGTTACTTGATTTTTGTGGGTCGACATTAGCCACAGATTCATATAGTCATCATCATCATCAGCCTGAAGACGTCTACTGTTGAAAAAAAGCCCCCTTAGAACAGAAATAGAAATAGAATAGAATAGTCACTTGTATTAATGAATTTATATACTTAATAATTTGACATGTAAAATTTGTAATTTTATGAATAAATGAATATGAATATGAATATGAATATGAACAGCATAACGAACGACCACTCGCCACCTAAAACCACCGGTTTCCCACAACTTTCACGATGTCGTTGGTACGCCTAGTGGGAGATCCTACCAACACTGCGTCTTCCAGTTCGTGGTCGCCACTCGAGAACTTTTCTCCCCAACGGTTGTCTGTTCTACGAGCGATGCCACTGCAACTTGCATACTCTTCGAGCTAATTATATTATACTAACTGTTGCCAGCGACTTCGTCTGCAAAGAATTCGTTTATCGCTATCCTGTGGGAACTACGCAATTTTCCGGGATAAAAATTAGCTTATGTGCTATTCCAGACTTTTCTCTATCTATGTGCTGAATTTCATCTGGATCCGTTGGGCCGTTCTGGCGTGATTGAGTAACAAACAAACATACATCCATCCATACTTTCGCATTTATAATGTTAGTTAGATTCCATAGTAAACACATTAAAATCTATGTCTTACTCCTTATAACGTCATGAAGGGAACCGAAATGCAAATTTCAGCTTTTGAGGTCCAAAAGTATAGGCTGAATGCTGAGTAGTCAGTCAATTGAACAAAACTGGCAAGAAGAAACTGATTTGCACCCCGTTTATGTAGTTATGTCCAGCAGACGTATGAGTTAGTATCTTCATTTCTGATTCTGATTCCGATTCTGATTCATTAGTCACTGCCACTGTAACTCCTTGGAGTAAGGTTAAATACGTGTCCGAAGAATTTTGCACAGCAGCGATTGTGGTTTTGGTTGCTTGACCGTTGATTATTTCATTTTCTGAAGTTTTAATTGCATGACTTGACCTTACTTGTAACTTTTTTACGTAGTAGTAAAGTTATTAATTTAGTTTAATATCAAAAGGTTGAATATAAATGAAAATGTTAGTATGGTTTTCGTACTTACAACTAAACTGTTTACTTTTCTAGACCTTCTTGAATTACTGTACCGCGCCACATACCTGCAACAAATGGACAATCAAATTACACATTCCCTGCCAAGTGTAACAGCGGACATTAAATAAACAAAGGTAACAAATACGGGAATAATTTGCCATTGAATAATTTGACTGACACATTAAAGACTTTCTCTTTCTTTCTTTTTTAAAGAAATTCTCTCATTAATTCAAAAACATAGTCAGATAACACGGAGCCCCTCTTTTGCCCGAATTTCAAATGCCATAATGATCATTTTCCATAACCCTTGTTTTCTCTGAAACCGTAATTTTTTCAGGAGCATTGTAATGGCAATCCTGTAGAACTCTATAGGTTAGGTTAAGTTTGTTTCATAACAATCTAACTAATATTATAAATGCGAAAGTATGGATGGATGGATGGATGGATGGATGGATGGATGGATGTTTGTTTGTTTGTTACTCAATCACGCCAGAACGGTCCAACGAATCTGGATGAAATTCGGCACATAGATAGAGAAAAGTCTGGAATAGCACATAGGCTACTTTTTATCCCGGAACATTGCGTAGTTCCCGCGGGATAGCGATAAACAAATTCTTTGCAGACGAAGTCGCTGGCAACAGCTAGTCCTGAATAATTAACATATATATATAAAGAGAAAAAAGGGTTATGGCAAATGATCATTATGGCAAACAATACATTTATGGCATATGAAATTCGGGCAAACGATAGAGACCCCAGATAAAATTCAAAATATACTAATACAATTACAAAAACAATATGATACCGGGTTCGATTCCCGGTTTACTTTCAGATTTTTCTATGTGTTCTAATTTTCAGTGTCGTTTAGAAATTAAATTTCTAACGGTGAAATTGTAAAAGAAAACATAAAAAAATCAAGAAGTAAAATTCTTGATTCATTCGATACTTCCTAACATCCTAACAATTATGATAGTTAAAAGATACAATAATGAAATCAACCCGATTACCTACTGGAGTAGTTCCAGTGGGACATTCGACTAACACATACCTAGTATTGTTTTATACCTATTATAATGTTGCCGAATTTAAAATTTTATCCTAAACCAGTGTGAGTCGCTAATTTGTATGTTGATTATATATTATGTATAGTACGTAGATCTACATTTATAATAGTAGTAGGTACACCCCTATCCCAAATTCGGGTGTTACATTTTTTAAACTTTTTCAACTAAAACTAACCAATTAAAATCTAACATGACACGACCTTCGCCGCGGGCTAAAATACAGAAACATAAAAAAACATAATACCTATACGTCCCGACTATAAATATTTCATGCACAGTGTCAGTGATACTAGCAGTAGGATTTTGATTAGCTTGATAGCAACGTCAATAAATTTGCTAATAATTAAATATTAATCGTCAGTTTCCATTGCGGAGTAGGAAGAGACCTTAAAGCCACGTTTAGCGTGATTGCGTATAGGTGAGAAGAGGAATCATACTTACACTGCAAAGTTAAGCAAAAAAGTAAATAAAATCGTTTTTTTTGTTTTTTTTTAGTTTCTAAAAGAAATGGGAAATTATGAAATATCTAATGTACTTAATTTTTTTTATACATAATTGGCAGTAGGTAGGTAGACCGAAAACACATTTATAGCACTACTTTTGTAATTAGTGTAGCTGCGTGTCTCACTTCAACTCTGTAAAATTCATTTAGGCCCTATCGCATTAAAATGAACACAAAATATTTGACCTTGCTACTCCGCATTAGGTTGTAACCTGTATGATAGTTGCTTGTGTGTGAAATAAATAAATAAATAAACTCAAAGTCTGTTAGCTGTACACATAAACAGGGAAGCAATCAGACGCGAAGTGGCAGCCGGTTTTTTATCACACGTGGAGAATACAAAGACGGCGGCCGGAAACCGGACGCCGGACGCGGCGGAAATGGCGTCCCAAACTAATCCTCACGGACTTTCATCTTTAATGACGAGTGTTTCACTTCCAAACTCGGACGGAGGTTCTGCGGCTCCACCTTTGTTGATCGAAGGGCTGCACACTCCTGGAGGCGAGGTGATGAGTGGGCGAGAGTGGGGACGGTCCCGCTGTTAGACTAAATAAACAGTAAAGGAAATGAGGCCAGATTTAAATAAATAAATAAAAATAAAATAAGATTATTTTATTTTATTTCAGACCGAGATCCATATGAAAATGTTAGTGGATGTGTTGTTTAAGTACGCCACGGTATGTGTAGATACTGTTCCGGCTAAAATATTACGCCGCCAATGTAGTTATCGAGGCGTGGTTACGATAATTTTCTAATGGTCATATTTGTGTACACTTTTATTATTTAGTAAACACCGTAGGCATTCAAAGAATGTTTGTTTTTTACAATACAATAAAATAAACTACAGAATTATTTTTATAATGCGGTTCCTAGAAAGTAAACAATTGGAGTGAGATTTTCTTAGACAATATCTAACGACTGTGATACAAAGCGACAAACTAAACCATTTACCCACACAACGGACTTGAGCTGGAATAATCCGTGTACGCAGACAAATAAACTCGTAACTAACGTCTACGCGAGACATTTACACCTGTCGCCCCTTATCAAAGAAACTGTGTGGGCTAATTTATCGCTTAACATTCGTATCAACTTTCGTACTACATTCTCGCAAGAGCGAGCGGGTACAGCGAGGTGTTCGGGGGCGCAACTCGCGCGGTTAATGGCGCGATGCCGTGCCGCGCGGCCAATCACAGCCTGCCTGCTCATTACACTCGCCGCTAAATTATTTTAAACGGCTACCGAATTAAACGGCCGCCGAATTAACGCCATTGCGATAATCGTCACTAATCCCCAACGAACAGACGCCTGAAAGGTACGAGGAAATTAATACCGGCACGCCCTAAATATGAACAAAAGTAGGTAGCCGGGATTTATTATGTCGAATCATTAATTAATTCAGTTGAGCTGCAGACGCCGCCTATTCGAAAGCACGCGGCGTGATGTGTACACTGGAGGCGGCGTGCTTACGCTCGCACGCTCCGAATAAACGGCACATACTGCAATAAACGTCAACCCTCCGTTAAAATATTTACAGGAGCGCTCTTATATCGTCCGGGATATAAAAACGTGTTTAATTAAAGCCCTAGTGTCACGAAACTATCATTATTAACACTAAGGGCGTCACATAAATGAGCCATTCATTCCGCCGCGTCAGCCCGAGTGGCAAACAAAACGGTGCTTCACTCCCGTCCGCACAATATACATTGTCTCGTCTCCGGCTCAAACATCCGCACTTCCGCTAAGTGCGCGAGCAATGGAGTTTGTTTGAGACAATGGTGTAGCGAGTGGGAGGATGCGTACGTGCCGCGGCTTTACTAGGACACCGTTGCGGCAACGCGCGCGCTTTACGCAATATCTATTACCGTTTTTCTTTGTTAGGTCGGTGCAGGTAAACAAATTAGGCGAGCGGTGTACGGCACGCCACGCGGAATGGCTGCTTGTAGGCTGGTTGCGGTGAGCGGGATTCTCGAGGGCGCTCATTCATCGAGTTCCCAGCTTTTATGTTCGTCTTTGCAGCCCAAAACATGTAGGAAGCTATTGCATAACTAAAGTTCGTACACTTTCACGGTTCAGACTCGCGCGGAGAATATTAAACGGGGAACTATCCGTATACCTACTGAAACAGAACTGAAAATTTTATACGCGGATATTGGATTTCACGCGTCAAAACTTTATTTAAAGGAAAGATGTGTAAGAGTTCACTTTGAACTTTATGCTAGATGCAATATATCCTGGAGTAGTTCGTCTGGAATAGCAACGTGGGATAGGAAAACTTAAGGAAGAAAATCAAACTCTAGTCTAAACTCTCAATTTAGACAATTTTATTGCATCTGCATTGCTGAAATATTAAAAAACTTTATCTCTTAATTCATCCAAAATACTTCGCCATATCGACAATAGTTGGTGACAGGTGACAATAATTATGTTTACATTACAAACTCGACAAGAATCTACTCCGATTCCTACTCTGAAATAGTGCCTAACTTTGTAATTGTTTGAAATATTACTATAAATTATGTGAGCGCCGTGTTACCATCTACACAACACTCGTACAACACCGGGGCGGGTCGCTAGCCAATAAAATTTTGTTTCTCATAACTACGAGCACGAAAAATTGCCACAGAACAAAGCAATCAACATCCGAACAAAACACTGTCAATACATCAACCGCCGATAAATTAAAGAAGCAAGCGGACATCGCCAGGCTACAAGTACAACCGGCGAGCCAAGAACACTGGGTACACCCGGCCAAGAGGACACTAGAGTACAAGCCGTGACAAACGAGCGCGTCTCCGGCAGCGACCATTGTCTCGGGAAATATGACGCGCTTTGTTCGGGAAACCTCGCGATAAAGACCTCTATGAATTTAATTCAATTATACGTACCACTACAATCTTAGTGCGGTGCTTTGAGCCCGTTCGAGGCTTAAGGAAATAATAGAGCGCGTGGAGACATTTTTTTAGGGTTCCGTAGCCAAATGGCAAAAACGGAACCCTTATAGATTCGTCATGTCTGTCTGTCTGTCTGTCTGTCCGTCCGTTTGTCACAGCCACTTTTTTCCGATACTATAAGAGGTATACTGTTGAAACTTGGTAAATAGATGTATTCTGTAAAGCGCATTAAGATTCTCGCACAAAAATAGAAAAAAAAAACTATTAATTTTTGGGGTTCCCCATAATTAGAACTGAAAATCAAAATTTTGGATAGGTCTTCAAAAATTATATTGAGGTTTTTAGTATATTTTTTTTCTAAACTGAATAGTTTGCGCGAGAACACTTTCGAAGTGGTAAAATGTGTGTCCCCCCCCGTAACTTCTAAAATAAGAGAATGACAAAACTAAAAAAAAGATATAATGTACATTACCATGCAAACTTCCACCCAAAATTGGTTTGAACGAGATCTAGTAAGTAGTTTTTTTTTTATTTAATATTTGTCTGTCTATATAAGTAACCAATATAAAATGATCTCACACTGCCTACATTTTGCTTAAGAGCAGGGCTCTGCTAAGACTGGAATTTATAATAACTTGGCGAATTTGTACGGAACCGTCAGTGCGCGAGTCCGATTCGCACTTGGCCGGTTTTTTAAATAACTGGCTAAAAAAATGTACTGAATCTTGATTAATTCGATGAATTTATCACAATATTATCCTATACTAGTTTGTTTTATTTCATCACTAGCTTCTGCCCGCGTCGTTCGCGTAAAATTATACTTAAGAACTGATGTTGATAGTATATTCTGCAATAAGTATTTACGTTGCGACTCTAGGCAGCTACGACCTTTCACATGTTTATCGCTATCCCACGGAAACTCTGTAATTTTCCGGGTTAAAAAGTAGCCTATGTTTTAATCTAGGGTACTATTAATCTCTGTTCCAAATCCGTCCGGTCGTTTCAGCGTGAAGAAGTAACAAACATACACACACACTCACAAACTTTCGCCTTTGTAATAGTGTGATTATCGCGTGACAACAGAAGTTTAATAATTTATTATAAATTTCAACTAAAATCACACTAAACAATAAATTCTAGTCTCAAATGCAATTGTGTTTTTGTATCACAAAATACAGCACTTTATTTAATTTAGAGTTGACCGCCAAATCAAATAAATCGCAATCAGCGCGATTAAAAATAAACATGGCGCCGTGTGTCGCTGCCAGCTAATTATAATTGCCTTCCATTGTTTGCCGTTACAATCAGTATTTGGTGAGTGGGGATGTTGAATGTTAACACACCCTAAACCACGGCGCATATCGTACGTGTCTGTTGAATTATCTACATCATATAAATAAAGTCATAGTCACGAAAAAACTAAAGCACTTTAGGTCATAGTCACGAAAAAACAATCTTTCCGATTTTTATTTTTATATCAACGGTTAACTTATCAGAAAATATATGAATATTATATTTTGAAGCGACACTGAATTAAAATCAACAGGTTAATTTTGGAAATAGACCGTCAAGGGCTGGCTCATACAATATTTTTTGACTACCAGCACTTTTTCAAAATACCATCATTGCCAAAATTAATGCGGCGGAAGATATTTAGTGGATTTTTTTAAAACAATCCCTAATAATATTGTCCGTCTGTCCTTTTCATGACATGACCTTGTCATGCTTAAACCACTGAACTGATTTAGCTGGGATTTGGTAGGTATACAAAATTAAATAGTTTCAGTCGCGGGGTAAGATTCGGCTAAATAGCATAGTTCTGGTTTCAATTCCCAGTCATAGCTTTACTTTTCGAATTTTTACGTGCTCTAGTTTTCAGTGGCAAAAAACTACGCAATATTTTGAGAGTAACGTAGTAGTCGAGCTATTTTAATGAATTAGTTAGCTACAAGTGCTACGTCGTAGAGGCTCTACGCTGTCGTAGCGTTTGCTAAGCTACGATGCAGCTGCTGCAGTTGAGCCAATAGGTGCAACGAGGGAAACCACCCTAGCCTACCACTGCGGTGCGGTGCAGGGTCTTAACGATTTTTCGGGACATACTTTTTATGGCCGCGCGGATCTCGATGTCAGATCTGATGGTAACCCTGTCCATTATAGCCAAGCGAATTATCCCGTTGAAGTGGCAATAGGCAAGGCATTTAGCACGGTGAACAAATTATCGTAGGGGCCGAAAGGTTTTTGGGTGACCGCGGATTGGCAAGCGTAGGACGAGGTGGAGGGATAACCTGGTTAAAGTCACGGGTTTACGGAGGATGCAAGCCGCTTCCAACCGAGACAACTGGAGGTCTATGGGGAGGCCTATGTCCAACAGATGATGACGATCTGTTGGTGATCTTGATATCATAATTTTCTTACCAATTATATAACCGACGTTGTTCTAATAATATGCGTGAGTATCGATCAGCAAACATCCACTCAATCCCGTTTCATTTTGTCGCATCCCCTAAAAATACATAGTCAATATTGACATAAGCATAAAGTCATCCCTTTGAAACAAAGTGATGGGGCCCATCATTTTGGGGGCTTAAATGTGTTATGAATATTTTAGGGGCCGCGTTTGCTCAGAATTCACCGCCGATAGGGCTTTACGATCCAGAGACGCGACGCTCAATGTTGCCAAACGAAATTCTTGGATATTTTTAAACGACTCAGGAATGCTTTGCCAACCAATGTTGTCTCGGGAACTTTGATATGAGATCCTTGTTAAGCTCGACTCTCCTTTAGTCTTGGTTTTATTAAAAGCTAATCTTTACGTAAATATTTGTGCATAAAAAAAGATAAAACATGTGCCTACAAGTTCTACTTGCGTATTAAAAAAGATAAATAATAATGTATTGGAATAGATTGTGGAGTTGATTGCAATAGTTACAGAAACGTGATCTTGTCGAGCATTTTATATAAAATTTGCTGACTAAAATGCGCAGACTATTAGACTTCCATTAAGGCTGCTACGACCTTTGGCATGTTTATTGCTATTCCGTAGGAACTATGCAAATCTGGGGTCACTATATCTATTAAAATCGCATCAAAATCCGTTGCGTAGTTATAAAGATCTAAGCATACATAGGGACAGATAGACAGCGGAAAGCGACTTTGTTTTACACCTACTATGTAGTGATAGTGAAGCACTACCGATTATTGAGTCCAAAATGGCTGCCTTTTCAAACTATCCTCATAATAAGCGAATAACGACGGGAAACTTAACCACTAAAGAGACAAAGTTGTTCACACCTGAGTACTTTCGATGCATTAAGAGACTCATGACAAACATATGTGCCAGATAAATTGAAAATCAAGAATATGATCCAAGCAGCCACAAGAAAGAGCTCGTTTAATAACAACCCAGTACCATTGTTCCCTGCACAATGCTCAGGTATCAACCGCTCCAATTTAATTGAAAATTCCCGCCTTTACTTGGATGAAAGCGAATGCGTAACTCGCTAACTTCTCAGTCGCATCCGAAGCCCGCGACTCCGAATGGAGCCAGCTTCATGCACAAACCGGGGTCCGGGGCACGCGAGTGGCTTTGCTGGTGAATAAATTTAAACCGACGACACGAGGAGCGGTAAGTTCGTTAAGTTATTGATCAGCTGACGAAGGATTAACTGGGCTTTGAGAGTTAACCGGGTTAATAAATGCAATATGCGTTTATAACATGTGAAGTGCAGTTCATTAGAGAGCCAAAGTTGAAAGCATTTAAAATTTATTGTTACCTATTATTTTTTACGAAGCTTGTTTACAAAAAAGCCGTGGTAGCCTAGTGGCTTGACTTGTGGCCTCTCAAGCAGAGGGTCGTGGGTTCGAGCCCGGGCTCGCACCTCTGAGTTTTGCGGAAACCGGACCAATCTCAATAAGGCTTAGTTACCCTACTGAGTTGGAAGGTCAGATGGCAGTCGCTTCCGTAAAAACTAGTGCCTACGGCAAATCTTGGGATTAGGTTGTTAAAGTGGACCCCAGGCTCACTGATCCGTGGCAAATGCCGGGAAAAAACGCTAGGAAGATGATTACAGAGCTTGTTTACAAAGTGTAAGATCCAAAATAATGCAGCAAGTGGTTGAATTGACATTATTTCAACTCTTCTGTAAAGATCAGATAGCTAATTACGTAACTCGCTCGCGATCACCATCGTATTCATTTTGACAGTTCATGTATGGGCTGGCAATTGGCATCGGAATCAGCTAGCTGTCACATTCATACAAGAACTGTCAAAATGATCACGATGGCGATTGCGAGCGAGTTACGTAATAAACCTGCTGTTCTTTCACGCTGATCTGGGAGTAAAGAAAAAACGTAGAATACACCAGTATGCTTAGTGTAAGTTTGCGGTCACAAAATACGTCTCGACCGCGTTTGCGTTAAAATGTCAAATACTATGAGAAATTTTAGTTGCCGTTTCGATCCGCAAGTGGCGCTGCCAATTATTCCATAGTAATTGAGACGTTTACGTGAACGCGTTCGAGACGTTTTTGTACGCGAAAACTTACACTACAGGCTCAGTTGCTTCATTTCCCGCACAAATTTTAAAAGCCCATCTAGGAAATAGGTGAAAATCTTGGCAATCATGTTACAGGCGATGTGGCTAGCAACCCATCACTATTTTGATTACCCTTTCTAACTATATGCCCACAAACATGCTCAACGTGGTCTTTAGGTCTTGTTATAACAATAATTAAGTCTTTATCACCTACGGGGTAGATAGAGTCCTGGAAGGCCCAGGACGGTTATGGTGGGACTATTCCCTCGCGGAAAGAGGCCGGGGAAGCATACGGGGTAGTCAGAGCCAAAGTAACAATACCCAAAGGCCACGTTTACACGTATAGCATGATCATATTGTGTGTATAAGTGAAAAGAAGTAAGTATCAAAATAGTGACGTGTTGCTAGCCACATCATCTTTAATTTATGATTCTCACTACCATTTTTATGACTATAATTTACTACAGAATAATAAAACTGTTTTGTTTATTCAAACTGGTATGGCAACGTTCTATCTCGTTTAATTCAGTAAAGAAAGTTTTTTCGGATTTCCCATTAACTACGTTTCATGGACATTGTCGTGTCGAGTCCAATTATTTTAGGATTTTTCACTACATTTGCAACAAACGATGCTCCAATTTAAAATTGCTGACAGTTTTATCAATAGTGACTTTGATCCGTTCCTACTCGATGCTTTTTGTAATTAAAAGACACATAACAACATGTTGAACTTTCGCGGTTCGTGCTCTTAATTAATTAAAAATCTTTTCTTCACATTTCAACGCTAAATAACTTAAAAAACATCAAAACAAAAGAACAAAGCGTCATTCTTTTTATTCAGCATCGTGTGTTCTCAATTTACTTCACTTCATCATCATAATTATCAGCTATAGGACGTCCACTGTTGGACATAAGCCTTCCTGCTATCCCGTTTGAACTAAAGACGTAATTTATGTAAGTAATTTCTTGTCTGTGGTAGTAGGTAAAATCTGTACTTGAATGCTATTACAGTATAGATTTTTGTACAGTATAGATTTTTTTAAGGGTGTAGTGTAATAATGCTGGTACGTACGGTTTCTGCACTCATTTTAGAGCACTGATGATATGTGCGTAGATAAACATAATATTATGTAGGTTAAAAACGTATGCAGTGTGCCAACAGACTGCCACGGCACCCTCAACCTCCAAAGGGATCCTCCAAATATATTCACATGTCAAATTAGCATGTAATGAAATCGTCAAGACGGCGCTCCGGCCGCCGCAACATCATAAACCACTTTGCTTTAATCGATCGCTTTATTTCAGATTGCAGACATCTTTTATGGAGCCATCAACTTTTCTCAGCTTTCTTTTTAAGCGTTTAATGAAGAGTCGAATCGTGAAACGTTTTTTGAGTGACACAAATGCCGAATCTTAATGGATCCTCTTGAATCCATGGAGCTGTTTTGATCGCAAACTTCGGAATATATTTATACAGAAAAACTACAGTCATTCATTTACAAAAACTGACACATCTTTAGCAGTACTTATAGAGGTACAATGCATTGATGGATAGCATACAAGTGACATTACTGATTTAACGTAGATATTTATATTTTACTAGGTGTTGCCTACGATTTCGTTCGCGTAGAATAAAACAAATATATAGCCTATGTTCATCAGGGATAATGTAGGATGCTGTGAAAGAATTTTTCAAATCGGTCCAATAGTCAACCAGCTCTATTATTAAGCTGTGAACAATGATTATTTACCTTTCCCTTACTATTGTACCTACCTATTGTAGAAAGTGCTTTATATTTTAAAATAAATTAAAAACATCCCTCCACCATTCGCTGAGTTTCCTCTCCCATAAGCAATGTGACACGGTAAGTAGTAAGGACCTCCATTGGTTACCTAGTAATTTTCTATTGTAATGTATTGTTTTTTATTTTTTATTTTATTTTATAATGGTGTTCAATAAAGAGTCATTGTATTATATTGGAACCTGCAACATATATTAACATTATCAAAAATATATATACAAACAGTAAAGCAAAAATACAATTGGAAGCCCTGGGCAAAGAATTCCAGATCAGGCGAGGAGTTAGACAGGGAGACCCAATGTCCCCAAAGTTGTTTTCAGCAGTTTTGGAGAATGTCTTTCGCAACCTTGACTGGGATCATCTAGGCCTCAACATAAACGGAAGAAAACTAAACCACTTAAGATTTGCGGACGATCTGGTTCTACTAGAAGAAAATCCCAAGGCACTCGAGAAGATGATTCAAACTCTAAACACTGAGAGCTCTAAAGTGGGTTTAAAAATGAACATAGCAAAAACGAAACTGATGACCAACTCAGAAATGGAACCCATGGAAATCGAAGGACAACAAATAGAATATGTCGATGAATATTGCTACTTGGGCCAGATCATCTCCCCAAAAAACCAAACAACCAAGGAAATAAATAAGAGGATTGCTAATGGGTGGAAAAGATACTGGTCTCTCAAGGAAATTGTAAAATCTAAAGACCACAATATGGCAACGAAAAGAAAAGTGTTCAATGCTTGTATTCTTCCATGCATCACCTATGGCTGCGAAACATGGGCTCTCACAAAATATCATAGAGACAAACTAGGAAAGTGCCAGAGAGGTATGGAACGAAGCATGACAGGAACAAGAAGGCAAGATAGAGTTAGCAATGTGCAGTTAAGAGAAAAAACCAAATTAACCGATATCCTAGAAAAAATAGACCTCCAAAAATGGAGATGGACCGGCCATATGCTGAGATCTATACCAGAAAAGTGGAGCCAAATTACAACGAATTGGTATCCAAGAGATGGCAAGAGATGTCGAGGACGACAACAAATGCGCTGGGAAGACGAGCTGAAACTTACTGCGGGACCCAAATGGAGGAGAGTTGCTCAAGACAGGAAGCAATGGAAACTACTGGAGGAGGCCTTTGCCAGGAGGCACACCGAGTTGAGAGATATCCTATAGCCAAACGGAAAAACTGACACCCCTACATACAGATCATAACAATACAAAAAGAAAAAAAAAAGAAAAAAAAATAAATAAATAACAACAACATCAACAACTAAAATAGTAACAACAACAAAAACCGAAAACGAAAGAAATATAGAAAAATAATCTAAATCTACAAACAATTTGTCTCCCACCATGGCTGGTCCCCACGGGAGCACTAGACCAACCCCCTCCAGCAAGCTGGAGGAGGCCTATGCCAAGAGGCACGCCGAATTACGCGATTTAAAACCATAGTATATATTAAATTGAGACTGCAGCGATTCGGAATAAAGGGGCTATATTATTATTATTATTATATTGGAACCCTATCTTAGAAATACTCACCCCAATGAAGACTGGCACGAAATACTTGACGGGAGTACGACAACTATCGCACGAACCCCACAAAATGAAAGTGAACGTGTACACTTAAATATCCCCGTCAAGCAAAGCGGTCTAGCCTATCATATAATTTCGCACACGTACCAATCTCCGCGACAGTCTCCTGTCACAAACATGTTACTGATGACATCGGACCGTTACAAATAGTTGTAATAAAACCCAACCTCTTGAAATGAAGTTCTACACAAACGTATTAATAAGACAACCATCAACCCGTGTCATATCTCGGTGTCGCTGCAGTCTTGATTGCGTCAACAACCCAGTTCTACCCCGGACGTGTTCACTCCGTCACTTGTCTGAGCTATCTGATGGAGAAACTTACTTGCTGAGAGAAGTTACTAGGTCATGGAATGGTTTAAATCAAAGAATATTCCTTTGCGTGCTTTATTAAGTGCTGCGAGTGAGATATTCACATTCGATACGACTATCGAACTTGTCACTACATACATACACACATAAAAATATCCTTCTACATCTGTATCATTTACGCCGGGCTAGATTCTAACCTAAGATAACAAAGCCTAAAGGCTAAAGGCCACGTTTAGCATGATTGTGAGCATATAGTTGGAAAGGAGAATCAGGCTAAAGGCCACGTTTAGCATGATTGTGAGCATATAGTTGGAAAGGAGAATCTGTACGGTTCAATACCGCACAGCAATTCCACTCTAACTCGCGTCCTACTTTTGACATGCGTCATAGTGTTGACTAAAGCAATATTGCATTAATATAAACAAGTATTAACGATTACTTTGTTACTCCTAAAACCAACGTTAGGTAAAGATACACGGCCTCGCTATACTAGTAATCTTTATTCTATTAAACAGTTTTAACTTCAAACTACCAACTTTAACTTATAACAACTTTACTTTAACAAGGAGCCATACTGAAACTCGGTATCGGCCCCTACATAAATTGGTCCTTTGAGCCGGATCTGAACCAGCGACCTATGGATGTATGTACGACCTATGGACCTATGCGTTGCGAGCCGCCTTGCTTATAACATAATTCCTAAGATTTTCGGCAATTCTCTCGATGGGCTTATACGTGCGCGGGAAGAGAATCTGACAAGCATGGAAGGAACTCTTCTACTAGTAGAACTATCATGCACCTGTTGTCGAATTTACACAGACCTTTCAATTCATTCTATGCAGTGCCAAACAATTTTCAAGATTTTGCACAGTAACCAAGTAGAGCTTAATTTACCGTGTATATAATCGCGATGGTTTACAACATTGTAGAAGCGAGATCCTCCGCGGATGAGTCAACAATCCAGACAGCTTATTACACGACATCGCCACAAGTTGTCAAATGGGAGCCGGAGACAGCCTCCCTCATTCATGGGCCCTTAAATTAACTTGTTAGTAAATGAAACAACCATTTGTCTACTGTCCGAGATACTCTGTTGTCCGAGAGATCTGACGATAACGATATTTCCGTTATATCAAGCGGCCGGGAAATTACAAAGGGGATCTCCATTTGGCATTGTAATGCTGAATGAAGACTATTTTGGCTACTCGTTGTTATGAAGCAGAATGATCGTTTAATTTAAAAGAATATGTTTTCTGTCATTGTTGTCGGCCAATTTTGAAACGATGTTTCTTGTTGCATCATCACCTTAAAAACCTAAGCACTTTACTTTACAAGTATGAGTGATCATTTCATTCTCTTTTCTGCTTTTAGCTGTTGAACGTTCGTAGCGATGTAAATATTGTGGTATCGGTGGCATTGAACTAAACACAAATACATAAAAGAGAAATAAACGAAATTGATAACTTGACGTTGCTACTCCGCGAAATAGTGAGGTCAGCTCGTGTATTTAATATATTTTAATTCGAAAAGATGAGTGATGTACTGATGTACTAAGAAATTTTGAGTAAACTAGCTTCTGCTGGCGACTTCGTCCGCGTAGATTAGACTTAAGTACTGATGTTGATAATAGTAAATATTATTCTGCAATAATTATTTACGTTGTGACTCTAGGCAGTTTAATTCAGTTGCTACCTTTGACATGTTTAACGCTATCCCACGGTAACTATGCAATTTTACGGGATAAAAAGTAGATAAGGTTTTAATCTAGTGTACCAGCTATGTCTGTTTTCAATTTGATCCAAATCCGTCAAGTCATTTCAGCGTGAAAAAGGAACAAACATCCATCCATCCCCACTCACAAACTTTCGCATTTATATTAGTAGGATATTGTGAAAGTAATTTGCATAAATTATCTTATTATCTTAAAATGATTGGTGTACGTAAACTGATTCAAACGTAATCGTTAAGCTGGTTTGGAGTAATTCCTCTGAAAAGGGCGGTAAGATCACAAATAGTTATCCAACGGAAGAGTTTTAGTTGCGGGCGGGCGAGTGAGATAAACTGCAAAGTTGAGCGGTCCGTAAGTAAGTCATGACGTGACCCACCGACGGGGCACAAGGTGAAAGAGCAAGCGGACCACTAATGTAATGGACCATTATAATAGTCAGACTGCGTTCCAACACTTCTAACTGCAACGTAACTGCAATTGTCGCCTGCCCGCCATTTTAATCGTAGTTAGCTTGCAGTTGTAACTACTGTAGCTTAAAGTTGAATAAAAAACACTTAGTGAAGTTGGATAAGCCTGCGCTTTTAAATAATATATTTTTCTTAACAAAACAATAAGTTCAACTTTCTTAACTGATTTTATTTAGTTTAACTTGTCCATGTCTCTGTGTTGGTCTGTGTTGTGTATATGCTTTTGTCTTGTCATGACTGTCACTTCGAATACTTACATTGAATAAAATACGAGAACACAATTTCAATAATTCTATTTCATCAAATATACACAATAGTCTGTATTCACAATACGAGTAGTCTGTATTGTGTAGTCTGTGTTGTAATTGTCTGTAGTCTGTTTGTTTGTGTCAGCGTAATGCTGAGCCAACGACAGTTTCACTTTTGCGAAGACACACACAACGCTGATGATCAAATTTTCATGTCTGGTTTTTTTTTTGTTGTTTCTTTTCTATAAAATTGTGTGCACATGCTCTTATATTTGTGTGTTTTGCAAAATAAATAAATGTCTTCTTTCTGTCTTTCATTCTATTCAATCCACTAAAATTTTACTGAAATTTATTACTTATATTAATCTTAGAGACCACGCTTACGTAAATTTGAACTCTTTTCACGGTGAATTGCACCAAGCTTAAACGATAACTAATTACCGATGATTTAAATAAATAGCTTGGGACATTTGACACCAATAGACCTAGTCCCAATCTAAGAAAAGCTTGTAATGGGTAACTACTAGATAACGGATAAACCTACTTATTGGATAAATACATACCGTAATGGTAAAGTAACTAGGTGTTCCTCTCGCTTAGCGTTATTCCAGCTTGTTATTTTTTTTTTTTATTTATAAGCCATTTTATTCCGAATTCGCTACAATTTCAGTAAGTACATGTTGTTGTTATTGTCGTCTATTTATTAAATTGTCGCGTAATTCTGCGTGCCTCATGGCATACGCCTCCTCCGTGTATTGGAGGGTTTGGGCTATAGTTCCCACGCGCGCCCAGTACGGATTGGGAACTTAACACACACCATTGAATTTCTTCGTAGATGTGTGCAGGTTTCCTCACGATGATTTCTTCACCGAAAAGCTCATGGCAAATTACAAATGTAATTTTCGCACATAAATTCCGAAAAACTCAGAGGTGCGAGCCCGGGATTTGAACCCACGACGCTCTGCTTGAGAGGCCACAGGTCAAACCACTAGGCTACCACGGCTTTTTCCAGCTTGTACCCCGTACATAACCCATGCAGTTACATAACTGACACTGGTTAAACCAATGTAGGATGATTAATTTGGATTAATGTAGGTGTAGGTGCGGCGGGGCTGGCCCTTGGGCCACCCTAAGCCGCGAACATGTTTGTTTTAATTTTGAAATAGTCGTTATTTTACCTTAGAATGTCCTGATAATGTAAAATAGTTATGTACGGGGAACAAGCGGTTATTCCGCACTTTCCGCAGTGCCGTCGTGGCTTGCGCCGCGTCTGCCCCTTCAGTGCGGGCCAAAGTTACGAATTAATCCAAACGCCTATTAATTAAGCTTTAAGGGTCTTTCATGTGATTGGGATATAACCGCAGCCGGTGCTTACGTTGGATTTACGAAGCCAGAAAATTTTACAAGCCGCTACTCGCTTTTTGTGCGCCAAGCGGCCGAACTAACGCGGGAATGTTTAATTGCAGACATTAAACTGGATGGTAATAATTCTCAGGTTGCAGCGGAACAACAAAATCCATACATTTGCATACTTTCTTGGTACACATTTAAACGCAGTAGGTACTGAATGAATACAAGTGTTCTGAAGTCTGAGGGATGTTATTTGCATTTAAGTTTTATTTTATTTTATTTGTGGCATTAGGTACATGCCAATTTATGTACACTCGTTTTTTAGTCCCCTTAATATTGTACAAGTTCTGATTAACTTGGGACTAGGTCGATTGGTGTACACTTTCCTCCGCTATTTATTTTACAAATAAAACGGTCCGACTAATTTTGGTCTTTGGAAAACCTTCATCAAAATCGTGAGTCAATCAGTTTAATTTTTAGTCGATTACTTTTTTTTATTACTTCTACGCTAATATTAAAATGGAAAGATTTGTCTGGTTGTTTGTTTGTATTAAAGAGCCCGAAACTACTGGACCGAATTGAAAAATTATTTCACCATCAGAATCCTTTTATTTTCCCTGATGAACATAATCTATTATTTTTTGATTTTCGCAGACTGCAGTTAGTGCTTTTACATGTAAGTTCAAGGGCATAAATATATGTACGGTCACGTCAAAAATATCTGTACACCTTTCTGCCACAAACAATAAGGTCGTTAAATACATAAATAATTTGACGTGATGGCTGAATCGATATTTATGCCCTCGACTGTATACATCAGATTTGAAATACTGCACGTTTAACTCAATTAAAAAAGTAAATGGAACCCGTTATTTCACTCTGTGTTGATGATCACCGACAGTACATTATGTCTGTTATTTTTATATCACAGCCGCCTCCGTAATAAACAGATAAAGCCTCGTCCCATTCACGTTTCGCAAACATCTCCATTATGATCCCGACAAAAACGAAGTCGGATCAGAGTAAACCGAGGCGTGTACGAAACAGGCCCAGGACAGGGCTGGCGACGCAACAAACTAAGAAAAACAACTTTTAATAGCTTGCCTTCGCATTGGAGTAAGAAATAATCAACGAAATCGCAACCAAACCCAGATCAATACCACCACTGTAATTCATAGACTGAGCATGAAAAGTCGAGGGCATTAATATCGATACAGCCATCATGTCAAATATATGTGTCCGCCTATTGTATAATTTGTTCTTTGTTTCTGTAGGTATTGTGTTGTACTGATTTGTGGTGTTTAATAAAGAGTATTTGTATTGTATGGTATTGTAAGTATCATCGACCTTATTGTTTGTTTTGTAGTAAGTATTGTTTAAAGTAAAGGTATAAGATGTTTTTGACGTCTTGGTAACGTACGATATTTATGCCCTTGACTGAATGTACAACAGTTATCGAATCTCAACACGTGAAATATTATCAAGTAGTTCCATTGGTCATCTGTGGTCTTCATCATCAGCTCCATTTCGCTGAACGGTGTTTCTGGAGGATACCTAAGAGAGAATAGAAACACGTGTCATATGGATAAACATAACGGGGTTTCTTAAAGCTGCATACATGTTTATAATTTCATGACCCTAAGAGCTGTTCCTGATATTTTAGGTGTCAGAAGTTTATGCTGCTATCTCTATTTGTTATTTACGAAATATACAGAGATGGTATCATAGATATCTGACAAGGTATACAAGACCCAGTGAGAGAAAACTTGGAACATGCCCTAAATCTCGGTGATTTTATAGAACCAAATAAAATAACAACTCGGCAACCCTCCGCGAAAATAGAGCGGCCGCGGATTGCGCCAAACATCGTGACAAAAGCCGTAAAGGAATAGTTGAGCAATATGAAAGTTCAGGGGCCGGGACGCTGAGTCATGGCGAAAATTGAAAGTATAACGCGAAATGCGGCGGAGAGCCGCGAAGAGACGTCGTGGAGACGGCTGACGAAAGGAATAACAAGGATATTTTGTGGGTGGTACGGCCTGGCAGTGCTCTGTTGAAAGACAATTGAAAGTCATGAGCTGGTAAGAGCTGGTCGCGCGCGAAGTTGGCCCCAAGTAGAAAAATATGCTGAGAGCCCGATGTGAGATGTGAGAGCCTCGTGCAAAGTCCGTCTTGCGCATGGAGTGCTTCCACTGTGTTCCAACTTGGAGAGTAAAAGATAATTGCCATGAAACTGCTCGCATTGCATGTGAAGACACGAACGGATGCGACGACAGACGATCGAATTTCCACCAAACGACTCGCATCGCAAAAGACGAACGGAGCCGATGCGTCGCAGCACACGACAGCGTGTCGCGGAAGATGCCCGCGGCCATGCTGCAATATCGTTGAAAGTAAACTCCATACCGACCTGACCAAAGCTGCAGTGCCCTGATATTTTATAACGAAATTTACAATATGAGTAAATAAATACTGCCATAGTAATGAGCGTGAGTGAATACTCCAAACAATACGTTTTAGCTGATTGAATACCCACTGATCTGGATGTGAGTAAGCACTGTTGGCTCCATGTGCATTTATCACATAATGTTGCAATAAATTTAAGCACCTACATAACTGTTGGTCACAGTTACGGCTCCGACCAAACGAGTTTATTTTTTCCTTTTTAATACCACCTTTTTATTCACTACAGTTGCAATACATGCTAAGTTCATAAGTGTTGTTTTCAAGCTAAATCGATCACTGAAACTGACTCGAAACTTATAGACAACTTACCTAGCTACATACAAACATTGGAAGTCAAACGAGATGAGAGCTTTCAATAAAGACCAAAAGACAGAGTTCTGCGAGTCAACTGGATACTTAAATGGACATAAATGCAAATAAATTTCACTGAGCTGAACAGTTGAAGTTTTTCAGAATTGCGTTCTTGAAAACTTTGACAGAAACTTATTTTTGGAGTAAGTTACACAGGAGTTTGCCGTTTGATATAAATAATAAAAAATGGGTGGTATTTGCCCAGTGATAATTTCAATCGTCCCAGAAGCCACATCCTCCTCTTTTGTAGCTCCGTGCCGCTCAATAAGCGCAGGCCGCGCAAACTACCCTCAGAATAAATTCGTTTGCGTTTCTTCACATGCAAACGATTATTATGGAGTATTAGCGCCTGCGCCACGGATGCCGAATTGATTCCGTTATCGGCACAGAGGCGGTAATGTCGTTTTGTCTCGGAAATTGAACCCGAAGTGGTTGTCGGAATGGTTTTTATTCTCGCATTGTAATTTTCATTGAGTTTGCGCGTTGGTTTTCAGTGGTGTCATGGTGGGTATTATTTAGAGCTCCGTATCTTAAAATGAAAAAGGTTTTTGTTACATCTCTTTGTCGTCCGTCTGTCAGGTTTCGATTCGATTCTTGTTACGGCAGAACAATAAATAAAGACACAAACAGCAAAGTGACGATTAGTATGCAATACCTACGCATTGTAGTGCGCACACAGTTACACACACAAGTCCAACTGGTTGAGGCGTAGTTCAAACCAGCCTCACTTTGCTGGTGTTTACTTGCAGAAAGAAAAAAGGTTTAAAGCTGTTCAGGGCAAAATTATCACAGCGACAGGAAAGAGACGTTTTTCGATTCGACTAACAAAAAATATTTTTATACAAAATTGTTAATATTCTAGCGCCCGCGTTTAGTGTCTACTCTTCACCATCGTACTTTACGAAGCGTATTTATTTATAAAACTTTTTGTATAAAACTTCCACGGTCACCCATCCTAAAACTGGCCCAAGTCAACTTTGCTTAACGTAATCGAGTAAGTGATACTTGTCTTATCAAACTCTGAGCTATTCGTCCATTTCCATTCGTCCATTCATCCGCACTGGGCTCGCGTGGGAACTGTAGCCCAAGCCCTCTCATTCTGAGAGGAGGCCTGTACCCAGCAGTGGGACGTATATAGGCTGGAGATGATGAGATGATGAGTAAGGCCTCTGGTCAAACAAAAATACTTTGCTGTCGCTACGTCCCTAAGTATAGCAAGGGTTAGAAGGTCATTAAGAGGGTGCATCCGTGCTGAGCTCGCAACTTCGCGTTTTTGGTGATTTTTTGCAATTATTTCACAGAAATTGAATGAAAGTATCAAATATCCGTCTGTAGTGCACTTCGTTTTTAGTGTATTAACTAGCTGTTGCCCGCGACTTCGTCTGCAAAGAATTCGTTTATCGCTATCCCGCGGGAACTACGCAATTTTCCGGGATAAAAAGTAGCTTATGTGTTATTCCAAATCATAAACTATGTCTGTTCCAAATTTTATCCAGATCCGTTAAGCCGTACTGGCGTGAAAGAGTAACAAACATCCATACATCCATACATCCATACTTACAAACTTTCGCCTTTATAATAGTAGTAGGATGTGTCTAATGCAATAATTCATCGTGATGGACTTTAATTTTCTTAATAAACGAGATATGGTATTTTATCCCTTTAATACGAAAATAAAAGTCCATCACCATTAATCATTGCATTGGACACATTAGTACACTAAAAACGAAGTGCACTACAGACGGATATTTGATACTTTCATTCAAGTTCTGTAAAATAATCGTAAAAAATCACCAAAAATGCGACGTTGCGAGCTCAGCACGGATGCACCCTCTTAATATTATCATGCAATCCACACAAAGTATGCTTATTCGAAATATTATAAACGGGATGGGAACGGTTCCAGTGGTAACGAGAGTGCACGCCGTCGACGCGCAAGAATGAGGGTAGACAGAGCTCGGTCTACCCAACAATAACATCCACCCGCAATTTCTTCAGTCTACCCGTGATCATGATGCATGCAACTGTATCGAAATATCGGGAGCTCAATAAAGGTAATCGCGGTTCACATCCCGGTTATAATATTTCGAATGAACTTAACCGTGAATCATTAAAAACTCTTAAAGTATGCTTAGTTGGTTTGGTCACGTAGAGAGGATGGATGAAAGAAGATTAACTAAACAGATTTATATGGGAAGTGTGAATGGGTGCGTTGGGAGGGGAAGGCCTAAGCGGACGTTTAGTGATCAAATTGAGGACGTTTTGGAAAAAAGCCAGGTCAAGAGTACCCGAAACCGGCGAGCATGTATGAAGAGATTGATGAATGTGGATGAAGCGAAAGAGGTATGTCAGGATCGTAGCAAGTGGGACAAAGTAGTCTCTGCCTACCCCTGTGGGAAAGAGGCGTGACGATATGTATATATGTATGTATGTATGTATCCACACATGTCGCGATCGATGTTTAACGCATTCGCTGCCGCTGCCAAACCCGTGACTTCTTCAGCTGATGCACATGTGCGTTCAATTGCCTGTAAAATTATGACAGCCGATGATAGCGGCACCAAGCGAAAGTCATGAAAACGCATTATAATGCGCATACAATATGGTGGCAGTAAGAGAGAGAGAAACGTCGAATGTGTGTAAAGAAACATTTATTTACACACATTCGACACACGTAGAATGCGTTAATCCATGCCTATGAAAATTGATATTGTCAAAAGCCTACACTAAGGCATACTAAGGCTCAGTTCAATACTGCATCATGTCAACACGACTAATTCATGTTGTCACGTTACAATAACAATGTAGCTTCTACTAACGTGTAACAGAGTAACTCACAAGAGAACTTAACGAGATAACCATATTTGTACACTCTCCGACGCTCGCGCTATCCGATATATCAGAAATTGGTCCAAATGTGATTCCCGACGTTCGTGTAGCGCCTGCTAATACCCGGCTGGTACAAGCTACAGCTGAAAGCATTGCGATTACAATACGAATATTTACTTTTCCAAATGGTAAATGAAAACACAGAGCCTCTAGTGTAAGTTTTCAACAAACGTGTCGAACGCGTTTGCGTAAACGTCTCAATTACTATGGGATAATTGACAGCGCCGCTAGCGGGACGAACCGGCAACAGTTCTCATAGCACAATGTAACATTTTAACGCAAACTCGTTCGAGACATATTTTGTGAACGTAAACTTACACTAACATACTGAAGTTGTAACATAAAGAGCGAGTGACGAATGATGCTGGCTGATGTTTTTAGTAGACCCAAATGAAACACTGCTGCGGCTAAACTTTTAGTCCTTATGACAATTTAGAAACCCAGGTGCAATCAGTGTTTCTCTACTATAATTATGCATGCGTTATACCTTATAAACCTTCCTCTTGAATCACTCTATCTATTAAAAATCGCATCAAAATCCGTTGTGTAGTTTTAAAGATCTAGGCTTACATAGGGAGCGACAGACGGCGGAAAGCGACTTTGTTTTATACTATCTAGTGATTTAGTAATGTAAAATTCTAATTTTAATCTAACATGTTCTGATGCAATCTTTCAAAGACGCTTCACTACATTATAGTACTGCAAAAGACTGCAAAGCTTGTGCTCACAAGATATCATAGTGTGCGTGACTGACGTTACAGACAGCGTCAGGTCGCGTCCGTGTTACGCACACATGGACGTGTTATGGTACTTTTAGTGAATGTGAGTGAATAGATTTATAAGCGTATTTATTTGTGCCCATTAACTATTTGTTTCATGTTCTCGAGGGCCTTGAAGGTTTAAATTGGGTTAATTGAACGTGTTACCATTCTCACAGTAAGCAACAAAACTAGTATAAAGTTTGTAACTTAAGTAACCGGCACGGCAGTGTTCGCCCAAATTATTTACAAGTACTTAAATGACTGGAACTTTCCGCGTACGACACGTGAAACGTGTCCTCGTCTTGGTTAACTTTGTGCTCAAATTGACGCTGTTTTCTGAGAACGTGTGGGTGCTAATTATTTTTCGCCTCCAATTATTTTTAAAAACTAACGCAAAATAAAGGTTATAAGTTAGACGTCAATGTCTCTGTGTGGCATAGTTCTCAAGCGGATGAACCGATTTGGATTCGGTTTTTTCATTCGAAAGCCACTTTCCTTGCGGTGGTTCTTAGCTATGTTTGGTAAAAATTGATCCTGCTCTTTGAAGAATATCAATTATTTTCCAAAATGGTGTAAAGTATTTTTGGCATAAAATTGATGAAATTTCTAAACGACAAACTAAAACATAGAAAATTCCGAAAAGTAAAGCTATGGCCGAGAATTGAACCCGGATCCTCATCATTCCGCGATGCGTGCTATACCGCTGCACCACCCATAGCATAGGCTTATTGTCTAACTCGCTCGTAATCGCCATCGTGTTCATTTTGACAGTTCATGTATGGGCTGACAATTGGCATCGGAATCAGCTAGCTGTCACATTCATACAAGAACTGTCAAAATGTACACGATGGCGATTGCGAGCAAGTTAGACAATAAGCCTCCAGGTAATATTGATATTATTATTGTTAATTTACGTATGATTACCTACTTGATTGAATCATGTAGTGTTTTTTAATTTGATGATATTTATTATGTATGGTCTTAAGATCCACCGCCAGCCGCTTGGAAGTAAACAGAAAAACAGCCCTTAACATTACTACGAACGCCTGACACCTAACGCCTGATCCAATAAATTATTACTATGGGAGCCGTTTCCTGCAAAGTGCGTTGAGCATCAATATTTAGGTAACCCTTTCTTGTACATAAATAGTGCTAAGAAAATTTTTACCTTATTTTTGTCTCTAGAATGGAAAATTATTGCTTTCTGCCCGCATGTTGGATTCATTAACGTCTCTTACCAAATATTACTACACTAAAATACGTGCAATTGATGCTATCATTTTGCAACGGTTTTGGAAAAGGACACATTCGATTTTTAAATGTAAAAATACAAACGGGAATAAGCTTCTCGTTCGAACGTCAACGTGGGTTTAGTATTTCATGTCGGCCTCAGCAATATTAGCCGTACGATACAAATTTAGTGCAAAGCGTTGTTCGACAAAACTATCCCGAGAATTTTATTTCAAATGGGAATGTTTCAAATTTAGACACAATGAAAAAGCTCCCCTTCGTTTGTTTTGCGTATTTTTTTTTACATGATAGCTTTAGTTCAGCTCTTTAGCAAGAGAGAGCGAGATAGCTGAGCCGCGCGCGAGACAGACTACCCATTGCCATTGTTTCTGTATTTTTTTGTACTGATTTGCGATATTCTATAAAGAGTATTTTGTATTGTATTGTGTTAGTTTCGCTGCCGCCAGGGCGATCGCTTCGGGAGTAAGAACTAGAAATTAGTCCGAAACAGGTAGCTTATTACGTAACTCGCTCGCGATCACCTTAGTGTTCATTTTGACAGTTCTTGTATGAATGTGACAGCTAGCTGATTCCGATGCCAATTGTCAGCCCATACATGAACTGTTAAAATGAACACGATGGTGATTGCGAGCGAGTTACGTAATAAGCCTGCAGGTCATTTAATTAAGTTTTTCACCTATATATCCCAGCTTCGCACAATTTATTCAACAACTAGCGACCCGCCCCGGCTTCGCACGGTATATTATGCATGTATTATACGTATAAACCTTCCTCTTCATTCACTCTATTAAAAAAAACCGCATCAAAATCCGTTGCGTAGTTTTAAAGATTTAAGCATATATAGGGACATAGGGACATAGGGACATAGGGATAGAAAAAGCGACTTTGTTTTATACTATGTTGTGATATACGAATAAACCTTCATCTTGAAGAGTCCCAGGCTTGGTCGAAGCTATCCTGTGATACAGATGATGGGAGCGAATTCCGTATATTCATAATAGTTCGGTTATACAAGAATAGCTCGTTAGTATAGAACTAGTGTGGTGACGTCACGCGGGACCGGACGCGCGGTGCTTAGCCCGTCCGGCGCCGCTCCGGAAATAAATCCGTTCCTTCCCGGACCGTCCCGCGTAACAGGATATTTCTCTTATACGCAAAAAATAGGGTCGGGCAATTTGCGACTTCGTTTTTGTCCGCACGGCTGACGATTCAACCTCTAGTGTTTCAATTAAAAATACATAATGTACAGACATATATATGTATTACTATTAATCCCGTCTGTATGTACGGGGTAGAGAGAGCCTTAGGTAACAACTAGCTTCTGCCCGCGACTTCGTCTGCGTAGATTTAGACTTACATTAGGCATTTGATATGTTTAGTAACTATGCAATTTTCCGGGATAAAAGTAGGCTATGTTTCAATCTAGGGTACCAGCTATCTTTGTTCCAAATTTTCTCCGAATCCGTCCAGTCGTTTTGGCGTGAAGAAGAAACAAACATACACACTCACTCACATCGTCATAATCGTCACATGCCTCGTCAATCAGAAACTTTCGCATTTATAATACTAGCTTCTGCCCGCGACTTCGTCTGCGTAGAATTAGCAATTTACATGTCTATGGCTACCCCCGGGAACTATGCTATATTCCGGGATAAAAAGTAGCCCATGTTTTAATCTAGGGTACCAGCTATCTTTGTTCCAAATTTTCTCCGAATCCGTCCAGTCGTTTTGGCGTGAAGAAGGAACAAACATACACACTCACTCACATCGTCACAATCGTCACAAATCATGCATCGTCACTCAGAAACTTTCGCATTTATAATACTAGCTTCTGCCCGCGACTTCGTCTGCGTAGAATTAGCAATTTACATGTCTATGGCTACCCCCGGGAACTATGCTATATTCCGGGATAAAAAGTAGCCCATGTTTTAATCTAGGGTACCAGCTATCTTTGTTCCAAATTTTCTCCGAATCCGTCCAGTCGTTTTGGCGTGAAGAAGGAACAAACATACACACTCACTCACATCGTCACAATCGTCACAAATCATGCATCGTCACTCAGAAACTTTCGCATTTATAATACTAGCTTCTGCCCGCGACTTCGTCTGCGTAGAATTAGCAATTTACATGTCTATGGCTATCCCCCGGGAACTATGCTATATTCCGGGATAAAAAGTAGCCCATGTTTTAATCTGGGGTACCAGCTATCTTCGTTCCAAATATTATCCAAATCCATCCAGTCGTTTTAGCGTACAGAAGGAACAAACATACACACTCACTCACTCACGTCGTCACATCGTCACATCATCACATCGTCACAAAATTTCGCATTTATAATATTAGTAGGATTAATAGGACCTAAAGGCCACGTTCCGCGCGGTTGTGGGCGTTTAGGTGGAAAGAGAAATCAAAATAGTGGTGGGTTGGGCGCATCACAAGATTTTTTGACAAGGGATTTTTGCCCCCCTCGACGGGCTTTTTATGATCTGCGCGAGAAGAGAAGCAGCTGGTACATATATGTTTTTTCTTTGCTCCAAGACCAGCATGGAAGAGATTTTAATTCGTAAGGCTTGATACATGAAAGACTGACGCTTAAAAGTTAATTGATGATTTTATGATTATAACAGTCAGGTTAGATAGTTTAGTTTAGTTTATTATTTGTTCAATACAAAAATACATTGGTTTACATAACACGTCAAGCAAAGATAATTCGTATGAAGTCGTCAGATAATAATAACAAAATACTAAATGACATTTGACATGATTGAGTACCTAACTATAATAAGACGTAAACGTGACAAAGCGTGACAAGCATTCGCATATCGGTATCAAAAACATTCAATTTGACACATCGCCACAAAAACAGTAATTTGAATGACAATTACTCCCGCCAAGATAACGACTCGCACTAAACCCCGCTGCGCGAATAACCCGAATTATCGTAAACTACCCTCGATACGCTAGAAACGTGACTCTTTCACTACCCACATTGTACTAGCGGGACCGCCAAAAACAAACTCTAAAGGTAACACAACACAGGTCCTGGCCAACGCATACTACGCAACCATTAACAGCGTTACGATTTGAACTCTGTTAGCGTAGTGGATGATTCAGAATTGTGTGTCTCTTGTCATTGATTGTGTTTACAGCCGATGCGGTATTTACGGGCTCAAAGTGGGGCGATTGCGTTAAAGTGAGGGTCATTTGAGCCGAACATGTCATTCACTGTAACATGATGTTTGATTTCAGTTATTTGTGAGCAATAACTGATCACCGGACATTAATATGCGCATATTATAACGGAGCGACCGGTTTTCAATGCGCGATGTATATTTGTACCGGATTATTCTCTGATAATCAATTACTTCAGGTTTATTTTGTTGATATAGGTAATAAACAAAAAATTAAAAAAAAACCCTCACGCTAAAACTGCTACACAAACTTTACCAAACTTGGCTAAGAACCACCGCAAGGAAAACGAATGAAGAAACCACATCGAAATTTGTCCCGGAATAGAGCTGCGATGCCACATACAGTTACACACACACACACACACACACACACACACACACACACACACACACTCAGTTATCGACGTAAAACTTTTAACACCGTTCTTTTTGCATGGGTTAAAAAGAAGAAGATACTGTAATGCGATGCGAACGACACAAAGAAGTACTCGTACGCATTGACTGGACAAATGACAAATTTAAAAGTACAGGCAGAGTGGACGACAAAATTTGCTAAGATTTATTTATCATCTTCCGATAGCAGTGTACAGTGAGCGGCTGTTTTCGGAAACAGGTATAATTTATGAGGAAAAATGCAATCGTCTGCTATCGACAAAATGTTGAAAAAAGTGTTTTCATTCGTCGTAACTTACCGCTGGTTTATTTTAAAATTAATATTATGTTAATTTGTTGGTTAAATAAACATCTTTGTGAGTATTATTTTGAGTCCTTCTTATTCATCATTTGCTATTCGGTATTCGGTCGAATTGTTTGCAATATTCGGTTTATATCGAATAGCGAAAAAAGTGGCCGAATAGCCGAAATATTAAATAATTGCCGAATATTTGTGGCATCTCTAGTTTACAGAACTCTATCTTTATTTTTATGAGATTATTGACTATCTATCGAGGAAAAAGGCTCAGTCGCCCCAAGCTTGTTTGTGTAGTGATAATAATAGCTAGGCAAACTTGCTTGAGTCAAATAGTCTTGGCTAACTTTTGAAATAGCTAGTTGAAATATTCATCAGTCCCCTATTGGATAGTTCAGGCCGAGGGCTAACCTCCCCCCTGCCCCCCGCCCGCTCCCGCGCACGCGTCGCCGCGGCGCGTTTATTAGGCCCTTCATTAGACGGATGTTATTTGGATCTCGTGCGCCGCATAATTTATCATCCGGCTGCCGATGCCCCGACCGCCATGTTAGGATTGCCTGATTGAATTGTAACAATTTAGGATTTTCAGATTGATTGGTGGGAACTCCATGAAATTTCATGGCGCGAAACTTTTCTATATTTTTGACTAGCTCTTGCCCGCGACTTTGTCTGCGAAGAATTCGTTTATCGTTATCCCGCGGGAACTACACAATTTTCTGGGTTAAGAAGTAGCCTATGTGTTATTCCAGACCATAACCTATCTTTGTTCCAAGTTTTATCCAGATCCGTTAAGCCGTTCTGGCGTGAAAGAGTAACAAACATCCATACATTCTTATCTTTATTAGTAGGACTAGGTATCATAACAAGTAAAAACCGGCCAAGAGCGAGTCAGACTCGCGCACCGACGGTTCTGTACAAAGTTGGCAAGTAAATATAAAATCTAGTGTAAGCAGTCTCCTCTTAAGCAAAATTTAGGCAGTATGAGGTCAGTGAGGTATTCTGTTTTCCCCCCTTATTCATAAACGTTCTATAGGCTTCTGCTAACTTAGCAATCGTTTGTCCTTATCTGTGAAAGGTAAATGTCAAAGTGACAGATAAGCAAAAACGATTGCTAAGTTAGCAGAAGGCTCCAGAGCGATTATAAATAACGGGGTTAGTATTTCAACTGTTTAGCTAACACAGTTCATGAGATACAGATGCTTGATTACAGACAAACGGATAGTAGAGTCTTAGTAATAGGGTCCCGTTTTTATCCTTGCGCATGGAACCCTAAAAACAGGGTAACAACATTGCTTTAAATTCGGCTGCGTTTTGCATTCGTAACCCAGTCAGAAGCGCGAAGACTTTCATTAACGCGAATCTTTTTAGCTCACATTCCCCATGGCGAGGCTTTTCGCCCGTCTTAAAGAGTTCAAGAGTTCATCCCCTTCATTAGAGAAACTAATCTACAAGACGGACTGGCTTGTTCATTATCCCGAAAGCATTCCGCGACGCGTCCCGTCTGCCGGCCCGGGGAAGGAATTTTTAAGAGCGCTTTATACGTTCCAAAGGGTGTTGGGCTGCGTTGCTAGACGTCCCGATTTTGGCGGAAAATCCCGATTTTTTAAATTAAAATCAAATACGCGCCGGACAGGCTCAGTCCCGTCAAGGATAACTCGACTAATAAGACTCAATTGCTTAAAAATAGGGTAAATGTGATTTAATACACATACATAAATCACGTCTCCATCCCTTACGGGGTAGAGAGAGGCTAAGGTAAAAAACACCTAAAGGCGTTCAGTATTATTGTGGGCGTATAAATGAAAAGGGGAATCAAAATAGTGATGGGTTGCTAGCCGCATCGCCTATAACATGATTCCTAAGATTTTCGCCCATACCCTCGATGGGCTTTTTTAGTCTGTACGGGAAGAGAAGCAGCTGGTATATTCTATGTTTTCTTTACTCCAGCATGGAAGAAATTTGATTTAAAATTATTACAATAATTTATGTTAAAATACAATTCCATGTCTATCTTTGTCATCTGTCACGTAAACATAATTTTAAAACTCAAACAAAAAGATAAATCAGCGACCAATATAACGTGACCCCACACTGCGTACATTTTGCTTTGGAGCAGGGCTCTGCTTACACTGGTTTATAGATATTTATAGATAATGATACGGAACCCTCGATGCGCGAGTCCGACTCGCACTTGGCCGGTTTTTTATTTTTATATGATTAGGAAGACAAACGAGCAAGTGAGCGATCACCACTGCCCATAGACACCCGCAACCCCGGAGGAATCGCAGATGCGTTGCCAACCTAGAGGGCTAAGATGAAATGCCTCTTGTGCTCGTAATTTCCCCGGCTGTCTTAATCTCCACGCCGGTACACATTTTAACCTTTTTGTTGTTTTTATCTTTTTATCCCTTTTGTTTATATGTCCCGCTTCGAAAGAATCCCGCTTTTTTCACTATAATGTTTATAAATCCCGACTTGGCAAATAATATCTTGCAACACTGGTATTGGTAGCACTGCAGCCTGGCTAACCGACAGCGCGACGGAACTCGCTCAATGAGCCAACGAACGGTGAAATTACGCGAGAGAAAAAAACCCTAAAACGGCCGAGGCAATTTGTCTTAAGTGGCTAAACCGGTGAAATATTCGGCAACTTTTAAGGCGTTTATTCTTTGGACCTGTAGCGGTGATACGCGAGGCGTCGACGCTTTTTTAATTAATACGCGAAGTTTGGCGTACGCGTTAATTATTTACGCGCGTAATAAACAGGTGACGCCTCGCGGATGGCGCTCGTACCTGCTGAAACGTACGGGCGTGCTCCCTGATAATGACCTTCTTATTCAGATTTAATGCTTCTTCAATTAGCAATTTAGCAACTCGGTAAAACTACTAATTGCGCATGCAGATAATCAAAGCGACATTTGCTGGTCTGAGAGTAATGAAGAAACATAGAATGTACCAGTTGCCTTTCTTCCCGCGCAGATGGTTAAAGCCCATCGAGTGAATGGGCGAATCACGTTATGTATAGATGTAACCGCTAGCAATCCATCACTATTTTAATTCTCCTTTCCACCTATGCGCCCAGAATCATGCTAAACGTGGCGTTTAGGTCTTCTTACCTTAGGCTCTGTCTACCCTGTAAGGGATAAAAACGTGATTTTTGTATGTATGTATGTAATATACCTTGTTCAAGATCCATCCTGATCACTACCACCATCTTAATCACTCCTGCCGCTGAGTAGCAGTGCTTGCACTGGCACGTGAGCGTTGGCGTTGCTAGTGTTCATGGGTGGTCATCACTCACCATCAGGTGACACACGTGCTCGTTTTCCGACCTATTTGTTAATAAAAAAAACTATAGCCATGTTAAATACGGTAGTACAACGTCATCTACCGGCGAGTAGCGAAACTATTCAAATTTATTTAAAACTTAGACTGTTAATCTCCGAAATCTCCTCCCCACTACAACTTAAAAGACGAGCACAGTCGAGATTCGTCGAGATCTGCTGAATCCACTCTCATGAATTAAGGAGCCAGCGCGTGCTCACGATACGAACTTGCTAAGAACTTTGGACACACAATGCAGCTCAGCTGCATACTATGTTAATGATAACACAATTTATAAGTAGGTATATGTATAGGCTTTAACTTTCATGAATGAAGCGCGTTAAGTTACCTAAACTTAAGAAGTTGAGATTAAAAGTTGGAACGCCGATAGTTATTTTTAAAGAGGGATGCAAAGAGCATCAAGTTGTGCTGTTTTATTTTTTAATTAAAAACCAAACAAACTAGTTATCTGGTTTATAGTAATACAGGGGCAGAAGTTTAAAAATTTATTAATTAGCACTTAATAATAATTCGTTACAGTTAAACAATTATTCTTTACGTGAATTTAAGTGAAATAAATTGTACTATCACTATTTCGCAGGATGACATTTGGCTCTACATATAGGTACTATAGTAAATAATTTATCTGACTTAAGCGAAAAAACAGATAACTCTTGCCAAAAACCAATAATTTTATACCTTTAACACACAACAAAGCAGTTGTTTGATTATTCATAATCAGCCCCCTATTTACTAGCACTCCAATTTAGAAAGACTCAACTGCTTGGAGTCACGGCTTGATTTTATGAACGTTACGGATATGACAGTTTAACAGTGTCATCATTTTTATGTCACAATTTGACACGAAGACGAAACTTCACCTTTTACGCTCACGAAATAAAGAGCACGTTTTAATTAGATTCATGCTTTATCTGATCTATCTCAAGACGCGTCTCCATCCTCATCCCAAAAATCCGGCACTAAAGGCATCAGCGCCAACTTTTCGAGTGACTAACTCGTGAAAAAAATATTTAAAAAGCCATCAAAAATTTGTCCACTTCGTAATTTAAGAGCTGGCAAAGTTTCAATGTTTTATCTAAGTTGGTGATGACGTCACGCGATCGGGCCAAACCGTGTTACGAACTCTTAAAGATTGTGATGTTCTCCCAACTTAGTTTATGGCTGTTTAAATGCTTCATCTTTGCCTTTAAACCGGCTTCATGGTTCGCGTTTTAAGTGACGGCGTATCCTGACCCATAAAATACTGCCTCTGTGTCAAGTTTTTATCATTCTGTCACACAATATTTTTTAAGGTCCTCAGCGTCCTATTCGAATGATCACATTTTCACTTGACATCCAACAATAAAATTAGAGTGACTGAATCAAACAAAATCTGCGCGTTCTGCCTCATGATCAGATCTTTTACTCCTGTCGATAAAAAGTTTAGTTCGAGATAAAAACAACAGATAAATTGTACAGTTCCGTCAATCCCTCTCAGTAATGGTTTCCAGCGGGCAGAAACAGATCACATAACCTTATAAGAAAATAGTTGATTACAGTGCTTGTCTTTTGGTTTTCGATTTTCTTATGACTGACGTCTGAATTGAAGAAAAACAAAGTTTCATCTTCATCATCAACATCCAGCCCAAACTAGTCCACTGATGACAATAGGCTTTTCCAACAACACGGCATTGTGCTAATCTTATCCAGCTCTTGCCACCTTGCAAAGATCATCGCTCCACCTAGTCTGAGGGCGTACACTACACTTGCCGATCCACGGTCTCCACTCAAGAATTCATTCATCTCACCGGTTGTCGGTTCTTTGGCTAAAATGTGGCCATCCCTCTGCCACTTCAATCAGTTGAAGTTTGCTGAGAGACATTCAGAAACTAGAAGAACCATACAGAAAATGTCGCAGTGACATCGCTTTGATAAGGAAAACCAATGTGACACTTCCAGTCCAGTGAGCCAGGAATTAAATGGTTTTTTATCTGTACAGTAAGCCACCATAACATAAAGGCTACTTTGCATACAATACGCAAAGATCTCCGGAAAACTTACACACAAACTTTAACCACAAGGCAATTAAAAGCAAATAACTTTAGCCGCAAAAATAGTGTCTGTCACCGCTCTCGGCGCTCGGCGGGTTGTTCGGCAAACTTCGGCAAACTTCGGCAATTATCGCCCCGAGTCCGCTGCACTCGGGTTGATTATGAGGCGTGCAGTGAACTTCAGGAAACGCAGCGGTTAAAAACTTAATGAATGACACGACTAATGAATGGAAAGGCTTCATAATTTATGTTTGGAAACGATGCGGCAAAGTTTTTTTTTTAACTGAAAATATATACCTAATCTCTTTGATAAACAATAACTGTAGATACACAGTCGCGCTCCCGAAAATCTCCGAACCAAATAAGCTCCAATTTAATAAAATTGGCTTAATTTTTTCTCAGTACGTTGTTGTCAATGCCAGCGTAACGATGTCCACGTGTGTCTTCAAATAGTGCAAAAATCCCTCGCAAAAACGGAACAAATCTGATGGAATATCATACTTTCAGTGAATATCTGTTGTTTTTTCTATTAAATTCTAAGAATCGGAGAGAAATATTAATCTAAATTAATTTTAAAACCATTTCTAAATTGCTAATTTTTGCCAGAATTCGACAACATTGACATAATGCCTTGTCTTTGTCACACGCACAGGAAAGCTTATCAGTAAAACGAAACAGATAAACAACAGAACATAGAACAAAAGTGTAGTGGAGTTGCCATCACCCTATTTTTTATTTCTAGAATCTTATGTGTTTTTGTGTGAAGCTTTGATTTCCTGGATGTGTATACGTAAGTCATGTATGTGTGATTTAGTTTTAGATTTATTTATTCATCAACAAAAATTGCTTAAAAACAAACATGCATGTCACCAATATAAGTATTTCTGTTGAGATCGTCAAAAATTCATAATAATAAGAGCATAATAAATTATAAACACTAAAACAATAAAATAAAACACAATGTCAAAAATAATAAGTTTTGTAAAAAATTATGTCAATTTTATAATTCTAATAACATTTGAATAAAATTTATCTTGTGTATGTGTTACTGGGAAACATGTGCGATAGTTTGACTGTTTGAGAACCACTCGGACCCTCAGATATCTATTTTTAAGACAATCGGTCCAAAAAGTAAAGATTTAAAAATGGCGGCCACTTTTTCCATTTTTGATAACGGTTTCATGTTTGGGGACTACTCGAACCCTCAGATATCGATTTTGATAGCAATCGGTCCAAAAGCTAAGAATTTCAAAATGGCGGCCAGCTTTAAAACTTAACTTTCACACTCAGAAACGCCAATCAACATAATAAGAACTCTGAGTGCTGCAGGGATGATTAATTGAAACTTGAACTTGATCCATGAACATGGTAAAACAATTCTAAATTTCCACTGTCAGTCAATACAACCGACTGGGTAGGTAATTAAAGTTAACTTTCATACTCAGAGACGTCGATTAAGTTCTAATAATCATAATATTAACTGACGTCTCTGAGAACGGTTTTGATATATTATTATTCTGCAATAATTATATACGTTGCCACTTTAGGCAGCTAGGTACGACATTTGTTATGTTTACCGCTATCCCTCGGGTTCTTTTTTTTTTTTATATATAAGAGGGGGCAAACGAGCAGACGGGTCACCTGATGGAAAGTAATCACCATCGCCCATGGACACCTGCAAGACTTGGGGAATCACAGGTGCGTTGCCGACCCTTTCAAAAACAGGAAGGCTCGCTTTTTAAAGATCCCTAAATTGTACCGCTCAGGGAATGTTGCAGCAGGAAGTTGGTTCCAGATCTTCGTCGTACGAGGAAGGAAATTGCGTTTAAAACGCACGGTACTTGACTGCCAACCATCAAGATGTTGAGGATGGAAGGACAGACGATTCCGCGAAGTGCGGTAGTGAAATTTAGCCGCAGGAAACAATCCGAAAAGTTCATTGGAGCACTCCCCATGATATATTCGGTATAATATGCAGAGGGATGCTACATCCCTCCGTACAGCCAGAGAATCGAGCAGACTAGAAAGTGCCTGGTTATCGACAATTATGCAACTTTCAGGAACACAAAGTAGCCTATGTGTTAATCTAGGGTACCAGCTATCTCCGTTCCAAATTTTATCATAATCCGTCCAGTCGTTTCAGCTCGAAGAAGAAACAAACATACACACTCACATCGTCACATCCATCCATCCTCATAAACTTTCGCATTTATAATATTAGTAGGATATAGATACGTATCTCGAAAACGGTAAACATTTGGTTTGGAGTAAAGAAAATTAGCTTTAAGATTATCTAAATGACTTGCCCATTCATCCTGTAAAGTATTGGCGTTAACATTAATTTCACCCTGTTTTTTACTGCATTAATTGACAAAAACTTTTAAAAAATTAAGTCCTCTCCGAAAGTCCGAATGCATTCTTTGTTCAACAACATAATTTCGTCCGTCAAAGCAAAGTCAAACTCGTCAAAGCGTCGCCTTCAATGTAACAAGTGGAATTAATCCCTCTGCCGTTTCTGATAAGGCTTACATTCATATCCGAGTTTAAAACAAACGTGTGTGAAATTGTCATGTTTAGCTGTCAAGGTGTCAAGCGTTTTGGAGTTTTGCCGCTACCGAAATTCAACTGTAATGAAGTAAAGACTAGGTTCAAATTTCGTCACGTATTCTTTCAATTCGTCTGTGTGGTGGGATTACTTTTCTCTACGCACACGTAAATATATTTTTAACTGTGGAGTAGCGAAATTCAACTGTAATTAAGTAAAGACTAGGATCAAATTTCGTCACTTATTCTCTTAATTACTTTGTGTAGGTGATGATTTTATTTGTTACGCAAACAAATAAATAGTTCGGACATTTTTTGAAGGGGATTTTGTATGGCACTGTGTATCTACAGTTATTGTTTATCAAAGCCTAATCTAAACACATTTTTATCCTAGACCTTCTATAAAAAACCTGCAGGGTAATTGTGTAACTATTTTGACACTCGGCATCGGATTGAAATGACAGTTCTTGTATGAATGTGACAGCTAGCTGATTCCGATGCCAATTGTCAGCCTATACATGAACTGTCAAAATGAACACGATGGCGATTGCGAGTGAGTTAGACAATAAGCCTACTGAATAACCCAAACCCAACCCAAGCTGCCTGTTGCTGGATAAGTGGATAATCCAAGTTTGTTTGCTAAACAGTTGAAATTGTTTTTAATCTAAGTGCTTTGTTTGTATCTAATTCGTTTATTATTACCAATGTCGGCTGTAAAATGTAAAATAATCAGTTTCATAATAATTAGATAGTAATGGCAAAAATCATGAATCATGCTATAGGCGATGCGGCTAGCAACGCCTATAACATGAAAAGTGGCGCTTACTGACCTGTAGAGCGGTATGCCGGCGTCATCTCGGAACCAGAAGACCATGTAGACCTTGTCGTTGGCGGCCGTGCCGAGGTCGCAGGGGAACTGCGCCACCATCCCTTCCACCGCCTGCACGTCAACGGTGCGTACGCCCGCTGCAACAACAAAGTCAATTAATCATCATCATCATCATCATCTCCAACCTACATACGTCCCACTATTGAGCACAGGTCTCTGAGAAGCGAGTGAGAGGGCTATTAGCTCCCACGCGGGCCCTGTGCGGATCGGGAACTTCACACACACTATTGTATTGCCTCTCAGTTGTATGCAGGTTTCCTCGATATTGAATTTGGTTGATCTTACTATACTTTATTCATTTCCAGTACATGATGGTTCCGAAAAATATGCATTGAAGGCCTGGCACGAACATCCGCACCTCGCGGCCATTTTGAAATCGGCCGCATTAACGCAGCTATTGGTGCAATTAAACAGTCAAATGCGTAATTAAGTCCGCTTTTATTGCGATTTCTGATTTCTGGATCTGAATTGTTCTGATGAAATTAATTCGTGGCAAATATTATTTTCAGTTATGCGGGTGGACAAAGACATGTTGTATTAACATGCGCAATTGCTGTAGTCTCATCACAATTCGCTTATCCTCAGACCTAATAAAAAGTCATGAAAGTTTTGGGAACAGCAATTTCATATTTAAATGTATTTGTTCCAGAAAATTTTTAGTTCGGTATCCTAGGTACGTTACATTTGTGTTAGTAAGTACATTATATAATATACTTAGTAGGCAATTTGGATAAGAACTCGTAAAAACACGTGTACCAAGTGGGATTTTGGACGAGTCTTAAACGTGGAGAAAAAGGAAAGTAATGAAGTTAACCAAAGGGTAAAAACCTTTTACATTGCTTCTAGTGTCTTAGTGCGTTTGTTTCACAGTCGCCGTGTTTCGAATAAACATGAATGAAAAAGTACATTATTGGGCGTAAGAGCGAGTAGTTTGGACAGAGATGTTCGATGCAGCTGTTGCACTTGCTCTCAATCTTAACAACATTATTCTTCAGTCATGTTTATTCAGAACACGGCAACTGTCAAACACATTTAGAAACTAGACGCACTGTTATTCTGTATACTAAACATTATCTTTACTTCAAAATTATATTCTTACGACTCAATTTTGCAATTTACATTTCGCAAGAGAATATATTTAGGTCCTGTATTTAATATAAATCCATGATCCTTAGATAGGGAATGGCCTGTCTGAAATAACTTTTTCCATTATCCCACGCAAAGGTCTATCTTCCCAAAGTCAAAAATATATATGTTCTACCTACTGTAAGCATCAAAGTTGATAAACAGTCGAGTCGAAGAGCTGAAAATGACGACTCTACCGCGAAGGTAATAGAGTGTGTAGATCATTTTGAGCTCTTGGACTATTTATCAACATCTGATGTTGACTGTACTAATATTGATTATTTGAATTTGAATTTGACCAAGAAAGTGCTTTGCCATTGTTTACGACATCTCATAACATTATATCAGAAAAAAAAAAACAAATAAATGTGAATGTTTGTTTTGTAAGTTATAATAGTTTCCAAGACATTAAAGCCTACGCAGGTATAAAAATCCTTGGTCAACTAGACTAAGTGTATAAATGAGTAAGATCATCAAAAGAAAAAATGCGTCTTTTTGATTTTTTACAAAACGATATTTGGTGTGAAATAAACATAAATCGAGTTAGCCTCATGTCATGACGGCTCAGCTGTCATACGTTCTAATGTAATAAAATCCAAATAAAATTTACTTTTCTTTTACTCTCTGACACATACGAGTGTCAAGATTCAATATCCAATGTACTTATTGGTATTTCGTGTTATTTGCTTTGACATCATATTAATGTGGGTAGGAGTTGCACAATATTATTATGTGACGTTAAGTAATTAAGTTTACTGTTAAAAGATTAACTTTTAATTTGTAACTAATAACAGTTATTTTTTCTTTCGGCCGCCATCGCGACTGTGTTTCACGACCAGGGGCCTTACCATGACGTCTTAATGCGATTCAGTTTAGGTTCGCTCGCTGTCAGATTCATACTAAAAGTGACAGCTAAAACTTGAACTGAGTCGGAATTAGGACGTCATGGTAAGGCCCCAGTTGTCTATGAAGATTATTTATTTAGCCGCTTCGCCGCACTTCTGATTTTTATTTATTTTAAGGAATAAAAACAGACACGATTTTCACAATATCACTTTATCTACTATGGGTGGTGTAGGGCTAAGCACGCATAACGGAATAATGAGAATCTGGTTTCGATTCCCGGCCAAAGCTTCACTTTTCGGATTTTTCGTTGTTCTAGTTTTTAGTTACGTTTAGACCCGCCCCGGCTTCGCATGGTATATTATGCATGTATTATACTTACATAATAAACCTTCCTCTTGATTCACTCTAAATATAAAAAAAAAACCGCATCAAAATTCATTGCGTAGTTTTGAAGATTTAAGCATACATGAGGACATAGGGACATAGGGACAGAGAAAGCGACTTTGTTTTATACTATTGTAGTGATTGTAGTGATGTCATTTCAGTCTTGATAAGGTTATATTAACTTGAGGTTATTCCCTAGTCCGTGGGAATTAAAAAATATATTTTTAACCTCATCATCATCATCATCAATATCAGGTGCAGGACTAGGCTACCACGGCATTACGAGTATTATTAGAGTTTTAGTTAAATCAAAAGCCTAACTCGCTTGTCCAGCCCACAGGACCGAGTGGCAACTTCGTAACTTCGATTTCCGTAACTCCGTCCCGAGTTCCGGGCCTCGTTATCATGCTAATGGAGCCGTGTACATTGTATTGTTCTTGGGAACCCAGGAGACCTTGAAGATAGTTACTATTTAGTTATTCAGTTATAAGTTATCCCAGTTGTTGAGTTGGTTTAAAGAACGAATCGCTTACGAGTGTAATAGATTCGGGTGCTGTTTATTCTATTGTAAATAAATAAATTAAATAAATATCATAGGACAAATTATACTAATTGACCCAGTCCCAAACTAAGCATGTGCATTGTGCATGTTTATTCCCACAAACACGATAATGCCTAGTTACGAAGAGCAGATTTGTCTTGTTTGGTTACGAATAATGTAAAGCGTTTGGAGGACAGCAGCTGAAAAGTCTTTCTCTGTTTAGTTAATAATTTAAATTATGAGAATAGCTAGTACTAGCTAGTGCTAAGGGTAAGGGAAGGGCTTAGTTACCTTTCTGGGTTGGAAGGTCAGATGGCAGTCACTTCTGTAAAAACTAGTGCCTACGCCAAATCTTGGGATTAGGTTGTCAAAGCGGACCCCAGACTCACTGAGCCGTGGCAAATGCCGGGAAAAACGCTAGGAAGATGATGATGAGAATAGCTAGGACATTTTGGTCGTGGTTTTAAAAATTAAAGAGTCTAAAGTAGAGAGAGCTATGGCTATAGCAATGTTTTGGATTGTAACTTATTTATACGGATAACTCACGCAATTACAATCAAGAGAAAAACTTCGAGGAAGGACTTTAATAGTCCGAAACATGTCCAACAATTCTCGATTATAGTTACGTAGGCACGCAAGTTATGTCGTGTTGTATTATTTATTATTAATTATTATTATACTAGCCCAATTGAGTGTCCCACTGCTGGGCAAATTCCTCTCCTTTTTTCCGCCACTCGTCCCGGTCGAGGGCATTCTCCTGCCACTCTACTTGATATGCCACCAAGTCGTGTTGTATGCGAAACATAAACATATAATTTATCGAACTTTGACACCTTCTAAATAATTATGTAAATACTATCCGAGGATGTAATCAATGACCTGTTTGATAAGCTATCAACAAGAAAATACTGATTTAATAGATTCTAAAACCATGATGTGCTACCAAATATCTTACATACATACATACATACCGTCACGCCTCTTTCCCACAGGGGTAGGCAGAGACTACTTTGTTCCGCTTGCTACGATCCTGACATACCTCTTTCGCTTCATCCACATTCATCAATATCTTTATACATGCTCGTCAGTTCCAAATAATATCTTAGCTTTTAATAAATTACTTAGCCTAATCATTAATCATTTCTCAACACAAATTATAATTATTCTAGCCTACTCCACTAGTAAAAAAACAGTCCATGCAAAATTCATAAATCTAAGATCAATTTCTGTTAAATTTCAATGCATTGAAAAATTCTACATTGATAAAGCGTCCCACTCACGATGCGATTCACACGGTCGGGTCTGATCCCGCGATTTGTCGAGTGCCGAGTGAGCAATATACTTCAGTTCAACAAGGCCATCGGGTAATGTACTGTCATCGCAGCGAACGACGTCATGTGACAGTATCATCTTGGGCGAAGCTTTACACGTTGCGACTGCGGCACGATTCTTGTGACGTTATTGTTTATTGCAAGAAAATGTCTTAATTTTAATCTAGGGGTCCCTACGGATACGCTCGACCCATTCGTGAATTTTTTGTGTAAAATAGAGTAAAAGTATGTTGATAGTTTTTTTAATCTCACTGGCCTGACCGATTAGATCATATCTGTCATAAAAAGGTCAGAAAATGAGATACTTACGTAAATCACGTCTTTATTCCTTATGGGTAGACAGAGCCTAGGGCCACGTTTAGCATGATCGTGAGCAGACAGGTGGAAAGGGGAATCAATATAGTGATGGGTTGCTAGCCGCATCGCCTATAACATGATTGCTAAATTTTTCGCCCATTCCCTCGATGGGATTTTACCATCGGCGCGGGAAGAGGAGCAACTGTTACATTCTATGTTTTTTCTTTCCTCCTGGACCAGCGTGGAAGCAGAAAATGAGTGCATGATACTTTTCAATAAATTTATGCAAATATTTTCTAGTTACACGTAAGTCGGGTTCTATCTATTTATACTTTACTTACGTAAAAGTTCATGGTTTATGTAGTAGGTATATTCATTTATTTTATCTGTGTATCGTTACTTGAGTCACAGACGGTTCTGGCTGAAAATCAGTGCTGCTGGTGTCTAACACCTCAGCGTAATGCTGAGCCAGCGACCATTTCACTTTTGCGAAGACACACTCAACGCTGATGATCTAATTTTCATGTCTGTGTTTTTTTGTAGTTTCTTTTTTATAAAATTGTGTGTATACTTGTGTGTCTTGCAAAATGAATAAATGTCTTCTTTCTTTCTTATTTCTTTCTATGTGTAAGCTCTTTGCCTAGCATTTAAAAATCTCTAACTCCTAAAAAGCCCCAGTCAGCTCAATTAGAATCACTTCACACATATTTATGCTACATTATGGACCTTGACATGTATGTATTTTTGCGCTGATATTATTTATACATTAGCCGCACAGTGTAAACGGCTTGTGCGATAAAAAATGCAATATCACTTGTAGAAGACGCCGCGCAGTTCGGCTGTCGTAACGAGGGCGCTTTGTCATCCGCCAGGGGGCGCTAATGAGCACCTGTCCTCATCGTTTACACTAATAAAGGCTTCTGGGGGTTGTCCATGATCATTTATCTACCAGTTAGTTGTAGTTTTATTACAGGGAAGTTGATAAAGGAATGGACGAAAAACGTTGGAATCATGAAGCGATGCGGCTAGCTATTTCCACCTGTACACCCACAATCATGCTTAACGTGGCCTTTAGGTCTTATTATCAATATTGTTCACATAATTCGAAATTCAAAATTGTTAATAATAATATGAAATTTATCTCAATTATTTAATATCGACTAACACTAGCTTCGTAGGCACGGATACTAACATAATATAATATCATGGTAATCTGAAATAAAATCATTTTATTTTATTTTATTTATTATTACCTCTGTCTACCCCGTAAGGGATAAAGACGTGAATTATATATGTACTCGTATGTAAGTAAATAAGTTTTAGGCGGTAGGATTTTTTTAAGGTCCGTCCGAATCGGTACGATCATATTATCGTCTGGAAATGATGATGATGATGATGAAGAAGATAGGGAGGAAATCGAATAAGGTGTTTCTTTCTAATAGCTGCTGAGTGTCACATTCACGTTTCGGTAAAATTTCACCAAATTCTTTAGTAGTTCACACTTAGACTGAATTGACAACATTTCATTTTTCTGAGCCTATAATTTTAATGGTTCTCTGTATTTCGTTTGAAAAGATGAACATGCTGACAGTTTAATTTTTTCGCTAGGGCTTGTATTTAATTTATAATTAATTTATTAATTTGTGCTTATTCTAAAAGGGCGTAACTCCGGTACTATCCCAGAATACACACTTATCCCTTTGTCTTTTCTCTATAGAAAAAAAAAACTGACGTTAATTTCAAATTGTCAATGTCAGGTCCTATTCTCCAATATTCGGTTTTCGTGGTTCGCTTCGTGCTGTTCCGCTCATACTAATAGTCATTATCTTGACAGTGAGAGAGAAGGTATGCAACGAACTTCGTAAATAGAATTTCAGAGTTGCCTTCCTTTGAAGTTGTCAAAAATACAAAATTATGATCGCTTATTTTTTCTCGTGAAAAAAGCATAGGCGTTTCACCTATCCTGTGGTAGTATTGGTAAAATTAGGACATATTTTTAATTATTTTTTTAATTTTTATAATAAGCGATATTAAAATTATATAAATATATTGCAATGATCAGGAGGCAAAATGCTTTCGAACCATATATACATTTTCAGGTGTTATAAAAATGAAATGTTGTCAATTAAGCTAAATTTCTTCACTTTCTCAGTGCAAAAACATACACTGTCAGAAAACATTATTGAAGGTTAATAATTATCTCTGTTTCTTCCCACACATCTGTCTCCTTCCACTGACCCGTTTATTCCCAACGTTTACTGAAAAGACGCGTCCTAAGCAGCGTTACTATTTCGACGAATAAAAGGGAGCTACTTTTCTTGTGAAAAGCGACAATGACATTCAAATGACTGGCCAGATCCCGGCACCTAATAGCCTGCCAGTCCTCATCGCCTGTTGAACACCGACTGACATTTATCGCTTTATCTCCCTTTTTATCAATATTGACGTTTCAAATTGTTTTTACTACAATAGGCGCTAGACTTGGTATGTCTTCTAAACAGAATTTATCGTAGCATACTTTAGTTTAATCGCGAAAGTTTGATACCAATAAACAATTTCACAAAAGCAATATACCTTGGTGTATTGCTGACTTATTTGCCAAAAGTGTAACGTGTTTTTTGCAAGTGGCGTTGATTCACGGGTTCACGGTGGATGCAAGCCGCTTCCTACCGAGGCAAATGGAGGTCTATGGGGGAGGCCTATGTCCTACAGTGGACGTCCTATGGCTGATATAATGATGAAGACATTCTAGTCTGAATCGCTACCACCATCCTACGCGCTAGTTTTGTCGCTAAGCTGCAGTGCTTGTCCTGTCTTGAGTGATGCGATCGAAAATATACAGACAAACAGATAAGTTTATATATAGACTAAATGCGTTTCAATTCCGATTCAGTTTAGGTTCGCTTGCTGTCGGATCCATACAAAAAATGACAGCTAAAACCAGAACTAACTATTAATATAATCGCATGAAGACGTCATGGTAAAGCCCGGTTACATTGCTCCTAAGACAAACTTATAAATTTAATTACGCTTCAATGATAAAAGTTACTAACAAAATATCGTTCTCACATGATTTGTATGATCGTCAACTACATCTGGATAAAATATAATGCTCGTATGTAACACTGTATAGTTTGAGGATAGTAAAATTATGAATAATCTAATCTAAAAACAATAGGTATAATATATGGGCTTCTTCATGGACACCATTTGACGGGCAACGGGCTAGCACCAGCAGTGGCGTTCTTGGCGAGCGATTTAACCAGCACAGCAGTCGAGAGCACGAATACTGTGCCCACCGACGTGAACATTCGGCTGTTGTAGAATTTGAAAGCTGTTGAAAACCAAAGTGACGACTGGCGGCGCAATAATATGTAACATTAGTAGCTTGCAATAATGTTGGTGGCAATGGCAGCCTATTCTTCACAACATCCCAGCTCCGTCCTCACAGCCAAGGGCCTTAATGTGCCTCCTTGTGCCTCTCAATCTTATGGACACTGATCTTATGACTGAGATTAGTATAGTTGACCTTTTATGTTTGTATAAGCATTGATTATTATCGGATTTACACGGAAATTTTCATAAAGTAACACAATTTTATCTTCTGGTCAACAGGCAACCCTCGATGCTGCAATTACTACTGACGTTCCTCCTTTTAATTACCTTCCAATAACCTGAAAGGATTCGATTCCAAACTTTAACATAACGCACTACGGTCCACAGTTGCAGTGTTTATTATCCAGCTTTAAAATTAATATATCGTTGAACTGGATTATTACGAAAACAAAGCATTTTTGTTCTCGTTAGCTATCGAGATACCGTATGTGACATTTGCGGGACTGTTTTACTATTGACTTCTACGCTGCTTGTGCGTTTGTCACACGACTGGACCTTTGACCTTTTTATTTTATTATAATATTTTGTTAAAATTGTTAGGTACTTTTAATTCCGATTCTTTATCTGTCATTTTTGACACTTCTAGTATGGATCTGACAGCGATCGATCCAACTTAACGTAAGGGAACATGGGAGTGCGAGTCGGGTTACCTCCACTTGTGATCAAGAGCTGCGATTCGTTTTTGGATCCGTCCGGGGCGAAGAGCAGTGTTTGATCCGGTGCACCCTGGGCAACGGCTAATAATTTCCTGGCAGTTTCTGAGGGATATCATTGAACGTTGGCTAAGAGCCCGACTGGGGGGAGGGGGGTCTTTTGACCGTGTTACCGTACAACGTTGCCGACCTTTTGTCACAAGATTTTAGAATATATATTTTTTTACTTTGACATTGGCGAAGTTGTCGTCACTATAACGACTTGAGATGCCACAAACAAGAAGAAGAAGAAGAAGTAAGGGAAGGTGATTTTATGTATGTTTGTACTTTCATTTTTAAAATTATTGCATTTTGTTACTTGCGATTTGTAATTTAACATGAGCTTTTCGGTGAAGGAAAACATCGTGAGGAAACCTGCACACATCTGCGAAGAAATTCAATGGTGTGTGTTAAGTTCCCAATCCGCACTGGGCGCGCGTGGGAACTATAGCCCAAACCCTCCAATACACGGAGGAGGCCTATGCCATGAGGCACGCCGAATTACGCGACAACAAGAACATGTACTTACTGAAATTGTAGCGAATTCGGAATAAAAAGGCTATAATAAAAATAATAATAATAATAACTTGCGATTTGTGTCGAATCTGTGCCCATAAATGTTTTTCTTTCTTTCCTGGACGTAAGGAGCGATGATACGAAACCGTCGGCGCGTCCGACTCGCCCTTGGCCTTTTCACAACGTCAACAACCAGGCCTGCCCCGTCATCGGGCCGGACCCGGCATCCATCTTCATTACACGCGGACAGGCTAAGAAAGCGAACGGTATTACGGTCGCTGCAATCATTACTTTAGTTGGTTAGAAATAGTCGTGTCGTTACGCTAAGTACTCAAAATATGCGGATATTTTGAAGATTGAATTAGTGTTGCTTTGGTGTTGCCGATGAAATAGAGTAAAAATGAAAAAAACAAATATGGAGTTCGGGGAGAGCTGAAACTCGTGTTCAGAGTGTTGGAAGGTTTCGATTGCGTTTTCTGTTTATTTTTGGATTGCGTGAATACAGACAAGCAGAAAGCAAAGTTGCAGTATTATTTCACTAGTTTATTAGGTACCTACCTATGTAAGTTTAACTGAGCACCCCTGTATGTACATATTTCATATAATTATACATACATACATATCGTCACGCCTCTTTCCCACAGGGTAGGCAGAGACTACTTTGTTCCACTTGCTACGATCCTGACATACCTCTTTCGCTTCATCCACATTCATCAATCCTTCATACATGCTCGTCGGTTTCGGGTACTCTTGACCTGGCCTTTTTCCAAAACGTCCCCAATTTGATCACGGAACGTCCATCTAGGCCTTCCCCGTGTATGTATGTATTTCAGGAATATTTTATTATAGTTGGTAATTGTTTTTGTACACTGGTCGATGTAGTGTACGGCGTTAAAGGATTGATTCAATTCGAAAAAAATGCAATTTTACTGTTTATAAAATGGTTTTCTAATTAAACTCAAATACGTGCCCAGCAATCTAAACTTCGCAATAGGCGAATAGATGAAGGCGATCGGGAGAACCGAATAATATCCTAACTATGAATTCAATAAAACTTACAGCGTTCAGTTCTCAAGGGTCCCATTGTCTTCCAGGGAACTGTCATCTGCACAACTTTACTTAATTTCCCAAAATACCCGGCAAATTAATCTGTATCAGCGGCAGAATCATGAGCGGCACGCAAACCACAATTAATATCACACCATAACTAATGGGTTGAACTTTTCGCGCTTTATGTAGCGTCTAATTTATCAAGCAGACAAACAAACGCACCGAACGAGTGTGCCAAGTTGTCTGTTCAGGTGGGAATCGGGAACTGATGAGTTGACACTTATATTTTGGTGGAACATTACGCTGTGGCGGTCTCACCGACGGCAGATATAAGTTGGTGGCCGGGTAATTCGGTGGGCGCACTCAGCCGATTGGGGGCATCTGCTTTTGTTTACGCCCCCGCCCCTCGCCCCTGCCCTCCAGAGGTAATTAATATTCATAATCGCGTTAAAGAAACAGCGGCTTAGTTGACGGTGCAATTTTACGGTTCGATGTTTAAAGCTTTTTTGTTAGTTCATTAATAAAATTGTGAGACAAATCGCCGTTGATGTTTCCATCATTGAGTAAGTTGTCAATGGATGTAACTGAGGAGCTGCTACCTATTATGTATTTACCTCTAGGTACCGTAAACTGGGGTGACTTTAAAGAGTAGTTATAATGACGAAATCAATAATTTTTATTTGCGTTTACCGCTTCCAATCGATGTCTTCATCGATCGCCTTTATGTTTCTATACCAAACATTCACCGCATATGGACAATGTCGATTTTATAGCAATTTTAAAACGATCAAAGTACCCGGTTAACGGTACGAGAATAGCTCATTTTATTTACCTACTACAAAGGAGAGATTTCACCGAGGATTCGGGTTCGATTCCCGGCCATAGCTTTACTTTTCGGATTTTTCTACGTGTTCTTATTTCATTTATTCATTATTTATGTCATGTACATTTAGTTATAGATGTTAATGTAGCTAGACAGTTGCAATTTTCACAGATTGTGTATTTATTTTTGCTGCCGCTATAACAAAAAATACTAAAAACAAAATAATAATTAAGAGGGGCTCCCATACAAAAAACGTGATATTTTAGCCCTTTTTCATGGCTACCAATCGCCGAGCTAGATCTCTCAAGAACCGTAATAGCTAGACAGTTGAAATTCGCACAGATTATGTACTTTTATTGTGGCTACAACAACAAATACTAAAATTAAAATAATAATAATAATTAAGGGGGGCTCTCATACAACAGAGTAGTTATTGGCGTTTTAACAGAGTAATTTAATTAATTATTAATTATGTAAATTGTAGATTTCTTTCCAACTTTGATGTGTAATGCAAACCTGGTTAAGAATTATTTCATATACGTAGTAAATAAATGTTATGATGTTCTATTTTATGTTGCATGCTACTTTGGTTATGTACAATATTTGGTAAAAGGATAATCAATATCCTTTTGGTGGGCGGTATGTTAATGCCGTTTTACTAAAGTTTATATGTGTGCCTACGCACACATGCATGATCTCTGTATTACTTATGGATCGAAAACTCAAGTTAGTCCACAATAAATCTCAGCACAAGCAACACGTATTTATTTAATTAAAAAACTCCAAATCCAAAATCAACCCTATTGCAATCAACATATGGTTATGGGAGTTTGTAATTGTGTCGTACAGACACATCATTCAAATAGATGACGCTTCGCGACAAATAATCGCATAGTAACAAGGTCACGTGACAGTTAGTAATAGATAGAAAAATTCGAACGCTTACTCACCTGCTATGGGTGGTGTAGGGGTATAGCACGCGTCACGGAATGACGAGGACCCGGGTTCGATTCCCGGCCATAGCTTTACTTTTCGGATTTTTCTATGTGTTCTAATTTTCAGTGTCGTTTAGAAATTAAATTTCTAACGGTAAAACCGTAAAAGTAAACATAAAAATTAAGAAAGAAAAATTTCTTGATTCATTTGATATTTCCTATCATTTGAAAAACAGCGCCATCTCTCGTCCCTGGTGAGCAGTAGATGTTCCACGGGAGTTTGTAATTGTGTCGTACAGACACATCATTCAAATAGATGACGCTTCGCGACAAATAATCGCATAGTAACAAGGTCACGTGACAGTTAGTAATAGATAGAAAAATTCGAACGCTTACTCACCTGCTATGGGTGGTGTAGGGGTATAGCACGCGTCACGGAATGACGAGGACCCGGGTTCGATTCCCGGCCATAGCTTTACTTTTCGGATTTTTCTATGTGTTCTAATTTTCAGTGTTGTTTAGAAATTAAATTTCTAACGGTAAAACCGTAAAAGTAAACATAAAAATTAAGAAATAAAAATTTCTTGATTCATTTGATATTTCCTATCATTTGAAAAACAGCGCCATCTCTCGTCCCTGGTGAGCAGTAGATGTTCCACGGGAGTTTGTAATTGTGTCGTACAGACACATCATTCAAATAGATGACGCTTCGCGACAAATAATCGCATAGTAACAAGGTCACGTGACAGTTAGTAATAGATAGAAAAATTCGAACGCTTACTCACCTGCTATGGGTGGTGTAGGGGTATAGCACGCGTCACGGAATGACGAGGACCCGGGTTCGATTCCCGGCCATAGCTTTACTTTTCGGATTTTTCTATGTGTTCTAATTTTCAGTGTCGTTTAGAAATTAAATTTGTAACGGTAAAACCGTAAAAGTAAACATAAAAATTAAGAAATAAAAATTTCTTGATTCATTTGATATTTCCTATCATTTGAAAAACAGCGCCATCTCTCGTCCCTGGTGAGCAGTAGATGTTCCACGGGAGTTTGTAATTGTGTCGTACAGACACATCATTCAAATAGATGACGCTTCGCGACAAATAATCGCATAGTAACAAGGTCACGTGACAGTTAGTAATAGATAGAAAAATTCGAACGCTTACTCACCTGCTATGGGTGGTGTAGGGGTATAGCACGCGTCACGGAATGACGAGGACCCGGGTTCGATTCCCGGCCATAGCTTTACTTTTCGGATTTTTCTATGTGTTCTAATTTTCAGTGTTGTTTAGAAATTAAATTTCTAACGGTAAAACCGTAAAAGTAAACATAAAAATTAAGAAATAAAAATTTCTTGATTCATTTGATATTTCCTATCATTTGAAAAACAGCGCCATCTCTCGTCCCTGGTGAGCAGTAGATGTTCCACGGGAGTTTGTAATTGTGTCGTACAGACACATCATTCAAATAGATGACGCTTCGCGACAAATAATCGCATAGTAACAAGGTCACGTGACAGTTAGTAATAGATAGAAAAATTCGAACGCTTACTCACCTGCTATGGGTGGTGTAGGGGCATAGCACGCGTCACGGAATGACGAGGACCCGGGTTCGATTCCCGGCCATAGCTTTACTTTTCGGATTTTTCTATGTGTTCTAATTTTCAGTGTCGTTTAGAAATTAACAGAGTAACGTTAACAGAGTAGTTGTTACCCTTTTTCTGGTACGGAACCCTTCGTGCGCGAGTCTGACTCGCACTTGGCCGGTTTTTTATTATTATTAAGATTAAGTACTCAAAATAAATGATCTGAATTTGTAACTATAGCAAAGATGTCAATACTTAATCAAAACTTGGACTACGGAAAGTTTTTGTTGAATATTTAATAGTAAATAACTTTGAAAACTTAATAACAGAATACAAACCGGCTTTGGTTTATCCGCACTGGATTGTACACGTTTACAAAAGGTTTTAGTGAATTAAACTCTAAGTTTATAAAAGCCACTTGGAAAACAAATTAAATTATTCCGAACATTAATGTTTTGTGTTAAAGTAAATCCCTAGTATAGACCAACTGCTGAAATGAGTCCCGCCCGCGCGGCCCAGGGGCGCGGGGTAGGACGACAAAGGGGACCGAGAGAGGTGCGGGGGTAGTGCGCCTGCCGCCCGCACCTCTCTTGGCCCCCTCGGTCGGTCTATAATACATATTTAATTACTAGCTGTTGCCAGCGACTTCGTCTGCAAAGAATTCGTTTTTCGCCATCCCGCGGGAATTTTCCGGGATAAAAAGTAGCCTATATGTTATTCCAGACTTTTCTCTATCTATGTGCGGAATTTCATCTAGATTCGTTGGGCCGTTCTAGTGTGATTGAGTAACAAACAAATATCCATCCATCCATCCATCCATCCATCCATACTTTCGCATTTATAATATTATAGTTAGATAAATGCCTTTCTGTCTGTTAGGTACGTTTTTACGTCTAAACCACTGAACCGATTTTACAGAGTTAGTTTTAGTCCGGGGGAAGGACATATCACAGTTGCAGTTTTTATTCCGAAAAATCGTATTAAATATATTTCCGAAGATCGAAAGCTATTAGCTACAAAAAATAGCGACAAAAAAACTAAGTAATTTTGTTTCATATTTAGAAAATCTTTAATATTCTTAATCGGCGTATTTTGGGTTTAACTCTGATATTTTGCTGAAAGGAATAAAATTGCAAATAACATCTTTACTCGCGCCATATTAGCTTGCAAAGCCTTGAAAATAAGTGCCGCGTAGATAATAAATATTCAACTAATCTGAGAGCGTAGTCAACGTTTTCTGCTGCAAGTACTATGGAAAAAATGGTAAAGCACTTAGAGGTATTCCACCGACTGTACCACTGTACATTTTGACCCACAAACTTCCAAGAGCCTCTCATCAATGCGTGACCTAATTGCATCTCAATAGTTCTCCCCGCTGCGTGCCCAATCTGGCCCCCATCGGTGCGTGAGTCCAGCACTTCGGCGGCCCCAGCACTTCAGGCTCGGCTAATAACATCCTGTAAAGTGCTGACAGGAGGAAATGTAGATGGGTCATGTTTTTCTGCGTTAAGACCGTTGGAGTGGCAGGCGTTTTTATGGTTTTGTTTTCTTTTGGAGGATGTCTGAAGATGTTCACTTTTACGGCTTTTTATGGGGCAACCTAATTTTCAAGAACGAGGGTATATACATAATGAAGGTACATTACTTAACTTAAGGTAGGGGTAGGTACAGAAAGCACTCTCATACATCCATTGACTGTATAAAAACCGGCCAAGTGCGACTCGGATCCGCGCACTGAGGGTTCCGTACAAATTCGCCAAGTTATTATAAAATCCAGTCTTAGCAGAGCCCTGCTCTTAAGCAAAATGTAGGCAGTGTGAGGTCACTTTATATTGGTTACTTATATAGACAGACAAATATTAAATAAAAAAAAACTACTTACCTACTAGATCTCGTTCAAAACAAATTTTGGGTGGAAGTTTGTATAGTAATCTACATCATATATTTTTTTTTAGTTTTATCATTCTCTTATTTTAGAAGTTACAGGGGGGGGGGGACACATTTTATCACTTTGAAAGTGTCTCTCACGCAAACTATTCAGTTTAGAAAAAATATATATTAGGAACCTCAATATCATTTTTGAAGGTCTATCCATAGATATAGACATAGGCGGATTTGCGAAGTCTTCAAATCGACGACTGGCAAGAAGCTGCGCACGATCGGGACAGATGGCATGCTCTCGTTTCGGAGGCCAAGACCCTATTTGGGTCCCTGAGCCAAGTTAGTTAGTTAGTTATCCATAGATACCGCACACGTATGGGTTTGATGAAAAAAAAAACAGTTTTAGTTCTAAGTATGGGGAACCCCCAAAATTAATTGTTTTTTTTTTTATTTTTGTGTAAAAAATCTTAATGTGGTTCACAGAATACATCTACTTAACAAGTTAACAGTATAACTCTTATAGTTTCGGAGAAAAGTGGCTGTGACATGCGGACGGACAGACAGACAGACAGATTTGACGAATCTATAAGGGTTCCGTTTTTTGCCATTTGGCTACGGAACCCTAAAAATGTGGCACTGGAGACGGTCTCGGCACATGCCGCTGCGGTAATTATAGCGGACGGGAACTCATTACCGCATTATCGACTTTCGTCGCTTTGCCGCTCTCGACGCGTGATACGGTAATGACATCATTATTTATGCCTGTACAAGGTATCAGCTTAAAATACGGAATTACCGTGCACGTTTTGTCTGTTATGTTACTTTGGAAATCTAAAGGTAAGCCTGTTAGCGTCCTTTATGTTTTGTGCTCATTAAAATTATAAGTTTTTAATTACTAAGCGGAGTTGCTAATGCTTTTAATTAAATTTGGTATTGTGACTCTTTTCGAGGGTTTTGGTTACCAAAAGAAAACCTAACTGTGATACTGGTACTGAGATACTGTTTCCTTAAAGGCCGACAATGAGTCGGCATTTCTCCTGGGGTTCCTGGTTCTCGTGCGTTCGCTTACCATCAGGTGGTGCCCTTGCTCGTCTGCCTCCCTCCTTCCATTATAAAAGTCATGGTTAGATTGCATACTGGTAAATAAACGCTCTATATCTTTCTGCTAACTTAGTAATCGTTTGTCCTTATCTGTCACTTTGACGTTTACCTTTCACAGATAAGGACAAACGATTGCTAAGTTAGCAGAAGCCTATAAAGCGTTTATGAATATGGGGATAAATCTTTTGCCATTGCATAGTGCCAAGGAGCGCTAAGAAACTGAATCACTTATCTCTCTGGAACCTTTTCTAATAAAATGTTTCAATAATTTCTTCGGCAGGTGTATGGTAAGCCAATAATAACATTAGCTGTGAAAAGATTCTACAGTGGTAAGCGGGTCAGTTTCTTTCACTGTACTTCTTAAGTAAAATAAAAAAGTTTCAAAACGACTTCCAAAACAAAAAAGGCATCACAATACTTGCCTCATTTTGTATCAGAAACGGTTTCAAAGGCAAAAGTGGCATTAAAAACGGGGTGAGAATACCGCTATTCCGAATATAAGTGATGGCTGTGGAGAGTGGAGAGTGGAGAGTCGTTCGGCGTACATTGTCCGCCATCGATGGCACTCGCGTAACGCCTCTTACCCTCGAAACCTGCTTCCGGACCACCGTTTAAATACTAAACCTAACACCAAAGCTTAGAGCTCAAATTGTGATAAATATTCATGGGATCAATGTCTTTGATAACGGAGAAGAAGCCGTGTTCGTTTGATTTAGAGTTGGAAGTTGAATGTGTAAGCTTGTGACATGGATATGAGATGTAATGTTGAAATGGTAAAGTTTCTTGTGGAAGAATCAAACTAGTCCATAGACATATAAATCACGTCTTTATTCCTTACGAGGTAGAGAGAGCCACGTTTAGCGTATACCCTAGCGTTGGGCGTATAGGTGAGGTATAGGTGTGATGGGTTGGTAGCCGCATCGCCTATAACATGATTTCTAAGATTTTCGCCTATTCCCTCGATGGGCTTTTACCATCTGCGCAGGAAGAGAAGCAACTGTTATTTATGTAGCACTTGAGCTTAGGTACTTTCAGAGCTAATTTGAATGAAAAATGTGAAAATCATCTTATCTTTATTAGAGTATAATAAAACTGATTACTAAAGCTAAATTTAATCTGGACCACGTTTTATCTTCAACATGGGTGTCGGAATCACAATATCTCATATCAAAATCCACGACGAAGTAATGCTTTTCTATTCGCAACGTTAAAGAAAACATACAAAAGGTTACCTAATAAATATTGCCGGCAGAACGGGTAGGTAGTATGAAAAGTAAAATACTGTTACAAATTGACACCCGACGGCAATGACCTGGGCCGGCCCAGGGGGTATCATTCACCCACGCCTTACCCTTTAGAGGGAAGTACAGGGTGTATCATAAATCCAAATAAAAATTGACAGCGCGATTTGCAAATCCGCTGGCGGGAATCACTCCTGCGGCATCAATCTTCATAAGCGGTTGAAAGGCATATTTTTCTTCGTCGGGCGAGGCTGTCAGTCAACCGATACGCGATAATAACCCCCTGTCACATTTCAGCCGCCTCAAAGGCAGGAATCAAAGACGATTGTCGGCGTCCGCACGTCCAGCGAGAGGTGCCGAACAAAGGCTTTGTTCGCTTTGTCTTTACGCTTCCTTTGTGATTATTTATTGAATCGATCCCTAACACCGGATCTGTTTGTGCCGTTTCAATAAATTGATAAATAATTATGTTCGGGTGTCGGAGCCGATGGCGGGTGCCGATAGCGGGACTCTTTGCTCGTTGTTGGTGCGGATACGCTTAGCTCGGTTTAAAGGTACTTTTACTTGGAAAGATTTGATTGTTTGTTTGTTTAACATTGATTAAGGTCCGTAACTACTGGACCGATTTAAAAAAATCTTGCACCATTGAAATCCTACATTCCAGATGAACATAGACTATAATATTTAATTCTGTGTATGTCTGTCTATGTGACAATCTAAGTACATTTAACAAAAAATCTTGTAACTAGGTATCTAAAATGAAATTTTTAGCTTAGGTTATTTCATTATTTCACACATCTGCCCCGAGCTAGAATCGAGCCTGGGACCTCGAGCTGTACAGTCTGGTTCTTCGACCACTAGGCTACTCGTACACTTCGTATGTTTGTTTACTCGCAGGTCGGCAGCGGCTGCGCAGGCGTCCCACGCCCGACGCGAATTTAAATCGCCATGGTGACGCCCAATAAAACTTTTCTTTTGATTACGTTACGTGAGAAACTCCGAAACGCTTAATGTAAAGCTATAAATTGTTTCCAAACTAATTAATTCTTGAAAAAGTTAACTCTGCTTCCCCGTCAGCGCTTTAATTTGAGATTCTTTAAGATTTAAACGTTGTTTTCGACGTTCATTAGAGTTAATAACTCTTAAACAATTTTTACGCCGCCCGCAAAAAGCGTGTCTGGCGCGCTGGAGTCGAGTTACGGCCAGGACTGATACCGATACCTAAAATTAATCAGTAACATTTTTTTTGATAATACCGATAATATCGGGATACCGGATATCGGTGTTGAATAGATACCTACCCACAAAAAACAGTAATCGTGTCACTATCATATTTTAGGATTTAGGTCAGGTCACGAGTACCCGAAATCGACGAGCGTGTATGAAGAGATTGATGAATGTGGCTATAGACGTGATTTGTATGTATGTATGTAGGTAGGTATCAATAAAAAGCCGTGGTAGCCTAGTGGTTTGACCAGTGACCTCTCAAGCAGAGGGTCGTTGGTTCGAATCCCGGGCTCGGGCTCGCACCTCTGAGTTTCCGGAATTTATGTCCAAAATTACTATTTTATTGAATCAGGCGTTACTTTGCGGCGGTCCATTTCAATGAACACAAAATATTTACCTTGCTACTCCGCTACTTACCGTTTCTTAGTACGACGTTGGTTCGCATGTACATCAGTTGTGCTCTGACTTTGAAAATTATCCCGTAGAGGGATCGAAACGCGCGTCAGTTTTTGGGTGGTGTTAGGATTAATTAAGTTTGTGGGATTTGTGTGCGTTTTGTGTGGCAGTAGTACGTAAAACGTATATATTTCGCACAAGCTTGGTTATCTTGCACGTGAGCAGCGGAGTAGCAAGGTAAATATTTTATGTTCATTGAAAAAATTACATTTGAAATTGCCAAATCGATCAGTACGGCCGCAGGATAAAATACCGACACCGATATCAATAGCCTGATACTTAAAAAATATCGGTATTGCGGGTGGTAGGGCCTTGTTCAAAGTCCGTCCGGATGGCTACCACCATCTTACTCGCTAATCCTGCCGCTAAGCAGCAGTGCTTGCACTGCTGTGTTCCGGTGTGGAGAGTAAGACAGCCGGGGAAATTACAGGCACAAGAGGCATTTCATCTAAGTCCTCTAGGTTGGCAACGCATCTGCAATCCCTCCCGCGTTGCGGGTGTCTATGGGCAGTGGTGATCGCTTACCATCAGGTGACCCACTTGCTCGTTTGCCTTCCTATTCACATAAAAAAAAATCGGTGTTAGTTCAGTTCGGTTCAGTTCAGTTTCTTTATTACGGTATCCAAATATACCAACAAAATATCGGTATTAACAATAGGTACTTTTAGCCTTGCTCTACAATACACGTTCGTTTCTTACAGAAATAATTCGGGAACAGGAACCAAGGAAGCGGGAAGTATCGCGCGTTGTCCAGCGGAGCGAGCGAAGTGAGCGAAGCAGGGCGGCGCGCGGTGCAGTCAAAAGCGAAACATCCGCTTCGGAAATTCCGTAATAATATTAAATATCCGGCGCAAGCGGCCAGCAGTGCAGTGCTGCCAATTTAGCAACGTTGTCGCTAGAATTGGCGACTTTTGTTTTAAGTTTTAGCGACAAAATTATCAATAAGTAAACTTTTAGGGTCACTTGAATATTGTATTTTGTTATAGTTTCAGGAAGTTTTTATTAGCTTACAAAAAGTCTTGAATAAACGAGGTAATACCTTCTTACTACCTAATTAAGTAATATAGTGTATCAATGAATAATGGTAAAAATCCACACCAATTTCTGTTAACATCAATGGCCTACAATACAAAAAAACGTAAAATGAATTAGTGTGGTTAAAATATCCGTGCATATGAGCACCGCAACTCCCATGTGTTTGTATAGAACTAGCTCTTCATTTAGCGACTTTTTGGCGACTTTTGACGTTGAGCTTGGCGAATACTATCTTTTGTAGTTGGCAACACTGGGGCCGACGTCTCGGTCCGCCGGGCTCAGTTTACACTGATTGACCTCTTGTTAGACGACTCTGAACTTTTAATTTTATTGAATTAATGGGTGTATTTTACATTTTTTCTTTTTGCCTGTTTAGCTTCATTTACACATTATTTTATTTAAGTTAATTACTTGCCTTCCAATACATGGAGGAGGCCTATGCCATGAGGCACGCCGAATTACGCGACAATTTAATAAATAAACGACAATAACAACAACAACAACATGTACTTACTGAAATTGTAGCGAATTCGGAATAAAAAGGTTTATAAATAAATAAAAATTACTTGCGGAACACTCAAACAAAATAGTTAAAGTAATACAAATAATAAAGTAGAGTTTGAAAGTGTATCAAAATATTCATAAAGTAAGTGAAATATAACAATTAAAGTACTTATACGAAATAAATGTAAGTAAATACAATCTTTGCAACCTTTTTTGTTTAGTACGCAAAAATTTAAAATACTTAAGTAAACAGATGAACCTATCTCTAAAAAGAGCTGATTCAGCTAACCACATAACCTTGATCTAGAGAGGAACCAGACAAATATGGGATGTTAGTTTGTTTCGGCCAAGTCTCCAACCTTGAAAGTCGAAACTCACTCAGTATCACGTATAGTAGTAAATTTAATTATTACATAAATTGTATGACAAGACAATCAGTAAAAAAGCTTGTACAGTGAAACCTGGAGAACTGGGACTTTAAGGGACCTCGAATCAGTCTCACATAAAGAGGTATTCCACTTACCCAGTGTCTCAGATAGCCAGGTATAAATAAATATCTGTCTCATTTACAGAGGCTCCTATTAATAGAGGGGAAAATAAAGGTTATTTCGTTTATAGAGGTGTGATTAATAAATAAAATAACGTATAGTGGAAACATATACATACATACCTACATGAGTAATTAAATAAAGGAATAAACAAAAATAATCAAAATACGTATTTTAAATATAAACAGTACAAAAACGCAAGTAAAGATTAGAATTTTAATTTCGACATTTATCAAATAGACGTCGATAATAGCAACACAAAACTAAAACGGGAGGACATTGAGGCACGAAATTAGCTAAGTACGGAAATAGCGGTTAAATTTAGTAAATAAAACGGAAATTTAAATACGCACATACTTAGTGCCAGTTGCAGAGGTGATAAAAAATTGTCTCACTTACAGAGGCCAGTGAAATTCAAAGGAAGCAAATTAGATATTATTGTTCTTTAAAATATAATCTCAGTAAAAGAGCTAAAATATACTCGAAGTCTCAGTTATAAAGGTAACTATGACGATAAAATCGAATTGAACGAATCCTAGATATACATGTTTGTTTCGTCCCACTAACAGAGGTAATTCAGTGCCAAGGTGTCGGGACCACAGCATGAGTTTCAGCTATGGAGGTTTCTCACTTATCCAGGGCCCACTTAACTAGGTTTCACGGTATTTAACCACAAAATAATTATTTACAATATTTATAAAAACCAGAATATAACCACGTTTGTATTACGTGCACGTATTTACGTTCTTAACTGTAATATTTGGTAAACAAAATTCTAACCTCGAAACGTGTCATTTCTGTTATTTTTTAACAATTTCATCGAAAATAAAGGAACTGGAGATAAAATATCAGCAAAATAATGTACAGAATATTGAGTCAGGTTTATTTGATAACATAAAATACACCTTATTCTTTGCAAATTGAGGACAGTTAAGAATGAAAAGACTTATATACATACATCTTAGAAGGCAGCCACAAAAATATGACGCTTTTACCCGACGACTTTCAATTTCTTCACTACGTGGGACGAAATCGCGCATAAAAGCTCGTACTTTCGTAATACATGTAGATGTTATAAAGACGTGTACACACACACATGTTGCGCATGTCCCAATCTGTGGCAACAATCATAACCATCCGAATGCCGATGTCTTCCGTCGCTATAATAATATTCGATGTGTTTACGACTTTATTAGGCCAACAAGGTGAGTTTTTAGGCCAGGGCAGGGCCGGATTTAGGAGAGGGCAACCGGGGCTACGGCCCCGGGGTCTCCACAAAAAAGGGGCCCCCACGATAGACTTCCGAAAAAAAATTCAGACTAAAGTCGTCACAATTTAAAAGGCCCGTTTTGACAGTTCACGCCCATGAAGTTCTCTATTTTTTACCGATCGAAATGTTCTGAAGGTAATTGTATTTTTCATTGATGGGTATCGCTCACTCAGCTAAGTGCTGTGCATAACGATTTTTTCATATTGTCCACAGACTATTAATAATCGGTTAAGGAAAAAATAAATCGATCTAGATAATTTTTTTTAAGGCCAACTCGCACTTGGCCTTTATTTGGATTTTATTTAGACCAATTAATTACTGCATTTCACCAGCTGTGTAGTGATCTTTACTGAAAATTATGACCTTGCAGCTCAAAGGCGTAAACAATGGCAACACTGATTTCAATAGAATGGCTCCTCTTCATCATCCGAAGAAAATGATTGGCTGAAGATTCACTTTCTAATCAGAACTTTAATCCAATGCCACTTTACAGTACATATTTAAATCGATCAAATACTCATGCAAACTTGAATCGATTTATCGTGAGTATCGAGTACCGAGTCGTACGGTGACATCACTAGTTACGTCAGGAAGACAAATGTCAAAACGGGCCTTTTATTTTGCGACGACTCTAGTAAACACTAGTAAACCACTTGGGAAGGAAAATAATTTACGGCCAGGGGGCCTCCACACCTTTGTTGCCAAGAGGCCTGCAGACCTCTAAATCCGGCATCGGGCCAGGGCCTTACCATGACGTGTTAATGCGATTCAGTTCCGACTCAGTTCAGGTTTCAGCTGTCATTTACAGTTATGGATCTGACAGCGAGCGAACCTAAACTCAATCGGAATTGAAACGCATTAATTTGTCATGGTAAGGCCCTAGAAATCTTATTATTTACCTATGTAACATTGAAAACCTTCTTAAGCCCAGCACGACTATTACGTACAAGCGCGCAAAAGCTATGTCGCACGCGATATAGATTACCCTTCTTTTCTTACTGTGACGGGTAATCTATATCGCGCGCGACAAAGCTCTCGCGTGCTCTCGTTCAAGCCGGGCATTCTAGACTTGTATGAAAAATCCTTCAAATCGCGTTACATTGCGGCACCAATTTGATCAGTTCTAACTCGTTCGCATCACGTCCGCAATGTAATGAAACTGGCTTGATTTCTTGCCAGTGGCTTAGTTAGGCTGGTGTTTCAGAAAGTCTATAAAATCAAATTTCTAAACGACACTAAAAATTTTAACATAGAAAAATCTGAAAAGTACTATGGCCGCGAATCGAACCCGCTAGCTTATTACGTAACTCGCTCCCAATCGTAATCGTGTTCATTTTGACAGTTCATGTATGGACTGACAATTAGCATCGGAATCAGCTAGCTGTCACATTCATACAAGAACTGTCAAAATGAACACGATGGCGATTGCGAGCGAGTTACGTAATAAGCTAGCCGGATCCTCATCATTCCTTGATGCGCGCTACCTGTACACCACCCATAGCAGGACGGTAAAAGTAAAGCTAAGCCGGGAACCTGCTATGGGTGGTGTAGCGGTATAGCACACATCACGGAATCCCGGATCCGGCTTCAATTCCCAGCCATAGCATTCTGTGTTCTAATTTTCAGTGTGTCTATAAAATCGTTAGAATATCGCTCGCTTGTCGCTCATAGTAGTGGCCCTGTCACAGCTCCCGTCACAAGGACGGAGCGAGGTTTTTTCGTATCAAGATCTGGCGAGCACGTGTTCCGAACACATCTTATCGATATGGCCATAAATTGTTTCAACTTTGTACCTAACTCGAAGGCGGATTTTTTTAATCGGACGCCGACCTTGGCGCGGAAACTTTACGAGGTTAATGGTAGCTGTTTTATGGAATTTGAACTGGTTCTGTAACAATTGACGCGTGACTTTCGCCTAACGCCACAATACTTAAATAAGTTTCTAGCAAAATTGATATTTCGCTGAATATACCTACTACTTTTTATTGTTAACTGTAATCGCGTTTTCATCCAATCTCCATTGTGTATACCAAATTCCAAGTCAAAGACCCTTTTTATAAACGAGATAATTTTGATTACCGTTTCCACCTATACTTCCACCATCATGCTAAGCCTGACACCCCTAAGCTCTGTCTACCCCTGGGATATAGGCGTGATTTGTGTGTGTGTAGGTATTACATTGTTCGAGGTTGTGCTAGGTAAACTGACTCCCAGGTCTCGTATAATAACCAAAGTGTTTTCAAGCAAATTGTATATTGATAAATGCAGATTTGTTGGTGTTCTCGTTGCAGGTGCACGGTAACGAAAGCCAAACTAAATGTTGTTCCTAAACATATTATAATGCACCGAAGTTGGACGAATGCTGGAGCTGTTTCTGAAGGGAAATATTGTTGCGCTCCGGAATAAAGTAACCTGGGGAACGTTTACGTGGATTTTGGAGTGGACGTATTAATAATTCAACAGGTGAACTGTGTAAGTGGTTCTGATGCTGTTTCAATGCATTGGTATTTCTGTACAAAGAGGCAACGCCAGCAGCTTTTGGGTATCTTGTCTTGAATTTTCAGTTTTATACTTTAGTTTTATTTCTAATATAATATTTTATTTGTAGCTAGTTTTGTTTCTCTTTTTACCCGACTGTCAGAAAGACTTGTGTTTTTGTAATACCAACCCTACTTATTACTACATAGTATAAAACAAAATCGCTTTCTCTGTCCCTATGTCACTATATTCCTAGGTCCCTATGTCACTATGTATGCCTAAATCTTTAAAACTACGCAACGGATTTTGATGCGATTTTTTTTAATAGATAGAGTGAATCAAGAGGAAGGTTTATATTATTATGTATAATACATTCATAATATACCGTGGGAAGTCGGGGCGGATCACGAGTGCTTTATAAACGCATTAGAAATTTTACCAAAAGCAAGCGCAGCACATAACTCAGGATCACTTTGTTTTATGTTCCACAACCCTATCTTGTTACGTATACGCTCCGTCAGTTTTAACGACATCCTATTAAAATTTTCCACAATGAAACATGTGGCAGGCGACCACGAGGTATGAAAATAGCTAAAATGAAGCTTATATCGCTATACAAACAAAACTCGCTCAGTTTCCTTATTTAAACACAAAATGTATAGAGTTTATTTAGCGGTGCCATTCCATAAATGCAATTTGCATTGTGGTTGCAGTGTGCAGCGGGAGCTACAGAAGCTACTCAGCTGACTAGATTTCAGCGTAGATTTAAGAATTCACTTACGCCACCGTCGCTTATATCCTTAGCTAGAGCGCGGTAACATCATTTTGCTCGAGTTAGTTCAACATGAATAATTAAAACATGCGCTTGGACTTCATAAGGTTGAAGCTAGTTTTGGTGTGATGAATTTGATACAGCTTTTGCAGCTCGGCTATATTTGTATTCATATTATTTTGTAAAATTAAACACTAAAAAGCAGTTAGGTATTTATTCTTTATCCGCATGATGAAAAACGAACAATTCAGTTCGAATTCGAAGTAAATCATACTTCCTAATACTTTTTAAATGTTACGTATAAACATTCAAATCTTTATTGTTATTTCTTGTGATAAAAGTCGAATCCATACACTCAAAATACTTTGTCAAAATTATTATTTTTTAAGCAGTCTTTAATACAGACTTTTCGTAAAAACTATTTAGATTTGTACGCAAAATATCAAAGTTAATTGATTCTAAGTAAAGCCTAAGAATATTTCAAGAGCTACACGAAAATAAGGGTTTTGACCCTTATCATTACCGGAATAAATCACAACCAAAGTTGTTCATTAAAATAAGCCTTAATGTGTACAATTTAAGTTCCGAACTCGCGTTAACGCAACAGGATTGCGTGCAGATGGCTGTGGTCGGGCCAATGCGAACAACTTATGCTCTAGTTTTACTCGAGTTTTCACTGAAATTTTCATTCATAGCGAAACAATAAGTTAGTTACACTAACGAGTTTCATTAGTTTTGAGGACAACTGCGATATCATTAAATCTATTTCACGTTTTGAGGACGTTAGAGTTAGCCCGGTTTTATCGTCAACGAATCTAACTTTTAATCTAACTAATATCTAATCTAACTAATATTATAAATGCGAAAGTATGGATGGATGGATAGATAGATGGATGGATGGATGTTTGTTTGTTTGTTACTCAATCACGCCAGAACGGCCCAACGGATCTGTATAAAATTCGGCACATAGATAGAGACAAGTCTGGAATAGCACATAGGCTACTTTTTATCCCGGAAAATTCCCGCGGGATAGCGATAATCGAATTCCTTGCAGACGAAGTTGCAGGCAACAGCTAGTATTTTTAAAGCAATCTTATAAAATGAATTATTATTCTGTAGTTTTATTACTTCCAAATTGCTTTAGCTATCACTTCTCTAGTCCAGGTATTAAATATTTCCAGGAAAAAAGACTTAAATATTAGTTATACCCTATTGAGTTATCGAGCTCAGCCTGACCACAGTACATATAAGCACAAGCAGTAGGGAATCTACGAACAAATCGGTCGAAACGAACGCACACATAGACACGCGCTTTTACACGGCCCCTAAGCAGATCTCGCGGTGCCGTCAGTCGCGCGTGGCGCATTGAGACGAGCGGCCGTGTTCGTTTTAAACATGCCAAGAGTGTATTGCGCAGTGTACGGCTGCTTGAACTCGGCTTCTTCAAAACCGGAGCTTTCGTTTTTTAAACTCCCTGCTGAATTGCTAATGTTGAAAGGTACTATATTATTATGAAATAAAATGTATATATTATTTTTATAACGAGAAATGTCAGATGTCACTTCTCCGACAAATGCTTTTTCTGTTAAATAAAACGTTTGGCTGTTTAGATGATAAGTAAGTAGTTGCCGTATATTATAGACCGTGTTTTTGGTGAAAAAAAAATCTACGGACTTTCATTGTTATCATCTTGGATCTATAGTATATGTACTAATATATTATAGAAAACTACACTTGAAGGATAACTTGTCAAATACCTATAGGTAGGGCAAACCTTGTTTAAAAAAAACTATTCAATTTAACAAAAATTAAATCGACAACCCTAACGCTTTATTGGAGCGTAGGTACTTATTTCAAAAAGTAGGCCTATCTTCCCTACTGCTTTAGCTTATATATATACTGTGGCCTGACACTGTTCAATACTACCTAATCGAACAAAATATCAAAGCTAAGTTAGACACACGTGGTTATGTTAACAATGGATGAATCGTCTCAAAATCTCAACCAACATTGATGTAGTTTAAGAAGTGGAACTTAAGAAACGCCCTATTCTCATTTATCTATCAGTGTCTTTGTCTTACTCAGTTGGTTGAAAAAGGACAGACCGAGCAACAAATCTAGAAAGCAGTACGCGAGTTACCCCTATTGTGGATATTAAGACGGTCACGTCTCGTCATGACTGTCTAATGAACGACAGACCTTAGTGACGTCATCGCCCTTCATAGTAATGCTAACGCACCGCAAAATTAACGCGTATGGTCCCGAATCCTCATTAAACATTACAGTAATTGTATGGAATAGGACACGTTCCATTCATTAAATGAGACTCGGAACGGCTAGCACACTGAGCTGAGTAAGAAAGCCGCAAATGACATCGAAACATTGCTATTGGCGTGTACAATAATCGTTTTATGAGTAAGTATATTTTTGATGCTATTTTATATTTGATAATTTTCTCAATTTTCTTTTAAACCATGAGTCTGTGTGTGCAGAATTTGAAGTAACATAAATTTTGAATCATCTCGAAATTTATTTGGGATAAATTTCTGGTGTTATTTCTATGATTGTTATAATTTAATGGTCATTGGTGAGTTTTTAACAAAACAACAAGTGATGTTAAGTATTCAAATTATGTACCTAGTTCACTGAATGAATACAATTATCAACGGTTAAAACCAAATGGGATTTCAGTCTATTTTTTGATTTCGACTAAGTCATTTACGCTGTTTTAGCATAGGACCACGCCACATCCAGGAGACGAGCCAGCGACGACTAAACCCGACTCCACGTAAAACTTGGCGTTTCCTTACATCAGCCGCCATTAGGCCGCATTAGCGCGAATGCTTATTATATATTGCATTTGGGTAATGTGAATGCGGTATACATTAGCTTTTATTGTTATTGTGTCGGCTCGTTACGTGTACGTGGGATGACAATTCTTGTTTATTTGTTACGATGAACCCTTTTAATTTATGTTTTGAGGACAGGAATAAAGGGCTATTTTCATAATAATATTAATAAACGTAGAATAACAGGTACAAAAAGCTGTGATAGCCTAGTAGTTTTATTAATAACCCTTTAAAGAGCGGGTGGTAGGGCCTTTTGCAGGGTCCGTCCGGATCGCTACCACCATCTTACTCGCTAATCCTGCCGCTAAGCAGCAGTGCTTGCACTGCTGTGTTCCGGTGTGGAGAGTACGACAGCCGGGGAAATTACGGGCACAAGAGGCATTTTATCTATGTCCTCTAGGTTGGCAACGCATCTGCAATCCCTCCGGGATTGCGGGTTTCTATGGGCAGTGGTGATCGCTTACCATCAGGTGACCCATTTGCTCGTTTGCCTTCCTATTCACATAAAAAAAAAGAGATCATCGTAAAGAAAATAATGCAGGTTGCTTAGCAAATCAAGTGTATATTAAATTTCCATTGCACTCTTAACATGTGTGGGAACTGCAGACCAGGTCCTCACACTACTTAAGGAGGAGAAACTGTGCGCAACGCCGAGACGCATATTGTTAGGAGACGAACCTTACCCGACTGTTGATGTCATTAAAATTCAGTAAAAGTTTTATACCTATTATGTTATCCAGGAAATTAACAAGTAAATCTGTTTTTTGGTTTCAACAAGGTTTTTGGGCTTGACGCAAATTCATTCATTGTGAATAAAGGTCTTGAAAAAAATATTTTAATTGTTTCGCCCTATAAAGTCTGAATTGTCCTTATAGTCCTTAGTTCTTGTTACGTTCAAAGAAAATCGTTTTTAATTACTACCTGACTTAATTACGACCAATTTTCCAGAAATAGCCCCTTTTGATGTCGATTTTTTGGTTAGTAATTTTCATTTCTATTAGCCAATAATCAACGCCGAATAAATTACAAGTTTATGACATTTCTCATCTAAATTAAACTCAAATACATTAAATTTCTAACGGTAAAACGTAAAAAGTAAACATTAAAAATAAAGAAGTAAATTTCTTGATTAAATTGATATTTCAATTCATCATCATCATCATGAGCAGTCTAAATCTAATCTAACTAATATTATAAATGCGAAAGTATGGATGGATGGATGGATGTTTGTTTGTTACTCAATCACGCCAGAACGGACCAATGAATCTGGATGAAATTCGGCACATAGATAGAGTAAACTCTGGAATTGCACATAGGCCACTATTTATCCCAAAAAAATCCCGCGGGATGGCGATAAACGAATTCTTTGCAGACGAAGTCGCTTGCAACAGCTAGTACGATTATATTTCTGGCTTCCTCTCAAAATGAATGGGCTTGGGCTGTAGTTCCCATGCGAGCCTAGAGTAGATTGGAAAATTCACACCCAGCATTGCAAATTGCTTCACTGGTGTGTTAGTTTCCTCACGACTTTTTTCTTCACCGAATAGCTCATGGTAAATTTCAAATGTTTTTTCGCACATAAGTTCCAAGAAACTTAGAGGTGCAAGTATTATGAAAGTAGTCACTCTAGACACACTACCTAATAAAGGCAGCTGCAAGGCGCAGTTACGGCCTTTTAGGCTAGTGTTGAAGTGTTGAGGTTATAACCGCAATTGAGCGTTGACGTCAGTCGTGTACCAAGTGTCGTCTGAGAGCATAGGGTACCGCCTCCACCACTAATTATAGCTTTGTGTCGCGCTACTTGAGCGAGTAAAGCTATTAACTGCTATTTTGACGAGGGCTCTCATGAAGGGGATGATAGCAGTTGCAAATGTTGCAACATTGTAAAATATATTGTTCAGTTCAGCAGAGTGCCTTTTTATAAAAGTAATAACTTAATTGGATTCAGCTTGTTTAATTACAGGTATAGTACGAAACCATTGAGCATGTATCCAATAGAGTAAGACATCTGTATTTTTTTAATTACGCCAAGCAATTGCGGCCATAACTGTTCGTCCATGGTCAAACACTCAAGTTTTCTACCCCCTGTTGCCTGTTGGTTTCCTATTCTATGTACAAAACTAAAGTAAATAATGTCACCAATCAGAAAACAGTCAGAACTAGGTCAACGGCAAACAACATTATTTATTTTAAATTATAAAAGGCCTGCTTTATAATTTACAGCAACTAAAATGTCAACAAGCATGTTAGTTTACTATTCATGAAAGTTAACTTCGTTATGTGAGCGAAATTGCTTAATTATGTGAGTTACTACAAGTCTGCTATATAACAAGTGAGTGTTGTAACATAATTGTATGTATTTGCTGCAGTTGCAGTCATATTTTGAGATCAAGTTTGCAACAAGGTTTATTAAAAAAACTGTTTAATTAAGTCAAGTGTAATATTAAATAAAATAAAAAAAATAGGTCACTAAAATTTTCGACAAGTTGATAATATTTTATCTGGCATTAAAAAAAAAGCCATCTCTCGTCTTTGATGAATAAGATCTTATTAATACAAAAGTCATCTCATCTCATCTATTTGAATTCCACAATACTTATTTGTACTAAAATAATAAAGAGGTATAACTTTGTCTGTACACTTGCTTGTCCTATCATTCTTAGGATTTGAACCGACTCATAAAATCACCAAATTAATAGAAAACCGAAATAGTACAAGCTACTTTTCATCCCAAGAACTTGCAAATTCTCACGAGACGCTAAAGTTGCTTCACAGCTTCGACGTAAAACTATGCACTCCCATGTTGTAATAAAACGGGCAACTCGCATCCCGGCAACTAGGCGAAACTTTCCTTCGTGCACTTGTCAAAAGTTGCCTGAGAAATCGATGGGCCACAAAAACGGCTCGAACGAAACAGCGTGCAAATAAAACGCGAAGCGGACAAGAATGAAAGAGCAATTGGGGGGCGAAACAATTCGGAAACAACGCTATTCGGGTACCGCAAACATTTGCATGAGAAAACGGTGTGTCGGGATAGTGCGGGCGGAATTGCTTACACGACTGTACGACACAATGTGGCGTTGTTAGCGCGTAAGAAATTATTTACTGCTTTTATGCTCTGCGTGGCTTTTGTTGGCGAACGAAACTGTTGGAAAAATCATTGTATTTGTTGACTGACAATTGCCGTTTCAGATCGGTTACTTAATTCTGCTAAAGTGCATAAAAATGTATTAACTTTTAATGAAGTCCTTGATTTTTTAAAACGAATAGATCACTATTTTATGGAAGCAGCCGTTATTTCTCCGCAGTGTGTTATAAGTGAGATTATAAGCTTAAGTAGGTCACGGTGAGCGTCGCCCTAAAAACGAACCCGTTATTGCTTTCCGTTGTTTACAAAGACAAAATGACTGACAGAAACAAAGGAAATATCGTTTTCGCAATAATTAAGATTGATAGGTCCTTGGCAGCTGAGTGGAATAAATACGGGAATTCGCGGAAAAGCCTTACAATACGTTGAATCATATTGACAGTTAGTAGCGCGAGAGCTGAAGGTTTTGCCAAGGTCGTGTCACTGTCAAATTGTTAGTGTGAGCATAGCGTCACGCAACGAACTTTGAAAATCGAATTTCGGATAAGGCCAGTCTACATCAGAAATTTATTGCTATGCGCAGTGAAAGTGAAGCAGCAGAGCTTTCAGCGCCAATGTTTTTGGACTACTACTGTACAATTCAGGTATGTTTGAAGAATCAGGCATCTTTTTCAGATTTCTAAAAAGGTCGGCAATACTTTTGTAATAGCTCTTGAGATATGTGTGTCCGCGAGCGACGATAATTGCTTTCCACTAGAGACTGGTATGCTCGTTTAATTTATCTCCACGATGTAAAAAACAAACGGATTTACAAGTGTACTGCAAATTGTGTAAATATAAATCAGAATAAAATAAAATATTTTTCTTTAATTCATCAACATTGAACCACAATGAATATCTAAACATGCATACCTAAGTCGCTATAGTAAAGTACCAAAAAGAGACTAACATAAAAATCAGCTTTTTTAAGATGAACGATATGCTATGTAAATTATTCACTGCCCTCAGTTTTGCCGTTTCACTCATAAACGATCAAAACTTTTCGGGCAGTTTAAGCGAGGTGTTGCAAAAATTGCCCCAATGACTTAGCCTAAATGGAGGGAAGCTCTCCACCTACACGGATCGATGGGACAGGGCCCACTGCACGCGTTAGACGTCGTTCTGAATTATTCTAGTAATGAGATTACTATCGCAAATAAAGTGAATTAAAGCAATTGAGACGATGTTTTCCCATTGCTGTTTATCCTAAAATAATCGGCGGTTTAATAATTCGATGTGGGCCCGCAAAATAATTATTTTACTTACTGTTGGAACTTTATGGAGATTTCGTCTCCAAACGCCCCAAATATACTGTACAAAAATGTATCTAGAAATACTTCGGTAGGTGATTCAATTAATTTGACTGAATATCTCTGTAATGTTTTTTATAATGTCTATAGCTGCTTATTCGATACAAACAAGATACTAACATAAAAGTCGAATAACTAATTCCATGATTTTGGACTACTTGCAAATGTAGACACTTTGTGAAAAGTTGCAAGTCTTCGATTATTAGTTAGGTTAATGATAAAACTGTATACCTACCTTAAAATGTTACTGTCAAGTTGACTAAGTTTTTAGGGATCGTCAGGCTGCCTCTAATGGATAAACACCTTAAGAAAAAAAATAACAACATCTCTTGTTTATACACGTCATTACAATGAAAAAACATAACTGGAGAATTTCGTCAAACCAACCAAACCACCTGATGAATTATTCCCGTTTAATTTTCATACACAGTGTACAATTGGCTCCTATGGCTGTATTTGTGGCATTTTCAGTAGATTTTCGATTTAATTTAGTACCTGTAACAAGACAAATTCATTTATAGTATTGTTTTTACTAAACACTACCTTCTACCCGCGACGTCATCCGCGTATAATTCAGCAATTGACATGTTTATCGCTATCGCGTGGGAACCATACAATAGTCCGGGATAAAAAGTAGCCTATTTTTTAATCTAGGGTATCAGTTATCTACCTACCAAATTTTATTCAAATCCCTCAAGTCGTTTTAGCGTGAAGAAGGCACAAACATACACACTCACTCACATCGTCACTCACAAACTATCGCATTTATAATATTAGTAGGATTGATTGCAAATAGCATTCCTCGCGAGTGGTACGAGTGGCTGCGACTCTATGACAATATTGACATGGATTTCAGGAGCCTTACCATGACGTCCTAATTCCGACTCAGTTCAAGTTTTAGCTGTCACTTTTAGTATGAATCTGACAGCGAACGAACCTAAACTGAATCGCATTAAGACGTCATGGTAAGGCCCCAGTGCTTTGAGAAAAACAACGAGTTCGATTAATGTCTATGATAAATGTCATAGGTAAATTATGCAAGTTTTTGCACAACCACGAGTACAGTACCATACCGGCCATAAAGATTGCACTTCGGTTTTTGGAAAGAGACAAAATGGCGTCACGTAAATTAGAGTGAGACAACGCTCTACGAAGCCGAAATTAGCCGAGCAGACCTATGTGCAATCTTTATGGCCGGATACTGTAGAAGCTTTACTGGTCGAGTGTAAGTTAGGTTACATAAAAAACTGCTACTACTGACCTAATATTAAAATTATATTAATGCGAATGTGAGTTTGCTTCTTTGTTACGATCTGACGCGTAAACTACTTGATCAATCACGTTAAAACTTGGTATGGAGTTTGAGACGCTGGGATGGCCATAAATAGTTTTTTTCATAGAAAATTGCATACTATAGTTTTCGAAGTGCGTAAATCTCTGCAGATAAAGTCACGGACAACAGCTAGTGTTATAAATCTTCAAAGTACTTTAGAAAAAGCACATAAATCTTGTTTAAAATTAATCAAAGATACGTCCCAAAGGATAGCAAAAAATTCAAACCCTCCGGTACTTTGGAGGTATGAGAAATAAACTGATACAACTCTCTGGGGACCATGGAAAATTAGATACCTACAAGCGCCATTAAAATTTCAAGAAATTCCTTTAAATAATAATCACTGCCGCTATTGTTAATAGTATAGTTGTTCAAGTTTTGAATCACTTTGTTCACTCTACTATATATTATTTCGGTGTCTGCTCGTTCAAAATGTTAAACGGTGTCTGCTACGCTTACTACGCGTCCAGTAGATGCTACGGCGTAGACGCTCTACGCAGCTTTGCTTGGGCGAACAGAACTTAGTGTATGCGATAAATAATCGCGTTAGTAAAATTTTACGTTAATACCTATTTGTTAAATTACTGCTGTTATGTCAAAAAATTTACAAAAAAAAAAAAACTTAAAATCCTGAGCAAAACGTATAATTTTGTCTACGTATAAGGACAAACAAACAAAACGTTATTTAAAATTAATACGAGTATGAGGCTTAACGAATGCCTCTTATATGGATGAATTGACGACAGCATGAGAATAAGTTAGAATTACCTGTGTCAAAATTAGCTATGTACAAAAATGGACCATATTACCGATGTATAAGAATAGCAAACCAAATACCAGAGCATATAAAAGAGGAAGTGAAAGATGACATATTTAAACAGAAGTTAAAACAATTACTAATTGAAAAGTGTTATTACTCAATAGACGAATTCTTGAATGACATGTCACTATAAAATTTAAAATGTGTAATTAATTTGTATATTGTTCTTTTTGACATTGTATTTAAAAATTGTGGTATTAATTATTTATTTCTATTGTTCTTTTTGACATTGTATTTAAAAATTGTGGTATTAATTATTTATTTTTATTGTTCTTTTTGACATTGTATTTAAAAATTGTGGTATTAATTATTTATTTTATCTCTTGTATCATACTAGTTATTTAAGTTAGACATAAAAAAATGCTGTGCCCTGGCAGGGTTCGTGTCTGGAATTAATAATGTATTTATATTTTGTAAGACCTTAATGTATGACATGATTATAATGCAATAAATAAATAAATAAAATATATTGTTTAAAATTATTATGACTTCTATTATCTAATTAACGAATTGAGAAAATTTATGATTGGCTACCAGTCTCGCACTTATAACACATGCAAGTAAAACTCTACACGACACCCAAAAACCCTCCAACAAAACAAAACCTGAACCGTTTCCAACCGGTTCGCGTCCGGACTACATTTAGCCGGGTCGTTCTGTTCCGTGCGTCGTTTAATTATCCGGTGAGAAGTGATTCCCGTCAAAGCGCCTCGGTGGCAATTACAGACGCAAATTGGACCGCGACACCCGCCCGGCACGGCAACCGGCAACCTTACTGGAAATCGGCATAGCACAGACAACGCCACTAACTGATTTGATTGCTACTCGTGAAAATCATGCTTGGCCTCGGTTTTTGATCTGCAAGCTTATTACGTAACTCGCTCTCCATCACCATCGTCTTCATTTTGATAGTTCATGGCTGACAATTGGCATCGGAATCAGCTAGCTGTCACATTCATACAAGAACTGTCAAAATGCACACGATGGCGATTGCGAGTGAGTTACTTAATAAGCCTGCTGATCTGAGATTTATCATCAAACAAACACAACAAACATCATTATCATCAGCCTGAAGACGTCCACTGTTGAACAAAGGCCTCCCCCTTAGCACACCATAATGAACGACAACTCGCCACCTGTATCCACAGGTTTCCCGCAGCTTTCACGATGTCGTCGGTCCACCTAGTGGGAGGGCTGCCAACACCGCGTCTTCCGGTTCGTGGACGCCACTCAAGAATTTTTCTCTTCCTACGATTGTCTGTTCTACGAGCGATGTGGCCTGCCCATTGCCACTTCTACCTACTCTTCGAGCTATGTCGGTGACTCTATAGTTCTTCGGCGAATCTCCGATCTGAGATTGTGATTTGGAAATGTGTATACGTAACGTCTATCTTGCAACAAATACAAATACAAATATAAATACAAATACAAATACAAATACAAATACAAATACAAATACAAATACAGATACAGATACAGATACAGATACAGATACAGATACAGATACAGATACAGACACAAACACAGACACAGACACATACACAGACACAGATACAGATACAGATATAGATACAGATACAGATAATCACAACATCATTCATCACATTCATTTCATCCATTCATTCATTCGTTAATTTTTTTTCATTATTATTATTATAATTTTTTTTTTGTATTTTTTTATACCATTGTCTTGACTTAAATTCCTACATCCCCTAAGCCGGGTACTCACATGCGCGATGCGCTGCAACTGAGTTGTATGTTACAGTAACCAAAAACCCTAATAAGGATGTTGCTCGCGTTTGCCACCAGCCAAAAATCACTGGGTACGCACTCTTGTTCCCGTAACCAGTACAAGTTACTGTAACCAAAACTAAAGCGTGTATGTAGATCACGAGCCTGTCGCGAGCGAAACGCGCTGCGCTCGCCACAAACCGAGAATAAACTAAGAAAAAGAGCAAAAAACTACGCACAAGCGCACGCATTGGGACTAACGTTATTTCAATTTCTAAAGGGAATCCCGGGTTCGATTCCCGGCCATAGCTTTACTTTTCGGATTTTTTTATGTGTTCTAATTTTCAGTGTCGTTTAGAAAATAAATTTCTAACGGTGTAACCTAATAAAAGCGCATAATAATAAGAACCAAAAGCTAGATCCATAACTGAATAGAGTTGTTTAAAACAAATAACAGTTCAATTATAGACGTCGGAAATCGTACAACCAATTTATTAATGCATGCTAATTCCGAACCAATTGAACAATAAGTTGGCAACAGAAAACAACAGTTCAATGTTGAATAGTTTGTCGGGTGCTTAAACATGCCGCGTTAATTCACAAGCTTCGCTTCGGTATTGTTTTAATGGAGTTTAATTTCCATTTTTTTAGGATCCCGTAGGCTCCGTTCTCTCAGCTGGGGTGCTTATAAAATACATAAAGTTTGAAATGCATCGTCATCAATATAATATTCTACTGAACATAAGCCTAAACAAGCCATTGCGCGCGATCCTCGCCTACTCTCGTCCAGCTCTTGCCACCTTGCGAAGATCATAGCTCCACCTAGTCTGAGGGCGTCCTACACTACGCTTGCCGATCCGCGCTCTCCACTCAACAAATAAGCGATCAAAAAGATTCATTTAGCTTATAGTTTTACCTAAAATTGCAGTGTATTGACCCGTTACGCATTTCAAACTTTATATATTATTCTGTTTTCAGTTGATCTTCTTTGCGTGTCAGAATAGACGACTTTACTTTACTTTTTTCCTCCTTTTTTCTGAAAGTGAGACTAAAGTCAGTCAAACCCGCATGTCGCCATACAGTGGTTAAATTATGCGGAATTGAATATTTTAAATACCACTTGTTTCTGCCGTCTGAATGTAGATAAGTAAGTATAAGTGAAAAACTAAATACTGACATGTTGTATGTGTAATTAATGTGTGCAAATAGACATGACGTTCAAAATAGGAAAAATACTTAAGTCCCATTATCAGTTCTGTATACTAATACATACAACACGTCATTTAGGTACTTGAATGTTTGACCTATCCTCTTGTAGTAAACCAATGAAACACGGCCATTGTGAAACAACAACTGATTTAATTATCCTCTTGCGGCGGTACATTTATATTATAAATTAGATCTACCCACAACATGTCCCCCCAAAAAGAACTTAATGAACTAGTATCTTTACTTAACTACATTTACTATAAATTACATGAATAGGTTGGGTGAATCTATAATTAGCCGATAATGACTCTAATTCTGATCACGCCACCCCCCCTTTTATTGTTTATGATATTTACTAATTTGATTAGCTTTTACAATTAATGTAGGTACCTATTTTATTATGTTATTAACCCGTTACCACCACCATAAATAACTATAATATAGTTTTAAAAATTTAGAATTATAACCTTATAACCTTTAGAATGAAATTTGTAACAAAAACTTACACCTAGCTTAACAAATTTTTTTTTTTTTTTTTTAGACATCAACATTTTTTTTCGCCTTGCTTCGTGTCATTATAACACGTTTTGGTTGCTCGGAGGTTAAAGGTTCACCATTATCGACTGTGTTGCCTTCTTCATTTGGTTCACATTTATAATCCTCCGAGTGACCTCCGCGCTCATCAGCTGAAGACGCGTCCTCGAGCTCGTGTTCGCGCGGCGCGGGCGCGGGCGCGGGCTGGCACTGCTGCTCCGAGCTCGAGGGCGCGGCTGCCGCGCCGGCGCCGCCCTCTACGGGCTCACTGGGCTCACATTTGATTAAATGACGGCGATTTCGTCTGAATTTACCTCCAACATTATTTTGTATAATATAGGAGCGAGGAGTCGCCGCGTTGTTTAGCACGGTCGCGCGAGTCCTCGCTTTTCCTTCGATACATATAACTTCGTCGCCTACCTTAAGTGGCGGTAATTGTTTGCAATTTTTATCATACTGCTCTTTTGTTCTTAACTGATTACGTAACATAGTACGGTATTCTGATGGGTCAATTGGTCGCGGTTTCAACAATTCAGGATGGACTGGTAGCTTACAGTTTAATCTGCGACCCATCAGAAGCTGCGCAGGAGAGCTCAGACCGTCCCTCGGTGTATTTCGGAAGTTCAATAACGCTAACTGAAAGTCCTCATTGCTAATAATTGCTTTTTTAAGCATTAGTTTGACCGTTTGCACCGCTCGTTCGCTTTTCCCGTTCGCTTGCGCGTAATTCGGCGAAGATGTGATGTGGTGGAACCCCCACTGTCTCGCAAACGTTTTAAACTCGCGACTACTGTACTGAGTCGCGTTATCGCTGATGAAGATTTCTGGAATACCATGTCGCGAAAATATTTCTTTCGTTCGTTCTATAACTGAGTTTGATGAGATATTCGGTAGGTGGCAAACTTCTACGTAGTTTGAATAGTAGTCTACAATAATTAAAAAGTATTTCTTTTTAATTTCAAAAATATCCGAACCTACTTTTTTCCATGGCAACTGGGGAATCTCAATTGGAATTAGCGGCTCTTTTGCGGGTGCGTTTGAGCACTCCTGGCAGGTGCGGCAACGTCTCACAAACATTTCGATGTCACGCGTCATGCTGGGCCAGTACATGACCTGGCGCGCGCGCCGCTTGCACCGGTCTATACCCATGTGACCTTCATGTATTATTCTCAACATATCTGCTCTTAAGGTTTGTGGTATGAACACTAAATTTTTTTTGAATATTACATCGTCTACTATAAAAAAATCTTCTCTAAAAGACCAGTATAATTTAAAGTCACTCGCTATTTGTGACTTATGATCGGGCCAGCCAAAATTAATATATTCACTCAACTTGCAACATTCTAAATCGCGTTTAGTCTCCTTTTTAATTAATGATAATTTATCGTTCGATATGGGTAAACTGTTTACTATCAACTGAACCTGATAAACATTATTTCTATGGACCTCTTCGCTGTATAGATCGGGCAACGGCGCACGCGACAACGTATCCGCAAGATACATGTACTTTCCTGGTTTATACTGCACGAGTAGGTCGTAGTGCTGCAATCGCAACATCATGCGCTGCAAGCGTGCCGGGACAGACATCAACGGTTTCTTAAAGATACTTTCGAGGGGCTTGTGATCGGATTCCACGATAACTTTTACTTTACCGAATATGTATTGATGGAATCGCTCACAAGCAAACACGATAGCAAGGAGCTCTTTTTCAACCTGCGCGTACCGGCGCTGCGCGTCAGTGAGCGTGCGAGACGCGAACTCGACGGGCCGGCCGCCCTGCAGCAGCACGGCGCCCAGCGCGTCGCGCGACGCGTCCACCGACAGCCGCGCGGGCGCCGCCACGTCGTACAGCGCCAGTACGCCTGCGCTACACACTGCTTCTTTTAACTGTTCGAATGCTTTTTGTTCACTATTTTCCCAACGCCAGCTATTTTCTTTCTTAAGCAAATTTGTTAAGGGAATCGCTTTTTGTGAGTAATTCGGTATGAATTTCGAAAGATAATTTACAGCTCCTAGAAACCTCTCCAAACCTTTTCTGTCGTTCGGCGGTGGCATCTCTTTTATCGCCTTAACCTTATCGTCGTCAGGCCTCATCCCGTTCACATCAAATATGTGCCCGAGATACGTAACTTGTTTTAGCCCTATTCTACACTTCGCCTTATTAAATTTGAGATTTATTTTTCTGGCCCTGTCTAAAAGCGCGCCTAATCTCTCATCGTGCTCGCGCTTAGTTTTGCCCCATACAATAATATCATCAATAAAATTATCTACCCCAGCCAAGTCCTCTAATAACTGACGCATTTTGCCATGAAAGACCTCTGAAGCGCAGTTAATACCGAAAGGTAAGCGCATAAATTGATAACGTCCAAACGGTGTCGCGAACGTGCACAAATCAGCGCTCTCATCGTCCAGCTGCACGAGCCAGAAGCCCGAGTTGGCGTCCAGCACGGAGAAGTAGGCGGCGCCGTGCAGCTGCGCCGCCAGCTCCGCCAGCGACGGCAGCTGGCAGTGCGCGCGCTGCACCGCCACGTTCAGCTCGCGCGGGTCGAGGCACACGCGAATGCCGCCGTTCTTTTTTGCCACTAACACTAGCGGGTGGACCCATTGCGTAGGGTGCGAGACCTTCCTGATAACTCCTAACTGTTCCATTTGTTTTAATTCCTGCGATAGCCTATCTCTTAAACCTAGGGGTATTTTCCTGCTTGCGCATATGACTGGCGGTACAGACTTGTCGACTACAATATGATATTTACCGGGAAGGCATCCCAAGCCCTTAAACAAGTCATTGTATTTTTGTAATTGTATTGAGTTAATACGTTTTATCAACCCTATTTCTTCACAGGATTGTCGTCCTAGCACGCTCTGGCATTTGATGTTGGCTACAGCAAAAAATAAATTGTATGTTTCATTTTTATACGACCACTCTAAATTACATACTCCTTTAATAGGAATGATATCACCAGTATAAGATTCTAATTTAATATTTGCCAGCTTTAGCATATTTTGGTCAAAACCCAACGTTACAAATTTTTCTATAGAAATAACATTTATATCAGCACCGGTGTCGAGCTTAAATTGCTCTGACCCGTTTTCACAATACATAGTTTCTAGCCAGTGATCTTTATTAATTATACACGAAACCATATTCATAAAAAACGGTTCTGCATTGTCTGAATCACTACTGTAGGATTGACTTTGTTCGATTTCATAAACTTTTTTAACATTGTTGTCATTATTAACAAATCGAGACTTACACATTCTAGCGAAGTGTCCCCGGTTTCCGCACGCAAAGCATGTCACATATTGCGCTGGGCACTCACGATCATCGCAACGGGTGCCACCGCAGCCGGCGCACTCGCGAGGCGGCGGGCGCGCGCCGCCGCGCCGCGCCCGCGCAGCCCGGGCCGCCGCGCCGCCGGGGCCGCCGCGCCGCTCGACCCGGCCGCCGCCTCCGAGGCCGCGGCCGCGGGCCCGCCGCTCTACGCCGTACACTTGAACTGCACTTCAACACTCACCACTGCCGCACAACTGCCTACCACTTTCCTGGGACACTTCCTCAGCTTGGCACAACTTGATCGCTTTGTCCAGGTTGAGATCATCAGATCTCAGTAACCTATCTCTCATTGTGGGGTTCCGTACGCCACATACGATACGATCTTTGATTAGATCTTCTTGCAACGCTCCGAACTCGCAATCCCTGCTTAACAATCGCAAGGCAGTCACATACGATTGAATTGACTCGCCCTCTTCTTGATTACGCGTAAAAAACTTGTACCTCACTAGTGTTATATTGACTTTTGCACCAAAATACGCATCGAACTTTTTTATTATGACATTGACATCATCTTTGTCACTCTCCGTGTCGAATGTAAAAGTTTGGTACAGTCACCAGCATAAATAAGTGATCATTTTTGTACCTTGTCGCTTTCAGTCGTTAAATGATTTCGTATGGTTTTTTAAACATGACTTTAAAGTGACAAGGTACAGAAGTGATCACATATTTATGCTGGTGACTGTACACGTCAAACCCTTCGGGGCCAATGAGATTAACGAGTAGACTGGCCTGCACTCCGGCGGTCTCACTTGTCACTCCGGATGCTTTCACAAACAAATTGAATTGTTGTCTCCATCGCCTCCACGCATCGGCCCGGCTAACGGGACCGCCATCCATGTTCAACTCGGGCGGTGGCCTCGCGTGCTCCATTGTTGGACTTGTTTATTCCAACTTTTATGCAACTATAATTGTAGATAGCCAAATGGTAGACGACTGTATTAGCTTTGCACTTCGTAATGACAAAAGAAAACTATCACCGCTGTCACCATGTAGTAAACCAATGAAACACGGCCATTGTGAAACAACAACTGATTTAATTATCCTCTTGCGGCGGTACATTTATATTATAAATTAGATCTACCCACAACACCTCTTATTTCCCAGTGAAATGCTGTGTAAGTTTTTTTTTTATTTCATTAGCTCGTAATATTGTCCAACTGCTGAGAAAAGGTCTCTGCCCTAGATTTCCAGCGCACCCTCGCACTTTATGTCTGAGAACAATCGCTCGAGAACGTGTGTTGGTCATCCCGCCATCGCCGCCTCGGCCTGCCGCGGCGGAGATAGCCATCCTGGGCCATCCACTGAGTGCGGCAGACGTGGCCGGCCCAGTCCCATTTCTTGCTTTATAACAAAGAAAAAGAAGAAAGAAAGAAGGCATTTATTCATTTTGCAAGACACACATTATAAGAGCATACGCATACGCACAATTTTATAGAAAAAAAAAACACAGACATGAGAGTGTGTGTCTTCGCAAAAGTGAAACGGTCGCTGGCTCAGCATTACGCTGAGATAATTTTACTTTCTTAATGTTACTTTTGCATTTTTTTCCATTATTTATTTAATAAAAAAATAGCATTTAATATGCAGAACCTTCTGTGCACGAGTGTATCTTACTTGGCCTGTTATTTTTTCATCTCCGCACAGCCCGAGGACACTTTATTATGCAAATTTATTCCTTCGACAGTCTTTAAAAAAGTTGGACAGCTTTGAAATTGTTCGCGTATTGCGTTAGGAGTAGTTTAAAACAGTTTGTATCTCATTTTTTGTTTTGCCAGAAACTATTAAACAAAATAAATTGGTGGAAGTAACTACCTGATGCGGATTTAAAGAAAATATCTTAAAATTTATCCGGAATGCTGTGGTGCCGCGTGATTTAGCCGACAACGGATAAGCGCAAGCGTATATGTAGAAATCGAAACGCTTCGGAGCGTATTGTCACTCCACCCACAGAGTTGTGCTAGTCATCTTAACAAGGCTGAATAGATAACGCGTGCCCGAGACCCGTAACTTTCAGTTATTTCACAATATCATCCATAAAATACCGACTCCGTCGTTAAAAATGGAAGATAAGATATTTTACGTTCCGTTTTATCGTCGTTAGTATACAGCATGATTGTGAAGAGCAATCAACTGACTTACGGGCATAAAGGGTGCTCTCAAGTTTTGCTTCGAACAAAGTAGCTGCTTGTTGCAATGAAGAGACCGTTGGAGTACTGTTTCAAATGTACTATCGAACAAAGTGACCTACAGTGGAACTATGTTACAGTATACAGTAAATAATATCATAGTGCTTGACGTTAAATTGAATTAACACGGAAAATCATGTGGCGTTTACTAAGGGAACGTTCTATGGTGGAAATTAACTTGTTTAGTTTACCTACTAACTGTTTATAGGATTAAAATTTATACGCCTTGATTTAATGAGACAATTATTAAATTATTATTAACTAAAAATTACATTAAATCTGTACTTTACATTAATAGAAATTTAGATGACTGTCATTGTTTAAGCACTACACAGCAGGTACTGAGGATTCATTAACAACTATTAGAATTTCATTGAACTAATTATATTACAAAGTTTCACTTTTTCATCATTATTAGAGCCAACATTCACTTGGAACGCTCTCACAAAAACAAGTCTAAGGATTTCGATAAAACTGGCATTTAATTTTGTTGAAGGAAAAATCAATTTAGCAATAATAATAATAATAATAATAATCATTTATTTCAGATAACTAAAGATCCATACAAAAATAAATTACAAAAAATAAAATAAAAAATAAATAAATAATAATATAGTAATATCCCTTTTTTCTAATTTTGAGAACACCAAACCGAGCTCATAAATCGAGGAACAATTTTTTTTATATATGAACATAATTTACACTATCAATAAAGAACTCCTAATGCGAAAGTGTACCAAATTAATTATGTACACGTAGCTTACTTAAAAATTATACCACAGACAGTTACGTTACGATATAGAATTTCATTCTAACATAACATCTTAATTAGTTCTAATTACTTCTAATAGAAAATCGATAACCCTTTTGTGAAACGAATTCTCTAATGATAGCGCTCGCCAGCGCTTTTACGGCTTCGTAATGTTAACTGCTTCTGCAGAACGCCGTTACAGCTTCCTTGATGAATCGATTGCATTCGTCTGTTTACTTATTTTAATAAAGAAAGAAAGAAAAAGTTTATTTATGACAATCACAAAAGTAGTTAAAAAAATCACAAAAAGCTACAGATAAATTGTCACAAAATGGCGCCAACTCAGCATTTGCTGGCCTCTTCCGTTGGGGCCATCGGGTTTAATAGCCTACTTGGTGTCTCATTGCTGGGCAAAGGCCACCCCTCTCAATCCAGCCTGTTCAAAAAGTTACAAGTCCCACCATCTCATTTTTTGTCTGCCCCTGCTCCAGTCAAAGTGGTTATTTTTGCCCAGCGACCCGGACACATCCCAGCCCAGTCCCTTTTGAGTTTTTTTTCTATTTACTTAAGATCGTTTTATTTCCAACCGGACTGCTTAATGGAAAGCGTTATTATGGGTAAAGTTCCAGTTACCTACATAATTTCCTTTCGCCATTGATCTGCAGCAGATTTTAATGAAATGAAAAAATAAAGTTCAATCTTCTAATAGTCGTGTCATACCGCTGCCTAGGCACATAAGTTTGTTCTTTCTTACCCTGTGCAATATAAAAACTCGTTAAAAATATGCAGTATCTACCAAACGTTCAGCCAAAAGCACCAAGTTATCAAAGAACAGCATTAGTTTAAACTGTAGGGTATAGTCAGTCAGTTTTAATATCTTTATTATCTTGAATCCACATGAGAAAATCAAACAGCGGCGACCATCCGACGAGCCGCGGCTACGATTCGTTCTGACACAGTACGGTAAGTGGATGAGTTCGCGTACAAAATAAATATCAAGAATGCTTTTTGGCCCGTCCTCGATCGTTATTTATTATTTATGGAAATAGACCTGGAAACTCCGCCGAGGGAAGGTCGTCATATTTTTCTTAAAAAAAGTAATGTCCCCTGGTGCGGCGAGCGTTTGTCATGTAAATTTATGCGATCCGTTTAGCGTTCGTTTTTAAACCGATAGCGATTTCTAGACGGAATATTGAATCGTGTTGCGAATAAAAAGAGTTCATTCGATAATGTCGCTGTTATTTTCGCTCGACACGAACGTATTTAACTGTATACATAAATCCGGATGGCAAGAAAACATTTTCATTACAATAACGCTGCGGCTGCGTCGCTTCGGGCTAAGGTTCTTTACGAATATCATTTGAATGTATTATTATAATCTGACTCGATTTATTGTGCTGTTATTTATAACATCTTGATGTAAACTACATCCGTTATTCGTTGTTTCAATATAGTTATACAACGAAGCCAACTTGTTTTGATTTTGTATGCACACCTACGTAGGTATTCTACAATATACCAGTTGTTTCTCTTCCCGTGCAGATGGTAAAAGGCCATCGAGGGAATAGACAAAATATCAAGAATCATGTTATAGGTTGCGGCTAGCAACATCACTATTTTTATTCGCCGTTCTACCTACACGCCCACAATCGTTCTAAAAGTGGCCTTTAATAGGTCCTAGTTAGGCTATGCCTACATATTAGTAAGGGATAAGGATGGACGTGATTTAAGCATGTGTGTATGAACGTAGGTAGAACTAACTTCAATGGCCAATCTGAAAACATTTTAAGTACTTCGTGCAACGCAGTGCGGACCACCCATATAGTTTTCAAACTATGTGTTAACTAAAAGGATAGTTGCTGAGGGTAACTGAGTTAAAGCTAAAGGAATTAAAGTCGGTGCCAAAATGGTCGTATTATGAATATGGGTTTAATTCTAATGGGAGTTCTCTTGCTTGCAAAACGTTTACTGGCGGAACTGTTTAATTTGAGACATTGTGCCACGCAAACTTATTTAAGTATATAAAAATAACGGTTGCCGGCTTATCTTACTTACTTACCGATATCCCGCAGAAACTACGTAATTTACAAACCAACATTAAAATCACGTTTTTATCCCTTACTAGCTTCTGCCCGCGACTTCGTCTGCGTAGAATTAGCAATTGACATGTTTTCGGCTATCCCCCAAGAACTATCCTATTTTCCGGGATAAAAAGTAGCCTATGTTTTAATCTAGGGTACCAGCTATCTTCGTTCCAAATTTAATCCAAATCCGTCCAGTCGTTTTACGTGAAGAAGGAACAAACATACACACTCACTCACTCACATCGTCACATCGTCACATCGTCACAAACTTTGTCATTTATAATATTAGTAGGATATTGGTAGGATAATATTTATTTTTTAACTAGCTGTTGCCAGCGACTTTGTCTGAAAAGAATTCGTTTATCGCTATCCCGCGGGAACTATGTCATTTTCCGGGATAAAAAGTAGCGCCACATGTGAACTCGTCTTTAACATTAGAGCCAGTAGCGCCACATGTGAACTCGTCTTTAACATTAGCGCCAGTAGCGCCACATGTAAACTCGACTTTAACATTAGCGCCAGTAGCGCCACATGTAAACTCGTCTTTAACATTAGCGCCAGTAGCGCCACATGTAAACTCGACTTTAACATTAGCGCCAGTAGCGCCACATGTAAACTCGACTTTAACATTAGCGCCAGTAGCGCCAAATGTAAACTCGTCTTTAACATTGCAAGGTGCCCCAATTACAACTGAAAAATAGAAATAAAACAGATGGCTCGTACTTTACGACTGGTGAAAAAAATTTAAACTTAAAATACGACTTGCGTCTGCTTTTATTACAACTAAGTGCGTCCGCGGTTATGACCTGATCGTTTTACGACCGTACTTGTGTTGTAAAAATTTAATGCCGTTCCCACTCTGATTTTTAAAATTTTGCGCACTTTCAAATGGCTGAATGTATTTTGTAAGAGTTGTTGGGCGGTGAAGTAGCGTCGGCGTTTTGAAATTATGTATTTTTGTTTGGTTTGTTGATGTGCAGTCAAGGGCATAAATATACGTAACCAAGACGTCATAAACATCTATATACCTTTATGCCATAAACAATAAGGCCAGTGACACATATATTTGACATGATGGCTGTATGGATATATTTATCCCCTCGACTGTAGATACTATACTTATATACTGCTCAGTGGTTTTTTGTGAATCAGGAAATCGGAGCAAAAAATCCATCTACCTAGCCTACCTTTGATTGTCGAGTGACGAAAGAAAGAGAGAGAGAATTTTAATACTGGGACCCGATGGGAATGTAGTTGTTATAGCAACAACGCCACTGAAAATTTACTGCATATTACAGTTACTGTATTGGGAACAGACCAACAGACAGAAGTACACCGAAGTGATCTTATAAGGATTCCTTTTTTTTTTTTAATGTGAATAGGAAGGCAAACGAGCAAGCGGATCACCTGATGGTAAGTGATCACCACTGCCCATAGACACCCGCAACCCCGGAGCGATTGCAGATGCGTTGCCAACCTAGAGGGCTAAGATGAAATGCCTCTTGCGCCCGTAATTTCCCCGGCTGTCTTACCCTCCACACCGGAACACAGCAGTTTAAGCACTGCTGCTTAGCGGCAGGATTAGCGAGTAAGATAGTGGTAGCGATCCGGACGGACCTTGCACAAGGCCCTACCACCCGCGTCCTTTCTTCCTATAGAGGTACGGAACCCTAAAAATACGTAAAATAGGGATACAAATACACAAAACACACAATCAAATAGACACATTACATAATACGCCATAAATTATGTACAATTAATTGCTCGTGCCAGTAATTGGTATGTGACACGTAACTGAAACTTGATTTAATCGGCTGTAGATTGCGTTTATCGTTTTATAACGGCGATACTGAGTGACAGTATAAATTATGTGAACAAGGGGATTACCATGTCTTAGAGGGATTCAATTCCAATTCAGTTTAGGTTGCATTGGCTTTCTGTCAGATCCATACTTAAACTGAAGGTTCCCTAACGTTTGACCTAAAAATTATTGACAAAATGATCATTTGACTAACTTTAAATATCTGATAAACCTAAATAATTTTTAAAAACTTATAAAACAAACCTAACCTAATGTGGGCCACGCATAAAGGTTTTCGATTTTTCAAAAATTTCACGGTTAGATATTAAAATTTTGTCAAATGATCATTTTGTAAAATGATGCTTTTGTCAATAATTTTTATGTCAAACTAGCTGTTGCCAGCGACTTCGTCTGCAAAGAACTCGTTTATCGCTATCCCGCGGGAACTACGCAATTTTCCGGGATAAAAAGTAGCCTATGTGCTATTCCAGACTTTTCTCTCTCTATGTGCCGAATTTCATCCAGATCCGTTGGGCCGTTCTGGCGTGATTAAGTAACAAACAAACATCCATCCATCTATCCATACTTTCGCATTTATAATATTAGTTAGATGGAAGGACACCAAAACGGAAAGCTGAAACCTGAACTGAGTTGGAATTGAATCGCGTTACGATCGTGGTTAGACCCCAGGTAAGCGTAAGCGTAAGGTAAGTTTTTATTTTTCTTACTTTCCAAACGCTGCGTATGATACCAGATCCACTTGGAATTGAAAACATGAAGGTGATTTCAAACACAGGTGTTGGTAGTTAAACAGGTCGTCGAGGTAAACGGAACATACATCACGGGCTCAGCCGCGTTAACATAGCAAAAACTATGAAACTTTTACGTTTATGAGCGGTTTCGCAAATGCTGACAAACGCTTTTTGTAAATTGCGCTCGACACTTCAGCTATTGTACTTTACAAACGTTCATGGCTAAACTTTTTAAAACAAAGACTTCAAGGTGTTTATTAGCATACCATGTGCTAACTCGGGATATCTATTTTAAAGTGATGGAGCAAAATATTTTATCGACAAAACTTATATCGATGTTGCTGTCAACTTCTTAATGTTATTCAACACAAATAAATTTATTATCTCTTCATTTTAAAATAAAAACAATAAATAAATTAAAATGTTTATTTATTATGTTTATTTCATGCTGGCCTAGGAGTTAAGAAAAAGCATAGAATGTACCAGTTGCTCTTTAACAGGTTTGTCTGATTGAATAATAGAATAGAATAGAATAGAATAGAATAACGTTTATTGTTTAACTGTGTACATAAATGTTAACAAAGATATAATTAGAACCAACAGTTTATCCATCACAGACGTACAATATATAAGACACTTAACACCAAACAGTTAATACAGGCATGATCTATTGTCATAATTATAATACTCATTCATATTGTAGAAAACTCAATCAATGAGCCAACTTTTTAAGGAGTTTTTAAATTGTTTACCTTCGAGTGACTTAATATCAACAGGCAGCTTGTTAAAAACTCACTAATTGAAATACAAATTGATTGAATTGATTTGAATTGAGGTATACATTTATCTTGGACGGATGACAATGCAAATACAGTCAGTAAAAAAGCTTGTATTGAAAAAAAATTACAACGGTTAACTTACACAACGTTAGCACCTAGAGTCGTTATACAGCTTGATTTAGCCTGCATTTAACACCCAGTTAAACCCGGAGTGAGTCGTAGTAACGCTATGTTAGCGTGATACAAGCACATCAGCGTAGCATTCGCATACATTTCACTGCCAGCAAACGAATGTGATGACGGGAAAACATCTAGTCTGTTTATAGTAAATCGTGGGTACTAATTGTAAGCTACTAGCCGTTACATATAGGCCGTGGCGTTTAGGTCTTCTCACCTTAGGCTCTGTGCGCGCGTAGGGGATAAATTTAAAGTAGGTACTCGTAGGTAAGGGAAATGTATTTAAGTACCACTGTAGAACACTCACACACACACACGCATACAAAATCACGTCTTTATCCCTTACGCATAATGGGCATAAGAACGCAATATAAATATCTCTTTATATCAGCCACGCTGTAATAATAGCATCTACAAAAGGAATGGATATAATATGTGCATTCTAATTTTCAATAACTTACCTGACCAAATAAAATCACTCGAAGGCAATGGATTCAAACGAGCATTGAGATGTTGGCTCCTTGAACACTGTTTCTACAGTGTCAAGGAATTTACTAGTTATAGACTTGTCATAATTTAGAAATTATTGACTGCCTACTATTGTTAATTTTTTTTTTAATGTTTTGACCATATGATTATAAATGTTTTGTTATCGATTTTATTATTGTTGATGCACGTTAACTACCTACTTTATATATTTGCATGCTGTATGAATGCAGCTGAAAAAGATGGAGCGATATCTAATTTAAAATTAAGACATGTAACTAACCCTTTTTCTGCAAATAAACTTTATCTTATCTTAAATCTTATCTTACGGGGTAGATAGAGTTAAAGGTAACAAGACTACAGGCCACGTTTAGCAAGATTGCGGGCGTAGGATGGACAGTGGAATCAAAATATGCAAAAATAAATAAATGTCTTTTCTTTCTTTCTTTCTTACGAGTATTTGACAAACGCCCGTAAAGTTGCGATTGCGAGATGGCGCTACTGTCGTGCGCGGTGCCAATTACATTTATAATGTGCGGGACCTCGCGGGAGCCGTTGCCCATTAAATTGCATTAGGTCGGACAACTATCGTTTAACGGTTTTTATTGGAACATTTTTACGTAACTCGCACGAAAGGTTTATTTATGTTAATTATCTATCGTGTGTTACTTCGTTTCGTTTACTGTAAATTTGGGAGTAATTTTGGACGTTGATGCCTTGTGTTCAATGTAAAGAAGAGGGTAGCAGAAGCATATTCCTATATTGTTTCGTAAACCGCGTCCTGTGTGTTTACCGCTATTTGCCAAACGTGTGCCAAAGAATACGTCAAAGTCAGTCCATGTTTTTCATCCACTGCGCAAAAAATCTTTGCTTTGTTCTTTTACAATTCATACGCAAGGTCTGAAGTGCAAAACAAGCGCATGAAAAAGAAATTGAATCAACTTCTAAATTGCTTCATTTCTGCAGTGCACTTGGAAACTGTTAGTATTTTTCCTAACTAAAACTATACAGCTGTTTTGCAAAACAGAATCAATGCCTTCGAAGTTGCCGCGCCGAGGGTCTCCGAGCAACTGGCAACTTTCTCGAGCAATATCTCCTTTTTAGAGAAAAATAAAAAGCGAACAGAAACTACTTCGTATCACACCTAGTTGCGAACTTGGCGGAATTTCCCGCAATATGTGGAAGCGCAGTGGAAGTTTTTTTTTGTGAAAAACTGTTTATCAGGTGTAGTAGTTGGAGACGCTATCTCGTTTTTAACATTTTTCTTTTAAGAAAATTGAAATACGCTTGGATAATTAAAACAATGTTTCATTGTTACGTTTAACAGTTGATATCATTGGGTTTATTTTCTCCGTGTTATTGACCGCGATTGCCTTCGGGTTTTACATTGATTGTATTACTGAAGAAATTGCGAATGGATATTAAAATCGAGTAAACCCCATTTTTGAAAGTACAATCATTACAATACAATACAATACAAATATTCTTTATTGAACACCACAAATACAAATACCATTGGAAAGTCGAAAGTTATTTTTAAGTACATACTAAATAACTATAGCTTTAATAAAAATTTCAAGTACTTGGGATTTGGGTAGATTAATTAGAGTTGTAATTTTCTTCTTACTCGGTTTTAATATAAAAAAATGCAGCACTATTTTCTCAATCAGCTCAATACTCAAATTCAGCGTAATTATTCACAAATTTCAAGTGGTATTTTTCACGTTAGATATAATTATTAAGTGCCTTCAAAAATAGGGCCCCCCAGGCGCCGTCTACACAAACACAAGCAATTTAAACTACAAGCAATCGCATATCGCAGTAAAAAAAACTATGTTTTCCCCCTTCTTTTCCACACTAAATTTATGAAGCTACCTCAACCAATTCCGTGCTTATTTGTATCGTTTAGAAAGCGCCCTACAGGGACGCATTAATCTTTATCTCATATAATGTCATGCTCACGGCGGGTGGCGGGCCTCCAGCCTGATTCAGCATAAATACGATGCCCTATTTCACCAGCTAGAATGTCATGGGGTGGGAGAGTGACATAGATTTGTAAACGATACTTTTCGAATGCGATTCTATTGACGTGAGGCACGCACAGGAACTACGATGTAGCCTTGAATTGTTTAACACGGTACTCCCCTCGACGAGGATTCATCCATAGTTCGGACAGGCCATCGCAAAAACAGATGTGGAACAGAACAATACTCTGTAGAGTCGATCCTTAAGATTATGATTACTTTAAGATAACATAATGGTTTTGTCAAAGCGGCAAAATTGAAAAAGTTTTATGGCAATTTAAATTAGACAATTGAAAAAATATCTGCTTTTATGGTAAATTATAAATATTTTAAATATGATGAAAACAAAAACGAAGCCGACGAAGAACTACGAATACTATACGATGGTCTCTTAGGATGAAAATGTCAGGAAATTTGGTGTACAGCATGTGACATTCATATTAAGCATTCGTGCCGATCCTCAATAAGGGAACGAGGAAGATCTATTTAAATGAAATCTGTTTTTGAAAATACGATTCATTTTTTATCGAAAAAGGGGAGACAAACGAACATTCGGGCCTGATGGTAAGCGATCACCGCCATCCATGAAAATCAGCAACCCCAAGAGTTGCCGGATCTGGGGCCTTACCATGACGTCCTAATTCCGACTCAGTTCAAGTTTTAGCTGTCACTTTTAGTATGAATCTGACAGCGAGCGAACCTTAACTGAATCGCATTAAGACTTCATGGTAAGGCCCCTGATCGGCGTCTGACCACTTTGAGACCTTTTCGTGGACAATGTAGAAGTTCTGTGGCAGCCGACGCGGAAATTTGGCCAGTCGACGGCGCGTGAGGAATGTGTGCGATGCAAGTTGGTTTACTTGAAGAGGAATGTGATGCGAACTCGGTCTCAGCCAGTCGAAGTCGTTCGTTGACTCGTCGAAAAACGATATTAAAATGTTGAGCTGGAGCTGGAGACTAAGCCAGTTTTAAAGCAAAGACTAAAATCAAATTGAATGGTGAAAAAACTCAGTGATACTTTTAAGGTGGGTTTAATGAAATCCCAATATTTGGATGCAGTGCAGGGTAGACTTTAAACATTGTTTTTGGATGTCAATGTTGCGTAGACGGTCTACCCTCATTTTTACAAAGTATGGATGGAACAGAAAACAGGCGACACATAGCAATTGAAGGTGTAAATGACAACCAGAGTGGTGGTCACTTCAATTAATTGAAAAAACAAACCACATAATCCTTATCCGTCAAGTGTTACGAAAAAAAAATCGGCAATTGGCGAACGTTTCTTTTGTAATCATGATTTATGACCGAAACATGAAAATGACCAGAATATTAAACGTTTGCAAACTTAGCTATTAAGTATAGCTAACGCGTTGGCATGTTGTGTTACTGATAGTTGGCTCTGACACATGTTGATTTATGTTAAGACGACGGGACGGTGAGTTTTTTGCATGAAAATATACATTTGTCACCAGACGTCGTGCAAGCGCGGTCGTGGAGCAAAGTAATTGCTTTTAGTTCATGTTTGCGCGGCTTCAACAAGCAGAACAGCAAATAAGTAGACCCAAGTTAACTAAGGCTCTATTTCTAACCAGAAAATCATGGTTTCCCTGAAAACTACACTAATAACAATTACAAACTAAAGTTTCTGGAGCGAGGCGCAGCGAATTGTGCTTTCGACTTAGTTAAGTCATTTAAAAAGGCAGGAAATGAAGTCGTCGAGGAAGTAGCGGTTAATTGTTTATAATGATTATGGTACACGAAGGAGCCTTGTACCGCAGTGTAACGATAAATACCAAGTTTCGCAATATTGTCGGATCTTATAGCAATTACTTGATTACTACGCGGTAAAGGCGCGTCGCGATTGCGGGCGTGCACAAAATAATTAATTGAGGGCCGCTTCATACGCCGGGTTAAAAAATAAATATGGGATGGGGTGACGGTCCCATAATTTTTCCAAATTGCTTAAACCCAGGTTAGACATTAACTCTGAGTTGCACAGTTACTGTCTCAGCACTCGGTTACTTCATCTATTTCTCTAGCCTATTTTCATCCCACTACTACTGGGCACAGGCGTCCTCTTAGAACGAGGCTTGGGTTATAGTACCCACCCAAGCCCAGTGCAGGTTGGGAACTTCACACACACCATTGAATTGCTTCGCAGATGTGTGTAGGTTTCCTCGCGATGTTGTCCTTCACAGAAAAGTTCATGGTAAATTTCAAATGTAATTTCGCACATAAATTCCGAAAAACTCAGAGTAGAGGTGCGAGCCCGGGCTCAACCCACGGCATCAAGCATTGCCAGAATGAATGATGTTATAAAATCATGCAATGCAATCCTTACGGACGGCACACACCGGACCTTCGTCAATTATAATTTATTGTAACATTTATTATTATATTCTTCATTTTAAAGCATTCCGCGTACACAGGAGCCCCGCAGCCCTGTATTACAAGCGGCCTGATTACCCTCAAACCACCCTACACTAAATAACAATTACTACGCCACTTTAATCACTCGCTGTTCCGCAAACAATCGCTACGAAACACACGCGACACTGATAGCACAACATGGCCGACCTCGTGAGCCGGACGCGGGTTTTGTGACATTATTTAACAAAAAGTCTGCGGAGCTCTGTATTTAAATTGTAAAAAGAATACAATTTGTATGGCTGTATCTCGCCAATGCCTTTTGCTTTAAAAACTTGGCTGACACACTGCTGCGTGTGTAAAGATTTAGGTAAATAAGTTAGGTATTAAAAATAAAAAGTCGACTGCAAAATTATTTAGGTAACTGAAAAGCAGAAAAACATGACCTAAAATTCCGACAGCAGAATTTTCTTTGAATCAAATACGTTGTTATTTTGGTGTCTCCCCGCCTGCTCTACTAGCTTTGTTTACATCATATAATTACGACTAAATCTTACTTATTTAGATTATCACCTTATCTTTTGCAAATATTACCTAATAGTGAATAAATAGACTTTGTTAACCTTATTCCTACTGGTGTTTTTGCCTTTTAATTTATTTAAAGTTACAAACTGTATGTTTTGTCTCTAAATCAATACGTTAGACGACATACTACGTCGTACGTTGTATGTCGTTTGTTAGCAGTGCTAACTTAGCACGCTTAACAGTTGTGTACTTACTCTTACTTAGAAGATGATCTCGTACAGGGATCGAAACGTGTCAGTGTTTTGTTTAAAGGGTAGTTAAGTTTGTGGCATTTATGTACGTTTTATGTGGCAGTAAAGAACACAGTAAAAACAATATATTTCGCACAGGCTTAGTTAAGTTATCTTGCACGTAAGTAGCGAAGTAGCAAGATAAATGTTTTTTGGACCCCCGCTAAGCAACGCCTGTTTCAGTAAACCTAAACTTCTTTCTTGTCTGAATAATTTGAGTACGCTTCGTAAGTCCCAAGAATTGACTTATTGATTGTATTTCTATAAATAACTGCTTTGATCCTCGTGAAGTGTTTTAAGGCAGTTCTTTTCAGCCGAGCGGCCCAGTCGTGGCCCAGTACCAGTTATGGCCGCGTTAATTTTTAACAACAAGTAATCACTCGATTACAGCTAAATGGGCTTTGTTTAAGCAATTTTGTTATATTAATTACGTGGAACCAAATTACAGTTTGTAAGTGCTTTTCGTAAACTTTGCAATTCTTGATTACGGTCGAGGCGATCGCAATAAAGTTATTTAGTGATCGTTCGTAATTACTGGGTGGGTGGATTTAAGCTGCGTAATTTGTTACTTAACCTTTGCTTAGTTCTACGTGTATTTAGCGGGCCCTGTTTGTGGGTGGTTTAGACTTGATTGGTTGCTAAGCACTGTCTTTAGAGGCTCTAGTTTGTATCATGCTCAGATGTTTAGATAATTCAGTGCGTTTCAAAGTTTTAACAGGGTTGCTAAACGTGGCCTTTAGGTCTTGCTACCTTAGGCTCTATCTACCCCGTAAGGGATAAAGAACTGATTTACTATTTGACTTGTATATCGCAAATCACATGATGATAAATAATCTTCAGTACCTATCAATAAGTACAAGCGGCACTGTTTATGGTATTAATATTAAGCCTACCGAATTATTATTAAAAGAACTAATAAGTATTCAATTGATTGCAGACAATACATGTTGTTTTTTCCTTAATACAACAGTTATAAAAGTAATGAGTATAACAGCGTCTTCAAGCATTTCCATGTAATTTATTTATTTTACTTTTTCGTGTACGAGTAGTAGTCCCCTTGCTGAGTTATCCGTCTGGCGGCTCGCTTTCTCTCCGGTAAGCTGTAAAAGCCATCAGAGGCTAACTGCAGTAGTCAGTTTAGTATTAAATTTTGCCCAAGAGCAATATAATTACAACAAAACGGATAACTCACGTATAAATCCGTAGTCCTTCATCAGAGAGCGGTCGCCCCGGCGGTAGCGAAACGAACACTGCGCGCCAACGCTCTGCTCGCGCGGCTACTCGGCGCAGCTGACATCGGCGCACAACTACCCTCATTTTTATCGTCATTTTTATTATAGTCCAAAGTAGGGCAGCACACAACACTGATCACGTCACTTTGTAAAGGTTCGCTCACACTCACCGTTTGGTCGATCAATATTTAAAACAGTTTTCCAACTGGGGGGCACCGACCATCCGCTGTCACGATTAAAATTGGGATTGGGATAATTGGTATATTCAGTATTCTGTTGAGGGTGCATCCCTAAAGCATACGACCTCAGTTAGAGATCTTGGTACTTGGTTCGACTCGCGTCTCACCTTCAGCTCCAATATCGCGAAGATCTGTGGTGGTGCGCGGAAATGTTTGGGTTTCGTAATCCGGCAGGCGAAATCGTTTACAAGCCAAACAGCCATCTCTATCCTTTACAATGCCTATGTTCGCAGCCGCCTAGAAAACAATTGTATTATATGGAGTCCCTACGACAAAACCCATGTCCTAAAGATCGAAAAGGTTCAAAAAACATTCGTTCGTTTTTTGTTCAATAAACTACATGGTTATTATCCATATTTGTATCCCACACTCTACATACTTGGAATGGTTAACTACAATTCTTTAGAGAACAGGCGGAATCTGTACATAATCAAATATTTTTTCCAAGTAATACGTGGTCACCTTGGGAATCCATCTCTTCTGGCACAAATGTCGCTACGTGTTCCCCCGATTTCCCACAGGCTACTCCGCTCGCGCCGCCGCCCCCTGCTCGCTATCCCGGCCGCGCGTACCAGGACGCTGTCCCACTCCCCGCTCCACCGAGCGTTGAAACGATATCCTGGACAGTGACACTAGTCTGGATTTGTTCTTTACCTCTGAGTCGAGGTTTCTTGCATCGGCCAGCCGACATTTGGAGTCAATAGTGACACCGAGCTCAATAAATGTATAGCATAGATATTTAGTTTATAAGTTCTATGTATTCATTCTCTTCTCTTGTTTTATATAATTAGCATGTGTGGCTTGTCTGTAAGTGTTAATTATGAGATTAAATAAATAAATAAATAAATAAATAAATATCGACTTATTTCAATGGCTTCGCGTACTTTCTGCGGAATGAAGAACTAGAGCAATATATTTATGAATGCCCCTAATCCAGTTTCAACTAAAAGCAAAAAGCCAAAAGGGCGTTCCCACGCCATCAGACGTGTCATCCTATAAATTTGATAACCCTGACACGTATCTATCCATCATTGCGTATCGTGTCACGATATACAACCCGTATTGTTTTAGCAGACAACAGATGACGTCTATGGGTGATTTTAACATGACATTGTCAAAGTTGGAGTGTCTCTTACATTGTTCGCGATACGGTATTGAATATTTTGATTGTTTTAATTATTTGTGCCGTAGCAATAACGTAAAATTTTATGGGAGTTGCTGGTAAAAACAATGGATTCCAATCGAGTGCGTAACAATTATGATTCAAACTGTTGCGACCAGAGAGTACCTACCGTAGTTATCGACTATATGAACTACTAGCTTCTGACCGCGACTTCTTCCGCGTAGAATTAGCAATTGGTATGTTTATCGCTATCCCGCAGGAACTACGCAATTTTCCGGGATAAAAAGTAGCCAGTGTTTTAATCTAGGGTACCAGCTACCTTCATTCCAAATTTTATCCAAATCCGTCCAGTCGTTTTAGCGTGAAGAAGGAACAAACATACACACTCACTCACATCGTCACATCGTCACTCATAAACTTACGCATTTATAATATTAGTAGGATAGTTTGATATTTGTATCGGCTGATTGCACCCGAAACCCGAATGTGGTTCTGTAGCTAGCGCCGATGACGTCATTGTGTCCTACATCGCACTATCGAAGTTTCTTAACGCGGATGGTAAAACTTCCAACTCTCTTCGTATTTCGGTCCCCAGGAATAAAATCTGCCTGCAAAGAGACTTCTCTCCCCACAAGAACTTACCTACAATCATCTTTGTGTGAGAAGTGACCCTTTGTTTTTGCTTGTCGGTGTAGCATGGTTTTAATAAATAGTGTAATTAATAAAAAGTGAGAAAACTGCTAAGAAAGGAAATAAAGAAATATTGGTAAGTAATACATAGCATTTTCATCTGCCGCGGCTTGCCAAAATAATTTTATTTTTTTATTTAATTTCAAGAATCATTAAAGAAATCAATCAGTTTCTATTCAAATATTCAAAATAGATTATTGTCCTTTCGCAAAAGCTATGGCAAAAGATGTATAGTTAGACGGAAAACTTATTTAATTCCAACCTTAATTGTTTTATCACATGATTGATTATACAACCTAAGCCAACAAATTCAGACGCTTCCGAGCCTTCATTACTTTACTAACGAATATTAGAAATACTTGGAGTGCGAAAAGCAAGTATTTTTCCATGGAAGTATTTTTAATAACGGTTTGGAAGCTCGTCTCTTGGCAGCGTAGGTGTTTTTTTTAATTAAAGTGAATGTCAAGCAATTTTTTTTTAAAGTAGCGGCTTGGATTGCTAGAAATACACGGCTTCTCTTGCCACCTTGCTGAACTCTAAACTATAAGTACGCGATAATGGCAATAAAGACGAGGTTGTTGGGTGACCGCGCAAGCAGAGCGTTGGTGCGTAGTGCTAGTATCGCGACCGTCGACCCTAACGCTCGTGGATGAAGGACTTCGGAATAGTCCGAAACAAGTCGAGCAATTCGCGATTGTAATTACGTAAGCTTACCAAATGTAAACAATGACATTGAACTAGTATGCGCACTCTTTACTCAAAGTCTTCTTTAACTCTCTTCTTTATGACAAATAACGCAACGCCGTCAGGCTGTTGCCTCTTGAATCTCTAAGCGAGCCTCGTTCATGAAAACAACCATTTTGCTCGAAGTTTGTATGTCGATAAGAAACGTTGCTACTGAAAAATCTAGCTTGAAATCACTCGAGGCACAAACCAACTGAAAAACTTTGAAGTGTTATTGTTTAATTTTGATAAAAACACAGTTTGCGGAGCAGACAAAGCGGCGGCCGGATAAAACATTTGTCCCGGAGACCGCCCAGCTGGCCCCGGGCGTCAGAATGGCAATAAAGACGAAACTGTTTCGAGAACAAATTTGTAGGAAACAATGAGTTAAGTCAAAAACGCTTAATTTAGGAAAACTCGAATGATTCTCTTGTATATGGCAAGAAGTTTACGATATTCATAAATTTTATTGAATACCTACCTCGGGGAAGCAGTCGGGGAAGCAATTGCGTCTCGTTGGGACCGACCAATCGTGGGTTTTGGGGTGGCTGAGAGCACGTATCTGCACATCGATCATTAGAGCGACAAGCATGTGCATTCGAGGCACCCGGCACAGGTGGAAGCCGGCAGCTAAGCTTTACGGCTTTGATGACGGTGCCGCTCTACCGCACAACTGAATTGAAAAATTTAATTATCTCTCTCTTATAGTGCCTCTCCAATTAAGTGTAGGTTGGCAGTCAGCTCTGCATAAATATTTCCTTCCATCTTGGGCAAAGCTCTTAATATGGGCACTAGACCTGATGGTTTATCTTTATCACAAATTATCAACGGTACAAACATTCATCTGAAATTCTTAGCTGCCTCTCCAACTACTTTCGAAATCTATTCAAGCCTTTTCATCTGATTTCACTTGTTCCAAACAAACAACTTTATCATTATGAACACACGTATCTCTCGCAAAACTAGGAGCACGGGAAGCCTCAACCGTGTTCACTCAAAACGTGCCTAACGAAATTGCATTTGGATTGTACTCGCTCCACTCTCTCGGCTGGTCGCTATCATTTGATATTATTGCGTTTTATTACAGCGGAGTCATATTAAATTCTCGTTTTCACGAAAATGTCATCTTCCATTTCAGCCGACGCAAATTGGATTACTGGCCCGGAAACCCAGGTTTTATTGTTTCAGGTTTCGTTACTTCTTAGTGCTTGTGCGATTTAATTTTACACCTCTAATTCAGCTTTTCTTAACCTTTTTTAGTAGTGTCCCTAGTAAAAAAGAATGATTAGGTGCGGGAATTTTGGTGGCATTTAGAATAGAATAGAATAAAATAGAATATTTATTTATTTTACACAATAATTGTCACATATAACAAACTTACAGGCTAAACATAGCAAAAGAGAAAAATAATGTAAATACCTGAACTAGGATACTTAATGTTCCTGTGTCTCAGGTGTATCAGGACTTAAAAACGAATTTAATTAATTTAATTTTAATTTTTATTTAATTTATTTATTACTAGCTGTTGCCCGTGATTCTGTCTGCAAAGTCGCTTATCGATATCCCGTGGGAACTACGCGATTTTGCGGGATAAAAACTATTTTATGTCCTTTTTCGGGACTTTCATTAAAATCGGCTCTGTGGTTTATCCGTGAAAGCGTACCAGACAGACAGACAGAGTTATGTTCGCATTTAAAATATTATAGGCATAGGGATTTGTTGAATGGTCCACAGGTGAGACCGCGGACCCCCATGCATACACTCATGGACCCCCAAGGGTCCGCGGACCACAGGTTAAGAAACATTGCTCTAAATGTTTGTAAATCTCAGTCACCGTAGATGTTGTTTCCTAAAAACATCTTCGTAATCTTCATACAAATGTGAAAGATTGTGGTTTATTTATTTTTAAGGCTCAATCATGCTGAAGTACGGATTTAAATAAACTTTGGTATAGACTATGTCCTGGAAATAGACATAAGATATTTTTTGCTTCATTAAATATCAGAATTGCTGCGCGCTGCGAGAAATCAATAGACATAGGAAATGTTGGTTACATGTGAAATGATGTCTATGAACGAGTTAACTTTCAACTACTGCGAATTCTGAATCAAGCAGCGATGTTTTCGGCATTAATCTGTTGCTGCTTATTTACTTACTGTGAGGATTACAAAGCGCCACTCTAAACAAAGCTAAACGATTTATAAAAAACAAAATACCGTTAGTTTCTCGTGCGACATTAATGAAAACGCTGTAGAATCCTGTGGGAAAACAGGTTCGCTTCCGAGTGCCTCGCGCGAAGGTGACATTGATTTTCAATCCTCTAAAACATTCGCCGTCCATTTACAGTCAGCTCAAGATAAACGAGCTCCAAATAGCTCGCCATTTTCTATTCAAGAACTACTCGTAGTGGATTTCAGAAAGTGCTACCTGAAAATAGCATTGAGAGCGCAGCACGTGTTCCTGTCACGAAGCATATCCTCAGAGATGAATGCGGAATGCGCGATTTTCCGTCAACGAGACATCTAGACAGAAAATATCGCAATTTTTCTGGTGACTCCACAAACATGAAAGCACAGGAAACAATAAAATTCGAAATACATACTTAATCATATCTGTATCCCTTAGGGAAAGACAGTAGGGTTACAAGAGCTAAAGACCACGTTTAGCGTAATTGTGGGCAAAAGTGGAACGGGGAATCAATAGTGAAGGGTCAGCCCGCATTGCCATAACAACATCATCCTTAGGAATCATCCTTAGATTTTCAGACATTCCGTCAATTGCTTTTTATGGTATGCAAGGGAAGAGGAGCAGCTGGTACATACTGTGTTTGCTTTGTTACCAGATCAAGATGGAAGAACCATTATAACGCGTGCTCCCTTCTCAAGAAATGCGACAGGCAGTGGCCATAAAAGATGTCCACGAAAAAGGACATACTTTGATGTAGACCCTTGCCCAGAGTCTACCTCTGTCCGTATCGCTTCTACGATCTTACTCGTTAAGTTTCCGCACAAGTGCTAACGCTGTGTTCTGGCATGAAGAGTAAGGTAGCTGGTGAACTTACTGGCTCATCAGGTATTTTGTCATAACCCTCTAGGCTGACGCATGAGTTGCTTCGCAGTCCAAGGACGTTACTGCTTTCATTAGGTAGCCTTACTGTGACGTCTTAGTTAAATTCAATTCCGATTCAGTTCAGATTCGCTCGCTGTCAGAATTCGCTGTCGAAATTGAATCGCATTAAGACGTCTTGGTAAGGCCCCTGGTTGTGTAAGAAAAACAAAATGGTCCTATTCATGTGTGCGTATGTCGCGTTCAGGTGACTGTTTGGCTTAATTATTTCGATGTGAATGTAACAGTGCAAAGAGGATTCTAGTCATAACTGATTTGCAGGGTATTCAAAACAAGAATAAGCTGTTAGCCGTAAATCGTTTTGCAATTTCTGTGGGACCAATCGCCTTTAACGGGATCCTGAAGAGGCTGTGCAATAGCGATGTAATTTTGTAGAAAGCTGAGAGTTTATGAGCTCTTCTCGATCTTAATATGATCTCGCGAGGAAATCGGGCGACGAAACGCAATCCATGTTCGGCCGCGTATTAGGACCGTGGAGTGAACGTAATTATATGAAAAAAGGCCAAAATAAAAGAAATAAAGAAAATTAAAATAGAATAGTCAAAGTCAGTCAAAAGTCAAAAGTTTATTTTGCAAATAGGCCGCCGAGGGCTCTTTTACATGTCTTTTTTTAAATCTACCAGCGCATTCGGAAAGACCATCATTGCCAAGAAGAATGCGCCGCAAAAAACTTGGCAGAAAGTCATTTTTTCAAAATAAAATAGATTTACAATAGTACTTAAATTCTACTTAACTTACCTATAATACAATTAATACATTTTATAAAAGGGATGTAAAAGGTCCCTAAATTAAGTCCGTACCTTAAATTACATTGGTCTATAGTAGAGATGTATAAAGTCTCTACTGGTCAAAGCGAAACAAAATATGCGATAATGAAAAGAAAGAGAAAGCAAAAAGTGAATAAAAATAATTTAAGTTCAGTGGAGGTGTAAAACGCCTCCACCGTCAAATAAGTTAATTGGAGATATCTCCAATGTCGATGAGAAAAAGAGCAAAAAATATATAATTATATATAATAAAAATTATGAAATATGCATTTCATGTCAAGTAAGTAACCGATAAGCTTTTGGAATAGGTACTATAAGTAGTAGTTATTCATAAAAATAAAAAAGTTAAACGTTTATTCAATCTTTCAGGTCCTTAACGTATGAGTTATGTTTGTGATTGAAGAACCCAATAACTTTATGAATATCGAGTCTTGAATCTACAACGCGATTTTTTTCTTAGTTATCTACGTCAGACGTCATAGTAATTCCCATTCACTATCACATCTCATGCTGTCGACAATCAAATCAACGCATACAATCGCACATCGGATGCCCGTGAATAGGAATAAACAGCCGGTAACAATATTGTCATGTCGGTTTAATGCGGTCCGGGGGGGAGCAATGGGGGAGGGGGTAAAGGGGGGAGCCTGTGCCTTCTTCCACTCCGCTGCAGTGATCGGCGACCTCTGCTACAGCATTTTGAATATTCCAGTACGCTTTTGTGGCGGTTCCCGAGGTTTTTCCACTGGTTAAGGTAATTTTGTAGGTATGGAACGTTTTAATTGATATTCACGATTGGGATAGCACTTTTTAATGTCCGCCATAGATTTGTAGACCAATTGCCCTATTTTTTAAAGTAAGTACCTACATACATTTGAATAGTTGGTTTGGTCACGTAGAGATTATGGATGAAAGAATCAGAATCATTAAAGGTGGAAACACATTGTTAACACGCCACGCGACCCGATGCAACGCGACGCGTGTTGAGTGGAATCAAATTGTATTATTTTCTATGACCTGAGCCTCTAGTGTAGGTTTTCACCCAAATAAACGTCTCGAACGCGTTCACGTCAACGTCTCAATTACTAAGGAAAAATTGGCAGCGCCACTTGCGGATTGAAACGGAAACAAACTGTTCCCATACTATTTGACATTTTAACGCAAACGCGTTCGAGACGTGTTCTGTGACCTAAAACCTACACTAAGCATACAGAACCACACTATGAACATCCGATGCGCCGCCATGCGCTTACATTCGTTGCATCGGGTCGCGTCGCGTGTTAATAATGTGTTTCCACCTTTAGGTATTGAAGATTAACTAAAGTAAGTATGGGGAGTGTAAATTGTGCGTTGGGAGGGGAAGGCCTACTAGAACCTAAAGAACTTTTATTGTCGGACTTGAATTTGCCCAAACCAGCTGGTATTGCATATTACTGGGGCCTTACCATGACGTCTTAATGCGATTCAATTCAGACTCAGTTCAGATTTTAGCCGTCATTTTTAGTACGATTCTGACAGCGAGCGAACCTAAACTGAATCGCATTAAGAGGTCAAGGTAAGGCCCCTGTTAGTTCAAAATACTGACTAACGAAACGTATTTCACTGAATCAGGTACAACTCAGCTGTAACAGCCAAACTTTCATAATAACGACACTAGTGAAAAATTTAAGCGTTCCATCAGCGCGAGCACAAGTTATAAATTAGCAGCAAACGTGTAACATTTTGCGAACAAATTAGTTACAGCACAGTGCACACTATAACCAAATTAATTCGAGCAAATTTCACAAGCGAGTAAATAGCAGAGTTAGCGGAATCCAGACCACATTATTACCGCACAAAGGAGGCCTGTGCATTGAAATAGGCGCTGAAAACAATAGTACAACAATAGTTTAGCCTGAGGTGTGGACGCAAGGGGCAGGGTACGTAAATGTACGACTAAGGCCGGGTACTCATCAGAGCTGGAACCGTACTGTTGCACATTACAGTAACCATGAACCCCAGTGTAGACGTGGCTCACGAGCCTGCTGCGAGCGATAAATCACGTCTTTATCCCTCGCGGGGTAGACAGAGCCTAAGGTAACAAAACCTAAAGGCAACGATCATCGCCTTCCATCAAGCGAGATTGAGGTCAAACGTAAGCCTCTTCTTCTTTGGCGCTACACTCTTGCCAGAGTGGTCGTGGTCGTCACGCCGATTCTGTGGCCTGCTTTACAATGCGACACCATTCTGCACGAACCGCCGCCCTCCTGCTACATTCGTGCAGAGGAACGTCGACAGCGGTCTTTATTTGATCTGTCTATCTCATCGGCGATCTTCCGCGCGGTCTGGTGCCCTCGACTTTTCCCTGCACCACCACGCGTAACGTAAGCCTATTTTATCTAAAAAAAAAAGCATGATTGTGGGCGTACAGGAAAGGGGAATCAAAATAGTGATGGGTTGAGCCGCGTCGCCTATAACATGATTACTAAGATTTTCGACAAGTTCTTTCACGGGCTTTTACCATTAGCGGGAAGAGAAGCAACTGGTACATTCTATGTTTTTTTTTCTCCCAGACCAGTATGGAAGAAGGAGGATGGAGGATTATTACAGTACCCTGCCATAAAGATAGCACATCAGCCTTTTCGGCTAATTTCGGCTTCATAGAGCGTTAAGAGTTTTTAATGATTGACGGTTAATAAAGGTAATCGCGGTTCACATCCCGTTTATAATATTTCATAGAGCGTTGTCTCGCTCTAATTTGTCTCTTTCCGAATACCGAAGTGCAATCTTTAAGGCCAGGTGCTGTTGTTATGAGTGACAATCACGGATTGTATTTAATTTGAATAAAGGTTAACAAAAATTATAAGTACCTAACAAATCAGTGAACCGATTGCGGAGCTAAAATAATAGCAGTCAGTCGTAACCTCATGATTGGAGCGATCGCCATTTTAAAATTAAATCACCTAATTGGCAGCAAAATTGGACGTAGCTTCACCGACGGCGAGATTTCCAATATAGAAATAAATTCTGTATAAGGACGTTGAGCCATTATCTGCCGCTTTTATCTCCTATATGAAACAATAAATATCGAAATTCTCGACATAGATGTTTCATAAAATTTACAAAATAAACTGACAAAAAACAAACTGAAATATAAACTGAAAATAAACTGTGTAAGTATTTAACTTTCCTTTTTCACAATCAAGCTAAATGTGGCCTTTAGGTTTTGGTACCCTACGGTCTGTCTTCCCCATAAATAAGACGTTATGTCCGCGTATGTCTGCCTGCGCGGTCGAACGGGCGGCTCGATGAACATTAGTACGGAGAGCGCTGCTGTCGTAAACACGCTCACAATTTCAAAAGGTCTTCGGTCAATTATGGAAAACAGTCGGATGATCTGCGACTTGTAAGTTAAAACGTTTATTTTACAGTTTTTGAAGTGATAACGTCTTATAAATCGATGAACGTCTGCCGTACTCACGAACAAGCATGACTCATACTAACGTTACTGACGTCAGAGTGTGTGTCGCAAATAGCGACATCTGTTGCTTGTTGTCGCAACCACTTTGCGTACCTCACTTTGAGGGTCGATAGATTGATTTGATAGATCTATACTAAGCGATTTAACCCAGTACCGATAGATGGCGTAACTTAGCCTAACCCCAAAAGCGACCATTTATTGTTATCACGTAAAACCTGCGTCCGCATTGACTTACAATAAACAACTAGACTCCCAATCGCAAACAAAAGTACCTCAAGAAACGTCCGAGCGGCGTTGTCTATGTATTATGTGTGTCAACACATCAACTTACACAGATAACATTAACATATTCGTTCAAATTAACACCTTATTTCGTAGCAGTAATGTTTAATGTCAATTGCATACGATCGTGCGAAGTAATGACACGACGCCACGCGCTGGAAACCTGTCTTTCTCTTGTTCTCAAGCGTTTGAGATTACATTAAAGAGACATATACATTGTTATCGAAGCGCGGTCGAAACACGACTGAACCAAAACTCTGCACAATAGACGCGTCGTGCAGACTTTTGCTTCCGACAGTTTTGAGCGCGATTGGGAGTCTAGTTGTTTATTGTAAGTCAATGATCGTCCGTAAACCGACTTTATAGACAACCGGTTTTTAATACACACGTACAACCAGCGACAATTGGTTCGCCGACCGCCCTGCGTCCCCCGGCCGGTCCGCTCACGACACGGGTGCGTCATCGCGCAGTGTCGCATCACGCCTCCATTAGCCTTTACGACCACCCTTTATACCCTCATTTGGAGAAAGCAGAATTGATAATTTTAGCATAATTTGCCACCTGTCTGCCGTTTTTTGGGGATAAAGATACTAATGGGACTAAACAATTTTGTCCCGGTTTTGGTTCCGTGTTTATTTGCTTGTACTTTTAATAATTGTGTCTGGTTTTTTTTTCTAACAGACCGGCCTAGTCATGCAAGTTTTTATGTATGTACGAGTAACCTTGAAATTTAACTACATATTACCGTATATGTGCAATTAAATAGTTCCGTTTCAAATTGTTTCATCACATTCAATTTCAATTTCAATTTCAATTTCAATTTCAATTCAATTTATTTACCAAGATAACATTGATCTCATTTTCATTAGTAAATTATAAGCTTATAAACTAAGGTTAGAATACAAAAACTAAATTCGATTTTACCTTTAAAATAATTTCGTTCAATACATGACAACATACATGATTTGCAATCATCTCTAGGATGCTGTTCGGGCTGTTCCTCGGTCTGCTCAGCAGGGAGGCTGCCTTTTTGCGCATAATTGCTGCGAATCATTGCTATGGTATAATATCCAGTACCAACTTTTAATAGCTAAAAAAAGGAAATGGATTATTATTATTTCTTTCACGCCCGTTCCTATTACCTACGTGTCTCAGAAAATGAAAACAACTTGAAATACAGCTATTAGTATTATTTCAATGGAACTGTAATCAGCTAGAAGTATGAACTAACCGCATTATCCCGTGTATCTGCTAAAAAAGGTTCAAACAAGTCGGCTTACAGATCGGGATCCTAAAAAAGCTAACAAATTACGTTTTATCTCATGAAAAATAAAAGTTCCGACGGGAAAAACCGATCACGGCGGACAAAGCCATAAGGCAAAGCACTACAACTACATAAATCTTAGTACAAATTCTTACCAGCCACAAAGGCCTCAAAGGATCCGAGATAAAATAACTAGTTCGGGAACCCGTGCCCACGACCGTACCTGATCCCCGGTCGATACTCGTCTTGACTTGCCACGTAGTGACTTACTCAACTTTCGGCCTCGGCTTTCGCTTCGGCTATCTTTTGTTTAATCAAAAATCAAAATCAAAATCATTTATTTTCTTCAAAACAGGTTCAACTAGTTTAATTCCTACGCTAATCTAACTAATATTATAAATGCGAAAGTATGGATGGATGGATGGATGTTTGTTTGTTACACAATCACGCCAGAACGGCCCAACGGATCTGGATGAAATTCGGCACATAGATAGAAAAAAGTCTGGAATAGCACATAGGCCACTTTTTATCCCGGAAAATTGCGTAGTTCCCGCGGGATAGCGTATACGAATTCTTTGCAGACGAAGTCGCTGGCAACAGCTAGTTTTTATATAAATCTCGCTTGATGGTAAGCTACGATGAGGTCTAAGGCCGGCCACAGACATACGGAATATTCATACGGTTTCCGTATGGAATGACGTCAATTCGTAGCCCTGTCCCGTTCCGGATATATCGATGTCCCGTTCACTGACGTCATTCTGTACGGAAACCGTATGGGAATTCCGTATGTATGTGGCCGGCCTAAGGTGCAGCAAAATTATCTGATTTGAAGACGACCATAATTAGGCAATTCAGAGGTACATCTTCCCGGATTGTGGTAACAATGGCAGCATTGTTTCACATGAAATCAAAAAAAAAAAAAAAAAAAAATCTTGGGACAATTGACACCAATTGACCTAGCCCCAAACGAAGCAAAGCTTGTGATATGGGCACTAGACAACGGATAAACATACTTATATAGATAAATACATACTTAAATACATATTAAACATCCAAGACTCGAGAACAAACATTCGTATTTTGATACAAATATTTGCCGCGACCGGGGATCGAACCCGGGACCTCAAGCTTCATAGTCAGGTTCTCTAACCACTAGGCCATTCGGTCTTAGAAATGAAATGGATGCAAATATAAATATTTACCTAACAGTTTGATTATTATCGTTGCTACTAAAACAATACTGATACGATGCATTAATTTAATTTTATCGAAATGCTGTGAAATCTGACGAAACTTCAATTTACACACAAACTAAACGGTTTAATGTTATTAACCTGTTTTATTAATTAACGTAGTTTGATTAAATTCCACGTATCAAAACACAGTTATCTAGACAAATTTTCACATAGCTTTCACATACCTATGGACAAAAAACCATTTACCTTGCCACTCCGCTTCCTTGCTTGTTTAAGTAACGCAGTAGCAAAGAAAACGTTTTTTCCGACGTCCACAAAGTAATGCCTGGGGCCTTACCATAACCACACGGCGGCCACGACGTACAAAATCCGCGTTCTGAAATGAACACAAGCACGACGTCGTCTGTACACGCGTCAATGTGTGCGTAAGATACACAGGGCTGTCTATCGCAAAAACCTAGTACTATTAGTACTACCAATGACATAAATATACTAAAGATATGGCTTAGATGAGTGCAAATAAATGTACTTAATCGTTATCTATTTATTTAAACTTACTTAAAATGTGTCTGTCTGTGTATTTAAGCATTATTATTTTCAATTACAATAGATGTACGACAACAAACTTAAGCGAATGATTCTGTAGCTATTTCATGTATTAATCGCGATAATTTCAGAAAGCATTAATTTTCTAATGTTTCATAAAATGAAGTAGGTAGGATAGGTTCCCGAACTTGTGACGTGCGGCCGACATACATCGCGTTGCGAGCCCTACTAGTTGCCAGCAGCTTTCCGGCAGACTGCGCTTGAGGGGTGAGGTAACGTCGAATAGGTGCGGGGCGGAGCGTGGCCATTCTGTACGTTGTACTATTATATATTCTGTGCCATAACGTCTTAATACGGCTCAATACAGACTCAGTTCAGGTTTTAGCTGTCCTTTTTAGTATGGATCTGACAGCGAGCGAACCTAAACTGAATCGGAATTGAATCGCATTGACACGTCATAGTAGGTAAGGACCCTGATACAATAAAATATTCACATGCCTAGTGTCAGGCCGAAAGTGACAAAAGTTCGTCCTCGGCTATCATTCGGCTTCTGGTTTATCCGGTCGCTCCGGAATTATTTGCATGCGGAAAACATCGTCCGTGGCTTATTGATGCCTGAGTTTTGATAAACAATCACGCACTGAGCCGGGACGGGTATTTGTCTGTTTTAGAAATGTCCTATCTGGTTTCTTTTATTTTTATTGAAATGAAACTTGGGTTTTACGTTGGAGCGGTACTCGTTTTAAAACTATTGGCTCTACCTGTCCTAAATTGTTTGAATAGTTGGGTTAGTCTGATTGAACATCCTGTAGAGCAGGGTGTCTTAAACTGGGGTCCGCTGACCCTTTGTTTCAAATAACTATAAAAACAACCGAGATATTAAGCTATCACAGATTTGTCTCCATCTCTTTATAGAAAAACGGAATTTTAATATGGAGTTTATAAGGGCGTAATGACAAATGACGTCACATGTCATATCGGATCTCTCTTTCTAATCGCTCTCTAATAAGTTGTCAAAAAGTCTTATATTTTCCGTATTTCTTGACCAATGCTACTTTTAATTTCACTTTTGTCATCTCTTTAATGATGACATATAAATATTCATATTTTATTAAGAAATAATAATAATAATAATAATAATATTTATTCATTTTCGAGCAACTACATGGCTTATTCTCTAAGTGTTAGTCTTATTATATAAATACATTAAAAAGAAAACAATTCTACAAATGTTCATTACCAGGCGTTTTTGGTGACATGTATTTTGGTCCAGTGGTGCAGTATCGGACACGACATATCCTCCGATATTACACGTAGGAGACTGTTACTGCTGCCCATCATCATATCCATAAATGCCTATAAATCCTTATCCTTATAAATGTATACTTAATGTTTACTTTTTTTTTTAAATGCATACTTTCCTATTGTCATCGCTACCTTAGACCGACCGCTTAAATAAGTCCTCGCCCGCGCGGCACAGGGGCGCGGGGTAGGACGACGGCGGGGAGCTCTCTGGGTGCGGGCGGGTAGTGCGCCTGCCGCCCGCACCTCTCTCGGCCCCCGCGGTCGTCATATCACTGCTTTAATTCGACGATGGCATATTACAAAATGTGACGTTTTTACTTAATACACGCCAATCGACGCGAAATCAACGTTATTATTATGTCGACAAAGATCATTATTCTATTACGCGTATTGGCCACGTCGCGCCACCAAATGTCGTTATGTGATTGGTGGGATTTTGACGCCATCTTGAATCAACATCGGCACATCGCCAGTTGCTTCATTGATTTGATGGGCAACGGATCGATGTTTTGTTGAAAATAGTCATAACCCGAAATAATACGTCGTTGACTGTGTAATTTTTTTTTATATAGTGGCGAATTTCAAAGTGTGTCGTTTTTAAAAAAAAATGGATGGACAAACGTGCAGTTCTTTTATTAAATATAGTGCTGTTTTGTGATGGCACTTTATTCTAAAAAGTAAGTACATACCTTATACAGGTGTATTTGGTGACATGACTATTTACAAAAAACATACTTCTTTGTTAAGTAGTCGCAAACGGGACTATGTCATTATCGTTTTCATATCATTTTTAAGTCATTTGTCAATATACAAAACAAGACTTTCTTAAATTAATTTTGGAACGTTTTTATTAAATGTGTCATTGTTTACGATAAAATAGGTACTTATTTTTATTTTTTGTTTCTTACTGTCCGTAACATCTTGTTTATTTATAATAGTAAAACTATGTTTTTTTGTTATTTTAGACTTAAATTATCTGCTCCTGCGCCGCTCGGGCTAGACTCAACTAAGCGGGCAGTCTACAGCTCGCGCCGCCGTCGCCTGTAATTAAACACCAATGACTAAATGACCTGCTGTTTGGCTGCGGCTGCGGCTGCGGCTTCGATTCTGCTCTTACATTACGCTATCGCAATCGGTGACAATTACTACGTTAAAGCTACGCGCCGTGAATTGGGGGAATGCATTATGCAAGGCGTCGCCGGGGATGCTTAATGAATAGTTTAAAGGGCATTGGAGGGGTTTATGCGAGAATAATCATGGCAATATGGTTTTATTGTAATGAAAATATTACATAGATACATAAATCACGTTTTTACTACGAAAGGGCCAGAGCCTATGGTAAGTAGGCTTAAAGGTCACGTTTAGCAAGATTGGGAGTGTATCAAAATAGTAATGGGCACAAGAAGTAATTTTCCAAAAAGTACTCGCTAATCCTGCCGCTAAGCAGCAGTGCTTGCGCTGCTGTGTTCCGGTATGGAGAGTAAGACAGCCGGGGAAATTACGGGAACAAGAGGCATTTCATCTAAGTCCTCTAGGTTGGCAACGCATCTGCAATCCCTCCGGGGTTGCGGGTGTCTATGGGCAGTGGTGATTGCTTACCATCAGGTGACCCACTTTCTCGTTTGCCTTTCTATTCTCATAAAAAAAAAAAAAAGTAGTTTTCTAATACAAATTGAATAGTTAACAAAATAAGTGATAAGTTAAGAACATCATCAAAAGTGGTTACCTACTATTGCCGTCGTTTCCAGAATGATTATTCTCGTAAGTCCCACTGCGGGGATTCGTGACACATTTATAAAAATTTGGGAATATAAAAACCTAACCGGAAAACAAATAAAAAATTCCATTGTTTTGGCAAAAATGCCTTACTTTCATCATACTTTCAAAAATGCATCACTTTAAAAAAGAGCGGATATTCTTCAAATTGCTGGACCCATTTTTACCAAACATAATCTAAGAACAACCGCAAGGAAACTGTCTTTCGAATTTAAAAACCGCACAGAAATCGGTCTATCGGCTTGAGAGCTATGACGCCACAGTCACACACACACACATACACACGCACAGATACATCGATATCAAACTTATAACACCCCTCTTTTTACGTTGGGGGTTAAAAATTAAAACAAATTATCATGACTTATCGTCGAGAAGATCTCCAAAACGTTCACGTCGAATGAATAAATCGACCACCGGCTGTTTTAATAAAATATCGTTACGTATGCGTGGTCACGGATTCGGACGATGAAATTAAACAAATTGAACTCTTATTGCCGCAGCATAGGGGTGGGAAGGGTTAAGTCAGTGAGTAACTGCAATGCTGCAGTTTACAGCAGCATAGCTTTTCAATATAATTGTGAAGGTAATTATGAGCTCAGCGAGTGTTGCCTACTTGAGGAATTTACCCTGATTCCGGGGTAATTTTGGAGGGCAATTTGGATGAAAAGTATATTGAGTTGTTTTAGGAGGGAATATTTGAACTATAATGTGAAATTTTAATATTTTTTTAAGTCGTTCATCTAAAAGTAATAATAATAAATAATAAAGGATATTTATTCAACAGTTAAGTAACATAAGTTTTACGGTGAAGAAAAAGTGCGTGAAGAATCCTGCATATTCAAAGCAATGCAATGGTACGTGAAGTTCCCGATAACCAAGATTGTTGTATTGTCGTCCGAATGCAAAAAAATCAGCTCATTCGGTTGAAGATATCTGCTTCAAAATAGAGTTGCAAGATTCTACCCGGACAAACATATATTATGTACTTACCTACTTCCATACATACATTGCAAATTATAAACTTGATAAAATGTGTATTTTAAAGCATGCCTTTGTTTATTCAGCCCATGAAGAGTAATTTCCAGGGGCTACTAAACAATACACACAATAGTGGTCCCATTATACTTTAATAGAAATGCCAGAGCTGTTCTGTCGATTCACCATATTATGTATTGTTTCCTTATTGTATTGTGTACAAATCTAATCATACAAACTATTATCTGTTTTGACAGTTTCATCAGTGCTTCTATACAACAGTTCAATAGCTTGTACTGGGGTTACCATGACGTCTTAATGCGATACAATTTCGATCCAGTTTAGGTTCGCTTCCTGTCAGATCCATACTAAAATGACAGCTACAACCAAGTAGCTTATTACGTAACTCGCTCGCAATCGCCATCGTGTTCATATTGACAGTTCTTGTATGAATGTGACAGCTAGCTGATTCCGATGCCAATTGTCAGCCCATACATGAACTGTCAAAATGAACACGATGGTGATCGCGAGCGAGTTACGTAGGTAATAAGCTTGCTGAACTGAGTTGGCATTTGTGCTCAGCAATGGGACGTAATTAACTGCCTCAGATAAGACCGCCTATTGTATATTATACTTTGTTTTTTGTTTCTCTGTATTATTTTGTACTGATTTGTGGTGTTAAATAAAGAGTATTTGTATTGTATTGTTGTTTGTTTTGTTGTTGTGTGTGTGTTGGTTTGGTCACGTAGAGAGGATGGATGAAAGAAGATTAACTAAACAGATTTATATGGGGAGTGTGAATGGGTGCGTTGGGAGGGAAAGGCCTAGGCGGACGTTCCGTGATCAAATTGGGGACGTTTTGGAGAAAGGCCAGGTCAAGAGTACCCGAAACCGACGAGCATGTATGAAGAGATTGATGAATGTGGATGAAGCGAAAGAGGTATGTCAGGATCGTAGCAAGTGGAACAAAGTAGTCTCTGCCTACCCCTATGGGAAAGAGGCGTGACGATATGTATGTATGTATGTATGTATTGTATTGTATTGTATTCGGGCTAGAGATGGTGATGGATAATTTCAATCTGCATTGTTATGATAAATTTCATAAAGGCAAAAACAAACGCGCAACATCAAAGCATACATCGCATTATTACGCAAGCATGTTGCCAAAATATTAATATTCCGGTGGTTCCTTGCTTGTTCACCCTGTTTTTACGGACCGAGGAAGCTGGAAGAACCGGGCTTGTGAGACATAAAACCGGTATACGTGGCCACGGACTTGTTACTTCGGCATGAGGAGGGTTATGGTTTGTTTCCAGAGCTGTCTCAGTTCTGAGTGGAAAGTAAAGATTTTATGTCGCCCGGGCGGTAAGTAGTAATTTACCGCCCGCTTCCTAGCCCGGGGAAGACGTACAATTGTACACCTCGGGCGCTGACAAAGAAAGCCTCAGGTCGCATGTTTATCGCTCTCGGCTTTGGCTCGTGCGAGAAGTTCCTGCAATCTGAGACATTCTTTATTTCACCACCTTCGGAATGTAATGTAATATAAGCCATATTTTGGCAGGCGTAAGGTAGTTAGGTACTACAAGTGGTAGTTAATCAATCTCGTTATATTATTATACTAGCTGTTGCCAGCGACTTCGTCTGCAAAGAATTCGTTTATCGCTATCCCGCGGGAACTACGCAATTTTCCGGGATAAAAAGTAGCCTATACGCTATTCCAGACTTTTCTCTATTTATGTGCCAAATTACATCCAGATCCTTTGGGCCGTTCTGGCGTGATTGAGTAACAAACAAACATCCATCCATCCATCCATCCATCCATACTTTCACATTTATAATACTAGCTGCTGCCAGCGACTTCGTCCGCAAAGAATTCGTTTTTCGCTATCCCGCGGGAACTACGCAATTTTCCGGGATAAAAAGTAGCCTATACGCTATTCCAGACTTTTCTCTATTTATGTGCCAAATTACATCCAGATCCTTTGGGCCGTTCTGGCGTGATTGAGTAACAAACAAACATCCATCCATCCATCCATCCATCCATACTTTCACATTTATAATACTAGCTGCTGCCAGCGACTTCGTCCGCAAAGAATTCGTTTTTCGCTATCCCGCGGGAACTACGCAATTTTCCGGGATAAAAAATAGCCTATGTGCTATTCCAGACTTTTCTCTATCTATGTGCCGAATTTCATCCAGATCCGTTGTGCCGTTCTGGCGTGATTGAGTAACAAACAAACATACATCCATCCATCCATCCATCCATCCATCCATACTTTCGCATTTATAATATTAGTAAGATAAGATTAGTAAGAAGTTAGATTAGATGGTCGCCGGTTTCGGGTACTCCTGAATTGACCTCTTTTTAAAATCGTGCACGAATAAAATAAATCGAATAACTTCAGAATCATCAAGTCTGTCTACACTTATCGAGCGTCTCAAAGAACGAACGTGTTCATTCATAATTTGTAAAATACATAACCCTGCTTCGCGTCGCGTAGTCGGATAAAAGCCTAAATAGTAAACATTCAAAGTAACAACAACGCGTTACCTGGACTGAAGTATCCTTGGCGTAATGCAGGTACACGGGCATAGAGGAGACAACCAGTAGAGTGCTAATCGGACTGAACTAACAAATATAATTATATTATTACAAGCTGTTGCCTGCGACTTCATCTGCAAAGAATTCGTTTATCGCTATCCCGCGGGAATTTTCCGGGATAAAAAGTATCCTATGTGCTATTCCAGACTTTTCTCAATCTATGTGCCGAATTTCATCCAGATTCGTTGAGCCGTTCTGGCGTGATTAAGTTACTTTGCAAAATAGCGTCAAATAGCTGCTGCTGGGCACATGCCTCCTCTCAGAATAAGAGGGCTTGATCGATAGTTCTCTAAAAGTAGGTAAATAATAAAAGAACAAGTAAACAAATGGATGATGGGCACCATACCTAAATTTAGTTTAGATTACAATATTTAGTTTTCGTTTTTGTTAAGTTAGTTTTAGTTACTCGTGTTAATTTTATACTTAGTCTGTTTTTGTACATTCCCAAAAAAAAGAAGTAGGTAAACAAAGGGATTAATAGTCATTTTCTGACTCGAACAATCGAAAAAAAGACACGTTAGCAAAAACCCAAAACTCAACCGAAAAGAGCATCGGCATTCCTATTTACTACCACTAATTCCGTTTTAGCTCGCCGCGAGTGGATTTAAATATTTAACAACGAAACGGTCAAGATGGTAACGCTAAGTACAGTGACCAAAGAGCTTGTACTTACCGTTACCGTAACGTAAATTGTACCGGTCACTAAAGGTCAGTGCCATTAACCGCCAAAAACCCGCCCACATAGATAAAATAACGCACAGAGTGGAAACGTCATACAAGCCGCAATGCAAGGCTTTACAACTAAAATACGTGTACCTATGACGTTTAAATTTTTTTAATGGGTTTTTTGTTTTGTACTTTAATTTTATTTCATCGCATGTTTCAAAAAAGCACTATTAGTGCGTGAAAAAGGCTTACCAGCCTATCTATTATTAGCTACAGTCAACTGGGGTGACTTTGATTTACGGGGTGACTTTAAAAAGTAGTTTTAATGACAGAACCATTATTTTTTATTTGCGTTTACTGCTTCCAATCAATGTCTTTGTCGATCGCCTTTGCGCCTACATGCCAAACATTCACCGGATATGAATAATATCGATTTTATAGCAATTTTAAAACGATCAAAGTAGCCCCAAAATTACCAAAGTCACCCCAGTTGACGGCCTATGTTATTATTACTATCGGGCCTCACTCGACTAGGCCTATGCTTTCCACGTGAACCAAGTGTAGATTTGAAACTTTTCACTCATTTATTTTGTTTGAATCTAACTAATGCGAAAGTATGGATGGATGGATGGATGTTTGTTTGTTACTCAATCACGCCAGAACGGCCCAATTGATCTGGATGAAATTCGACACATAGATAGAGAAAAGTCTGGAATAGCACATAAGCTACTTTTTATCCCGGAAAATTGCGTAGTTCCCGCGGGATAGCGATAAACGAATTCTTTGCAGACGAAGTCGCTGGCAACAGCTAGTTATTTAATATGATCGTGGGCGTAAAGTGGAAAGGGGAATCAAATTAGTGATGGGTTGCTAGCCGCATCGTCTATAACATGATTCCATTTCGACCATTTCCTCGATGGGTTTTAACGGGAAGACAAGCAACTGGTACATTCTATAACCAGCATGGAACCGATTAAATACACAAACCCCCTTAGGTATTCATAAACGCTATAGGCTTCTGCTAACTTGGCAAACGTTTGTCATTATCTGTCACATTGACATTTACCTTTCACAGATAAGGACAAACGATTGTTAAGTTAGCAGAAGTTAAGTTAGCGTTTATGAATAAGGAGGTTTGTGTCTTTAAATAACACACGATAGACTATCTAGAGAAACTTATCATCCTCAAAACGCGTCGGAACAAAACAATCACCAAACCCCACCGATAACCTGGTAAATAATTATTTTAATGACATTCTAAACTAGATTACGGTACAGATAAAACAAGTTTGATTAAATTCGCGAATACTTGAGCGGACGGAGCGGCGGGAATGCCGGGACCCGACCATTCAAACTTGGCCCGTAGTCGCTGCACTAGCCTGCTAGCTAAACACAAATTGCTTTACGTAAACTACTAAGACCGGCTAATACTTCTAGGCTTCTGCTAACTTAGCAATCGTTTCTCCTTATCTGTGAAAGGTAAATGTCAAAGTGACAGATAAGGACAAACGATTACTAAGTTAGCAGAAGCCTACAGAGCGATTATGAGTAAGGAGCTATGCACCTCACCTCCTTGGCCTAGTGGTATAAGGTGTGGAATAACAGTTCGTTCTCCCAAATGACCGCAGCTCAAATCTCGTGTAGAAAAAGTTTTTTCTTTTTTTCCTTTTTGCGCGTGTGCGTGTGTTGTTTTCACTTCTGCCGGCACTCTCGGAGTCCTACCCGGTGTTTTTTTTTTTTAATAATGTTACATTTATTTTGCACGATAGAGAGTTAACATACATACATGTATGCTCATTATAGCTGTACTTACAAATCAAACAAAATTGTCATAGCCAATTGAGTTACGCCGTCGAACCTTCCGAACTCGCTAAGAGCGCTATCATTTATCATGGCCGGAGCATAATGGTATGTGACGTCATTATGTCATGTAGCTCATTTTGTAAGCGGAGAGGGCATGACGGGCGGTTTCGTGCCCGGGACAGGAGACGCGAATACTAAGCTTGTACAATGTTGGCTGAACGTTAGTACATCTAACTAATATTATAAATGCGAAAGTATGGATGGATGGATGGATGGATGGATGGATGTTTGTTTGTTACTCAATCATGCCAGAACGGCCCAACGGATCTGGATGAAATTCAGCACATAGATAGAGAAAAGTCTGGAATAGCACATAGGCTACTTTTTATCCCGGAAAATTCTTTGCAGACGAAGTCGCTGGCAACAGCTAGTACATACATAAATCACGTCTCCCCTTACGGGGTAGACAGAAACTAGTATAATTGGTTGTAATAATGCTGGTCATTTCTCTAGCGCTTTTGAACCCATCTTAGGGCCGCTTGCACGGGCCAGGGTTAGCGACTTAACACCGTGTTAGATGCTAACCCGGGGCTAAGTAGTGTCAAAATGTATGGAACTGTCAAACCTAACCCCGAGTTAGCGATTTTTTTTTTTTACTCTGGACTGTGCAAGTGGGCCTTAGAGTACTATGATATATGTGTGTAGATAAAATAATGTACCTTTGCAACTGTACATAATTAGGCCTTAAAAGAATCGTGTGATCCTATTTTGTAACTCGCCAAGGCTCGTTTCAAAAAACCACACTCGTGTTTTAAGGACTCTCATTATTTAACGGTTGCATGAAATACTATTAATATACTAGTACTTTGAGGATAAACATTGTGCAAGCACCGCCTGGTACAAGGCAGAGTTTTACGTCTTTAGTATGTACAAGTAAAGAGGCTTTTAAAGAACAGTCTTCTTTTAACGAGGGAGACGATTTTGGCTTACACTTTTCTAATAAAGTCTGTGCGACCAAGCGTTTTAATTTAATAATGATTTAAAAGCGACCCTGTGGTGCGTCGGTAAAATATGTCGTCCTTACTGACCAGAATAATGCGCAAAATGTAAACATAATCGGTTTATATGGTACGTAGTACGCTATATTTCTAAACAGCTCATGATTGCATTTGATACATTGAAATTTCATGTTTAATACAAACTTTAATTAATTACGTAATTTACTACTGCATTTCCATCAATCGTGTACTCTACCTATATCTATAAAACGCAAACAAACAAACTGAAATTCATACAATGGAGCGTGCAAAAAACAATTTTGCAGGCAAATTAAGTTGGGAAACTTCGAATATGTCCCGTATGTCGCGATCTAAACCTAAAGAACCGTCATCAACCTACTTCAAGAACCGACATCACTTTCTTCACGTCTCGTCAGATCTCACCCTACCATTATACATACATACATATCGTACGCCTCTTTCCCACAGGGGTAGGCAGAGACTACTTTGACCCATTGCTACTTTTACCATTATAATTCTTAAAACTATCTAGTCAGCTTTTTAAGCGTAATGTTGGTTTTGCAAGTCATATTCTTTTAACATGAAACTACCGTGAGACTCAATCATAGTAACACAAATGGATACCTCACGTATAAGAGTCGAGTGATGACATGTTTCAGACTAGTTCGTAGTCCTTCCTCTTGGGGGACACTCGCTCGTTCATTTCGCTGCCGCCGGGGCGAGCGCTCCAAGAGGAAGGACTACGAACTAGTCCGAAACATGTCCAGCATCACTCGACTTTTATACGTGACATATCTGTTTGTGTAACAATAAGCCATAAGTCATAACTCATCAAACTAATCCTACGAATATTATAAATGCGAAAGTTTGTGACGATGTGACGATGTGAGTGAGTGAGTGTGTATGTTTGTTCCTTCTTCACGCTAAAACGACTGGACGGATTTGGCTAAAATTTGGAACGAAGATAGCTGGTACCCTAGATTGAAACATAGGCTACTTTATATCCCGGAAAATTGCACAGTTTCCGAGGGATAGCGATAAACATGTCAATTGCTAATTCTACGCAGACGAAGTCGCGGGCAGCGGAGCCTTTCGTTTGCCCGAATTTCATATGCCATAATGTAATGTTTGCCATAATTATCATTTGCCATAACTCTATTTTTCTCTGAAACCGTAAATTTTCAGGAGCATTGAAATGGCAATCCTGTAGAACTCTATAGGTTAGGTTAGGTTTGTTTCATAACAATCCTGAACAATTAACAGTTAAAGAGAAAAAAGAGTTATGGCAAATGATCATTATGGCAAACAATACATTTATGGCATATGAAATTCGGGCAAACGATAGAGAACCCGCGGGCAGAAGCTAGTATTATAAATGCGAAAGTATGGACGAATGTTTGTTTTTTACTCAGTCACGCTAGAACGGCCCAACAAATCTGGATGACGTTCGACATATAGATAGAGAAAAGTCTGGAATAGCACATAGGCTGCTTTTTATCCCGGAAAATTCCCGCGAGATAGCAATAAACGAATTATTTGCAGACGAAGTCGCAGGCAACAGCTAGTAAGTAATGCTCTATTAAACAAAATGACAACGTTTAATTAAATTAAACGTAACACATTCCGACCTTGGTTAAGGTTGTATTTTTGTGGCTAAAAGTACAGCTTTTAAAGCCTATACCAGCGGTATACGTATGTAGGTCGGCAAACGCTCGGCTTTGATCGCTCACACGGAACCCTTGTGCCTTTTTATGGCTTTTAAACGCTTGCCACGAAATCGGCCAGCACAAAACATTTATTATTAGACGCACTTTGTGTTAAGTACTCTTAGTGCCCGAATTTGGAGTCTGAGGGCGAAATGCAAAGGTTTTTGTCGTTATTTGAAAGGCGGAATAACTAAAAATTTGGGAAAAGCGAGTTGTGTATTTTTAGAATCCCTAGCAGTATACACGCGAAAAATCATGTTTGTTACTCTGTCACGCTGAAATAGCTCGACAGATTTGATGACATTTGGGTCACGAACAGTTTTTATGGTTTGTTGACTCGTACAGAAAATTATAGAATCCTAGCGGGATAGAGATAGAGTCCCTCGTTTTGTTTGTCTCTATCATAGCGGAAGTGCGGTAGTTTCACATTAAAAAATCTCCTTTATATATCAGAAAAATTACAGAAAGAATGTTCTAGAACTCAACGTTAACTTGGCAGACAGAGCCGACACAACTTGTCCAAATTCCTGGTGGTGTGTAATATTCATATTTGTAAAAGTCTTTGCCGCATTTGCATTACAACGGGACTGAGATTGCTCTATTTCAAACCAGGTATTATTATACCCATTTTTACCAGCTTTTGAGCGGTTGCTTTATTATGACGTTAAAACATAAGTTGCATTCTCTTGAAAATTATTCTTGCAGAATTATTTCCGTGGCAACCTACTTTAGAGTTGCATTCGCTGTCTTTGGTTATGCACGGTGAAATGTATTTTATTTACGGGTTTCGCAATTCCGTTTCAACTATTTTTTAGGTATGAATGATATTAATTAGATCACTAAAATTAAAAGAGAAGACAGTCTATAAAATAAGGAAGTTTTTTTAAAGATAGTTTGAAAAAAAGTTATGCGAGATAACTGGTTTTCAATCACTTCTCACATTTTCCGATTTAGATTTTTGCCAAAACGGTACTCACGACGATTTTTTTTATCTCGTCATGACTATGCACTATTTAGCTACACTTAAAAAAAAAACGCAAAATTATTTCAATTACTACAGTCATTCAGTATCAGCGAAACTGCCTCTGCGGTCGTTTAACAGAAGATGTGAAAAATCCAATTCCTAAATTACGTAAATTCATTGAACATACACGTTCGTGATTCTGAACCCCTTAATGCTCTAGACGACTTTCGCTTGGCTTTTCCTAGGAGCCCCAGGCTGGAGGAGGCTACTGTGGCCTCTCTCATAAGACCATCGATTGATTAATAAACTGGTCTGACTAATATAATAATAGGAGGTATGATACTCACCGAGTTTGTCCTGCTGCACGGTCTTCGTGTCCCCCTGCACGAGACACAGCAGCAGCAGGGCGGCGAGCGGCGGCATGGCGGCAGCGCGGCGTCAGCCCCACCACGCTCTACCACCACCCCGCATCGTACCACACTGCAAACACACAAACAAACAATGCTCAATATTTTTAACCAACTCAAAAAAGGAGGAGGTTCTTAATATTTTAGTAGCTCTTAAGACCAAGGTTCTGGCATATCAGCGTCTCAAAGCAATTCGTGACATAGTGCTGAGAGCCAGCTTCCCTTTTTGTGTCCATTTTGCTCCATTTAGTACTGGTTAATTTCTTTCTTTCTTTCTAATTATTTTTATTAACTTGCAACGTACCTACGTATGTATAAGAAGGTATGATTGTCCGGGTGGCATCTTGTGACTCAATTATGATTATGAAGCAGATATATTCAACCGATTGAGCTTAAATTTTGCAAACTTGACTAAGTCTGATGACAATACAATAATCTGGTAGTGGAGTTCTGGTGGCCCAGCCAGGATCATCTCCGCAGGAGGAAACTCTTCAACGGTTGGTCCGATAGACTTGAAATTTGGTACAAATTTTGTAGGACGAATCACAATGCAATAACAGTCAGCAAAATAGGTCGTGTTAAGAATAATAAATATTTGACAGAAAAAAAATTGAATTGATGTTGAAAAATTTATTCATTCCATTTTATACAAATGGCATTGAAGCCTAGCCACCTAAACTGAATTCCACGTTCGAATACAACCAGAAAATATGTACAGGAAAGTTTGAAAACTGTCAGCCGAGTTGCATTCGACGATAGATCTCTTTCTGAAACTTCGACTTACAAACCTAACTGGAATGTTGTCTGAGGTACAATTTGTTATGAACAACTTATGGCTATAGTGTAGACGTTTTCAAAGTACAGCATGACACACTCGTTCATCATTTCAACCACGCTTTGAGCACTCAATGCTTGTATGAGGAGACTAACACTTTGTTTTCCCATCATTTACATCAATAACAGATATGATGACGTTGGTTACGAGAACTGTTCAATTTGTGTGATACCTACCTAGATATTTTTTTTAGTACAAGTTTATAAGAACCTAAACTAAATGAATGACTTAAATATACGAATAAAAAGATGGAATTTATAATGCAACAAATCATAAAATATGGTTAGCGGTCACTCTGTTTTTTAATAAACTAATACAGATTAACGGACGGGCGAACGGATGTGTCAATTACGGTATTCAAAATTCCGAACGCCATCCTAGTAAACATGATAACTCTAAAAAAATCTTTAGATTTGCTAACTCTGCTAGTCTAGAAACTGTGAGGTCAAGTCACGCAAAAAACAGTAAAATACAGTTGGATACTTTTATTCACACCGTTATCCCTCCCTACACGCTTTAGCAAACGAAATAATCAATGCAAAATCGCAATAAAATCACAACCAATCCGAACACTTCCTTTCACCTTCTCTTTGAGGCACCTTCAGCGGTTGTCTGTTGAAATTGTTAAGAACACACAATTTTATAAGTTCTAATTGCAGATAGTCCAGTTTGTTTGCCGTGATCACCGCCGGGGATGACAGAGGAGCAAACTATCAATTTCTAATTTAAGTTTTTCAATTATTTCTTCACTTTATTGACTGGAGATTAAAGATGTAAACAGAATGGAAACTTCGCTGAATTACCAGACTCGAGTGGTTTTCTAGATTCGCTAACTTTGAAGATTATGGAAATAATTATGGTTGCGTAAGATAATTTTTACAAGTTTAAAAGATAAAGACGTGATTTATGTATAAATGGATGTACAACCCGTTTTTTGACAGATAATGACGAAATATTGAAAAATCGTGTTGGAAAACTGTTTTAAATATTGACCAAACGGTGAGTGTGAGCGAACCTTTACAAAGTGAAGTAATCAGTGTTGTGTGCTGCCCTACTTTGGACTATAATAAAAATGACGATAAAAATGAGGGTAGTTGTGCGCCGATGTCAGCTGCGTCGAGTAGCCGCGCGAGCAGAGCGTTGGTGCGCAGTGTTCGTTTCGCTGCCGCCGGGGCGAGCGCTCTCTGATAAAGGACTACGGAATAGTCCGAAACAATTGTCGGAGCATTCCTTCGACTTTTACACGTGAGTTATCCGGTTCGTTGTTATTATGAAATATTATGTCAAAATCGTCTGTAATCATTAAAGTAGCTTGATGCTACTCACGCTTAATTTTGAATCAAATTACAATGAAACATCTATACAGGAGAGTTTAAAGCTTAAACACACTAACACTATCTGCTGAATTATTCTACAACACTTCTAAAACACCTTCTATAAATTCAGCTTTCAACGTCGTACAAAATAATTCAATGTTCCTTGACACAGTGTGAAGAATCGATTCCGGAAAAGCGGTCGCTCCGGTCGCCAAAGATAAGGCGATTTTACTTAAAAATAACACTTTCAGCACCACTCAGTAACGGGCGGCTCCGCTGCAGAATTTCAAAAAGGAATTAACCTGCTCTCCTCCGTCACACGACAGATTTTATTACGGCCATGAATAAATTCCGCCGGGGACGCCGCCTCGCACCTCGTAAATCATAACGACACGGCTTCAACCGTCAACTCGATTTACAACGCTGCTTCGCTGCCCACCGGCTTCAGTGTAACCTGTTTCGACACGGCAGTGGATACTGAGCTAAGTGATATTCGCTGTGAGCGCCGAGTTGCGGGGTGCCGGTTAGTTTAGACGTTTACATTATATCGTGCAGTTTAGTGTTGTCCGCTGTATCATATTTTACGATGTTGATGTTTATTCGTTTGGTGGCTGTTTTTAATAGTTTTTGGTTTGTATGATGCTTATTAGGTTTCGGCTTCGGATCATGCCTGTTTACTGTTATTCGATGACATAAATTACTAGGTTGAAGTGTCGATTCAGTGAGTAAACAAAGTAATTTATTTACTTTCAGGGGCCTTACTGAGATTCAGTTCAGGGGCCTAACCATGACGTCTTAATTCCGACTCAGTTCAGGTTTTAGCTGTCATTTTTAGTATGGATCTGATAGCGAGCTAACCTAAACTGCATCGCATTAAGACGTCATGGTAACCCCCCAGGTTTTAGCTGTCATTTTTAGTATGGGTCTGACAGCGAGCGAACCTAAACTGCATCTCATTAATACGTCATGGTAACCCCCCAGGTTTTAGCTGTCATTTTTAGTATGGGTCTGACAGCGAGCTAACCTAAACTGCATCGCATTAATACGTCATGGTAAGCCCCCAGGTTTTAGCTGTCATTTTTAGTATGGGTCTGACAGCGAGCTAACCTAAACTGCATCGCATTAATACGTCATGGTAACCCCCCAGGTTTTAGCTGTCATTTTTAGTATGGGTCTGACAGCGAGCTAACCTAAACTGCATCGCATTAATACGTCATGGTAACCCCCCAGGTTTTAGCTGTCATTTTTAGTATTGGTCTGACAGCGAGCTAACCTAAACTGCATCGCATTAATACGTCATGGTAACCCCCCAGGTTTTAGCTGTCATTTTTAGTATGACTGCTTCGCATTAATACGTCATGGTAACCCCCCAGGTTTTAGCTGTCATTTTTAGTACGGGTCTGACAGCGAGCGACCAAACTGAATCGGAATTGAATCGCCTTAAGATGTCATGTTAAGGTCGCTGGCCTTTATTTAGTCTATGTCCCGACTCAAATATTTACCTATTTAACTTTTATTTGCAAATGGTAAGTTATCCTTGATTATTATTAATTGTAGTTACATACAAGTTGAAGTTTAGTCTGGGACTATGTCAATTATCGACCGACCGCTTAGTTGAGTCCTCGCCCCCGCGCCCCTGCGTCCAGAGTTTTATCAGAAAACTTATATTTTTATTGCGTACAGCGCTTTTTGGTCCTTTTTTATGCTTTTCATATTGATTTTTATTTTGCTTCCACTTCAGCTATGTGTAAGTCAGAAGACTGGTAAAGAGTAGTCAAATTCGAGTGGTTTTTATTTATTTTAAATCATTTCCTAACATCATTAAATCGTCTTTTTCTCATTTTCCACGCTGTCCTTAAGGCGGATGCTCGCGTTAGCTCATTGTAAAAGTCCCGTTAGATGGCGCTATAATCAATATCGTACGGTTTAGTAAAATTTATTTATTCATCATAGAAGCAGACCTATTAAATCTAGAAACGCCTGATTCAGTAACCCCTAACTGGCGCATTTGCCACCTGCCTTCATTCCCTCTCGTTTATTTCCCTCGTTCAGTTTTAATTCTGCCTGCAGGTGCTCGTTCAATGTATCTTTTTTACAATACAAACTTACTTTTACCGACGGCAAAGGCGCCACTTCCAAACGAAGTCGTCGAAACAGACGTAAAAATGTTCTAGTTCATGTTTCAGCCGACTGTAATATTAATTTTGTTCCGTAGTTTCAAGGAAATTGTCAACGGATTGAATTGGAGAATTATTGCTTCAGGCTTAACGTATGTTCGACAAAGAGAAGCGATAATTTTGGACAGTCAGTAATTCGGGGCTTCCCTATTAGGTATAAATATATGGTGAGAACGGTAGACATGAAATATGTTTCATGCTGTCGGAAGCTGAAATCGTTTTGGATATGAGCCATTTGAAATCAATTTAAACGAAATTTCGAATTAATTAATGCACACGACATTGTCATAAAGCTACAGACAAAGTATTACGACAACAACGTAGTGGGTTTGACAACGACGCAGTGGGTTTGACAGTAACGCAGTGGGTTTGACAACAACGTAGTGGCTTTGACAACAATGTAGCGGGTTTGCGTCAGATAATTTTGTAGCGGAGCTATTAATAATGTTAATGTAATGAGAGACTGAAGAGCAATCTTCCAATGTGTACACAAAGATAAGAGTTGCAAACTACTTGTTAAGAAATTGTTAGTAAAATATCCACGTTCTATGAAATGAAATGAAATGAAATGAAATGAAATGAAATGAAATGAAATGAAATGAAATTAAATTAAATTAAATTAAATTAAATTAAATTAAATTAAATTAAATTAAATTAAATTAAATGTTTTATTGCCAGACTTTCGTCCATATTATAACAGAATATTTGAAAAGAAAAAAAAAATATGTCAGATTTGCTGAAATTAAATCAAACTAAACTATATCAAATTAAATGAAGTCAAATCAAATTAAATTAAATTAAATTACACTTTTACACAAAATTAAATCAAATTAAATCAAACAAATAAAATTAAATATAGTAATAAAAGTCCAACATCTCGGGTTACCCCTATCCCGTGACGATTAGCTTATGATATCCCCTCCAACGCTCATGAAGGGGGCTGGCGTCCCACTCCCTCACCGCCGTAAGCAAGGCGTTGGAGGATGCGTAAATTGCCTTCCTGGCGGTGGCTGTCCTCGCACGCAGCAGCGCAGACCAGCCCCGCACGCCCCTCCGCGAACATGGCGCTCGCACTGCACCAGCGCGGCAGCCGGAACATGGCGCGCCAAGCGTCGTCACACTGCACTCGCATGTCCCTCACCTCAGCACAATTGAAATTTGACCACAGTTCCACTGTGTAGACGCTGGTACAGAAACTAAGGAACAGCTGCCGCTTGACGCCCTCAATGCATTTTGCGAATCCCCGAGCTAGCATATTCGCCCTCACCTCGATGGCCAATCTTTGTCTCTGTATATCCTCCATGACATCTTAACGCGATTCATTTTAGGTTCGCTCGCTGTCAGATTCATACTAAAAGTGACAGCTAAAACTTGAACTGAGTCAGAATTAGGACGTCATGGTAAGGCCCCTGGTCTTACATACTTGACAGTAGAATGTGGCCAAGATATTTAACTTTGTGTCTATGTAGGTATATTTCGTATCGATATTTATTTATGCACTTGAGCGTACTTTGGGTACCAGGCAACGGGTAAACATACTTATATTATAATGTAGATAAAATACACATACAACATCGTTGACTCGGGCACAAATATTCGTAATGTCTGCCCCTACCGGGATTCGAACCCGGGACCTCTAGCTTCATAGTCAGGGTTAAAGCACAGTGTCACTTGTTAAATAAAATGTTGCATAAAATATTTCGCTAACCAGAACTGCAACATCCCGTACAGGAGTTACGGCGTGTCCCGGCTTGCATAATGCATCGCTGCGCCGGACTAGGCATGTTGGCGCAAACTGGTACAGAGGTTTAAAATTATTGTACATTTTGCACTTACGAAACGCAATAATAAAATAGCCACAAATACATAAATACATACATAGCGTCACGCCTCATTCCCACAGGGGTAGGCAGAGACTACTTTGTTCCATTTGCTACGATCCTGACATACCTCTTTCGCTTCATCCACATTCATCAATCTCTTCATACTCTCTCTTTGACCTGACCTTTTTCCAAAACGTCCCCAATTTGATCACGCCACATTTGATAGCCACAGATAAAATTAACAATTACCTACTTTAAAAGCGAAGTCTGTCAAGAAGCTGCGCACGATCGGGACAGATGGCGTGCTCTCGTTTTGGAGGCCAAGACCCTATTTGGGTCCCTGAGCCAAGTTAGTTAGTTAGTTACCTACTTTAAAAGTATAGTATGTATGTGTGTATGTCATAAAAAAAACAGCCGAATATCAAAGCGCATCGACACAAAATACTTATCGTAAAACGTACCATGGGAAAGGCAAGCGATAGGAGATACGATGACCGATGAGTGAATGAAATAGTGAATGAATGGAAGCTATTTAAAGTTAAAAACATTTTAATTTAATAACTAGACCCCCCAACTAGTGCGAGTCGCGGCAAATCTCGCTACATAATGCACCGCTGCACCGCATCGTGGCGCGGCGGGCGAAAAGATTGCATTCTCTCTGAGATACCGCGAGCCGTGTGCGCAGCACGCGACGCGAGAGTTGCGAATGACTATAGTCTATTTCAGGGGTGGCCAACTTGATTAGATCCAAGATCTCCTGTTTATTAACAAAACCCTGCGCGATCTACCAATTACATACTTCATGAAACCTTAAATAAAACACGTTGCGCAGTCTGGTCTACGTAGTAATATTTTTTGCCTTGCCACGATCGACTGGACTAAGAGTCGCGATCGACCTGTTGGCCACCCTGGTCTATTTATTCATCCAATACATACTAATTGACGAAATTGCAAATGTCAAATTGTGAAATAATAATACCAGCTTTTATTGTTTTGTGGTGTACTCGAAACCATCGACAATGGTCGTGGTCTGAATACAAGAGGTTTGGTCACGTTATATTTTAAGAAAAAAAATACGATTGTATCATAATCAAGCAAATTTAAAGGTTTATTAGTTTATTCATACAAAAATCTATACTAAATTTAATTTATCGTTAACTTTCGATAGCGGTGGCACATCACTATTTTTGAATTGCAAAAAGCAGGCAACACAGGTAATGTCATATTAGTATTTAGCTAAAACAAATAGACCATAGATGTAAATTGATTGTCTGAATACGGACGTATATTTTATTTTATTTATAAGCCTTTTTATTCCGAATTCGCAACAGTTTCAGTAAGTATACACGTTGTTGTTGTTATTGTCGTTTATTTATTAAATTGTCGCGTAATTCGGCGTGCCTCATGGCATAGGCCTCCTCCGTGTATTGGAGGGTTTGGGCTATAGTTCCCACGCGCGCCCAGTGCGGATTGGGAACTTGACACACACCATTGAATTTCTTCGCAGATGTGTGCAGGTTTCCTCACGATGTTTTCCTTCACCGAAAAGCTCATGGCAAATTACAAATGTAATTTTCGCACATAAATTCCGAAAAACTCAGAGGTGCGAGCCCGGGATTTGAACCCACGACGCTCTGCTTGAGAGGCCACAGGTCAAACCACTAGGCTACCACGGACGTATATAGGCCTTTTGAAAGCACATTCGAATTTTGTGAAACATTGTGTATGGAAACAAAACCAGGTACGGTCGACCAAAGAAGTGGTCTACCACTTTTCGTCCAACTTCCTATCAAACAAAATAGTCGCCAAAGTCGAACTTTCAAGTTGACAGCCTGTCTTATCAACATTATAATATTGTGATGTGCAAAGGATTTTGAACCATAGGGTGGTAGACCACATATTTGGCTGATGGTACAGGGGCCTTACCATGACGTCCTAATTCCGACTCAGTTCAAGTTTTAGTTGTCACTTTTAGTATGAATCTGACAGCGAGCGAACCTAAACTGAATCGCATTAAGACGTCGTGGTAAGGCCCCAGCTCAAATTAAAGTTTCGATTACCTAGTTCACAAGATATTCTTAACTATTGCTCGCGTTGGTAGAAATACTAGCTTAAATAGATATAAATATTAATTTATGTTGCTTACGGGCCACAGGACAGATACCACGTATTTATAAAATAATGTAAAGTCATTCACGCGTCTGTCTTTCTCTTCGCGACAAACTCAAAAACTGACAGATTTTCATGCGATATTCTTTAATAGATAAAGTTCATGAGTAATACCTACATGTATAATAAGTCAAGTATTTCTTTGTAAATTTGTTAAGATACGGCAGTAACTGTAGCAATGCCGTGTTATTGTTTTAATCATTTATCTGATTTCCAACTTTTCTTTAATTTTATTATGCATATACCATTTCCACAGACCTCCCTAAGTGGTTCTGACAGAATACTAGCGCTGCGGTCTTCGCAGCTTTATGCTGAGTCAGCGCCTTTCTTTTTCCATGGCACATGGTATCTACTGTCCACTTAGTTAAGTTAGGTACATTGAATCTGTTATGTTTATTTTTAAGTTCTCTGTGTTTGATATTGTACCTCTGCCCTGTATGTATCATAATGTGTTTTATGGAAGAAATAAAGTGTTAATCTATCTATCTATTGTTTTATCTACCAGTGCAAAGCCGGTGCGGGTCCCTAAGTCACTTCACTACATAGTATAAAACAAAGTCACTTTCCGCTGTATGACCTATGTATGCTTAGATCTTTAACACTACGCAACGGATTTTGATGCGGTTTTTTTTTAATATATAAAGTGATTCAAGAGGAAGGTTTATATGTATAATTTTACGCAGACAGTCGCTGGCAAAAGCTATTAATACTATAAAAGAAATGCTGAAAAGAAAAGAAATGAGACTCCTTCAGTTTGAATTTACTTTTTTTGATAATAACATACCTAATTACATACATGCTGCCAGCATCTTTGGCTCAATGCCGCGGGGGAGTACGTTTTTAGATTTATTTTAGTTTTAGTTAAATTAGTTTATCTTGTTATTTATATTTAAGTTGTATTTTAGGAGTTTTGTTAAATAAATATATTACATACATAACATAATTTTTGATAACATCCACCACACACACCACTATTATTTACCTAGCTAATTCGTCGCCAGTAAGGTATTGAAAGACGAGCGGCAGAGTAACAACTGTTCATTCGGATAGATAATATAAAATAACATATCGATGGATCCTTCTGATAAGGGCCAAACCTAGCTAGAATGACTTAGATTAGGGTGCGACCAAACCGCCGCGTATACGCAGTAACGTGTCGTATCCGTTACGTTTTCTCACCGATTAAATAAATAAATAAATATCATGGGACAAATTACACCAATTGACCCAGTCCCAAACTAAGCACAAGGCTTGTACTACTTATGTAATGTAGGTAAATACATACTTAAATACATACAACATCCATGAGGGCACAAACATTCGTATTCATCATACAAATGTCTGCCGCTACCGGGATTCGAACCCGGGACCTCTAGCTTCATAGTCAGGGTCACTAACCACTAGGCTATCCGGTCGTCGTTTCTTCATACATTTTGCGATTCCGTAACGTCACCGTTTTTTAAGCGGTGGTGTGGTCGCCTTTATCCCATATACGTTGGATCCATCGATATGATTTTATCAAGTACCCAACATAGAGAAACACGCAGCTAAACAATTCTGGCAGACAAGCGGCGTTAAAATAACTGACCGTACACAATTTTATCACTTGCCCGTCTTAGCTTTACCACTCGGACGTGTACGTCTAACACCTTCACTTGAAGCACGTGCCTTGTCGGCGTGGGAAGCTGGCACTCAGGCATTAACACTGAAACTTTGTGCAACCGCAACCTTACAAAGTCGTTTTTAATGACGCAGTGTACTTATGGCTGGCCTTTTAAAAGTTACGTGAAACGGGACCCGGTTACTAAGTATTGCCCGCTTGACTGTCTGTCACCAATTTCACCAACTCGACAATTTGTCGGCGACAAGTGACAATTCTGTTTCGTCCTCCAATGTTAGATAAAATATATTCCAACGCCGCTTTGATAATCCCAAATTTTTCATTGAACCTAAACCTAAAGTCCGTTATTTCTAAGGAAAAGTTTATTCTTCGGTGAAATACTCATCATCAGCCCGTGTCAGTCCACTGCTGGACATAGGCCCTTAGCACGCCATTTGGCTCGATTTTCAGCTCTCCTCCTCCAATCCCTGCCCGCCGTCTTGCGAATATCATCGCCCCATCTAGCAACAGGACGCCCTGCACTGCGTTTGCCAACACGCGGTCTCCACTCCAGAACCAGTTTGCCAACGGCCATCAGTTCTGCGGCATATGTGACCTGCCCACTGCCACTTCAGCTTGCTAATTCGCTGAGCTATGTCGGTAACCTTGGTTCTCTGACGAATTACTTCGTTCCGGATTCGGTCCCTAAGAGAAACTTCGAGCATAGCTCTCTCCATAGCTCGCTGAGCGACCTTGAACTGGTGGACAAGCCGCACGGTGAGTGGCCACGTTTCGGATCCGTAGGTCATCGAGTCGCAGCGTGCGTCCGTTGTACGTAGCCAGGGTCAGTTCATGTTTGCAAGGTTGACGGCCTACCGTAACCCGGGGATTCTTCGCACCCACTGCCCCGCCGGAACCGTGATCGCCGTCGTGGTCAGGAATAGCGGGGCGACCAGGAACTGGGGGCCGTAGTATGTTTTGGCTTGCCATGGTATGGTTGGCGATCACAGGGTGCGGCTCTTTGCACCGGTGACGCTGCTGCCCATCACCAGGTCCGATTGAATTTAGCTGCACCATTTTGAATGGTTATACCGCCATTGTCGGTCGCCAGAGCCTCGTTCGTTGGACAGCAGGATGTACCGCGGGCAGGAGAGGTGAAATACTCACGGTCACCTATTTTCTACTATGTATACTGTATATAAAAATCATCACTTTTATTGCTATTATCACTGCTAGAATTTAACATCATGATTTGTTACGACTTTCTTTGTCACTCGACAGTTGATCGTACAGTTCTGCCGCGCGATAAACGTGACGCAGACGGAGCCGCGGTAAACAGCTAGTGTGTTATAACCTGGAAAAGTAGGACACTGGGGCGTAAGTAGCTAGTTTTCTCCCGCATCACGCTCCATTGTGACAATCCCATTTAGCGCCCGATCGGCTTACACGTGACGTGTAAAACCAACAAAAAACCATCTATTATTTCCAAGCAAGCCCATTCCAAAACAATTCCGATCCTACACCTCCGACCATAAAGTCGACATTCGCCTTAATTAGTTTAAAAGGGTATGCCGGAAAAAAGGTATTCGTTGTGACAGCTCCAATTAGTTTGTGTTGCGATGAAATTAACTGTATTCACGGACGTCATGTTTTGTCCTTATCGCGCGTTAGAGAATTGTTTATGTCAGAAAAGGACTTTTGATCACGTTTGGAAGGGGGTGAGGTCTCACCATAGAGGGAATAAGCAAATAGAGTGCCAATGGGTTGTCCAATTATGGCAATACATCAGTTTATTTCCACTAACACCATAGTTAATTTTTTTTTTTTTGCATTTTCTAAAAAAAATATCGAGTTTCATTCAATGGATCATAATAGCTCCTTGATCAACTCTAGTGACCTGATTGACCTTCACTTGGCCAATCAGAGTGCAGTAATCACCAATTTTTTTCTTGCCATAATTTTATTTCCTACTAGCTGTTGCCCGCGACTCCGTCAGCGATGGACTCGCTTATCGTTATCCCTATTTTTCGACATAAAAACTATTATATATCTTTCCTCGGGACTTTAACTATCTCTGTGCCAAATTTCAATAAGATCGGTTTAGCAGTTTTGCCATGAAAGAGCAACAAACATCAAAACATCCAAACTTACAAACTTTCGCCTGTAATTGGTAAGATGAACTAAATGACATTTTCACTCTATTAGGTTGTTTGCTCCTTGAGTCTCATATTCTTGCCGTGACATTTCCACGTGTTGGATTTAATTTAGACGTAGCTCTTTAACGAGCCAGCTCTATTTTGAGATAAGTATCACGTTTTGTGTCATTTATTTAATTGCGAGCTCGTAAGGTTGTGTAAAACAGGTGATTACTTGCCTGCACGAGGAATTAATACGTAGCTTCAAAATGAACACCTACTTTACTGTGCCAAAGTTTAATAGAAAACTAGCGTGAAACTCCGACATAACTATGCAATACACCGGATTACTCGTCACGTCAAACGCGTTCGCCGAGCTGTGATGCACTCCCAAAGCATGAATCTCGAACAGATTCAAAACTGTTCTAATTCTCTCTATTTCCTTAATTTTGTATGAATGTTCAATTAGGAGAAAAACCATTTGCAACTCGAAATATTTACAGCACTTTCTTACTGGGTGTCAAAATATCACTCGTATGAAATTAGTACTTTTCTTCCCTAAACAAATAATCTACTATTACTTCAAGCTAAATACGACGGTTCTCCGTCAATTCTCGTTCCCATGTCAGTACATATTTCGTGAAGCGAGAGCTCTAATAATCCAATAGAGTGTAATAACACACCGCGTCCCGCCTTGTTAGCCGCCATCGACGCCACAGTCTGACCAAGCCACAGTAACAACTTGATATACCAAACTAGCAGGCCCCTATCAACTCGACAATTGTCGGCGACATGTGACAATTCCAAATACAATGCAATGTGTGGGAGCGCTGCTGGATAGTGGTGGCAATAACGGCTGTTTTGCAATAATGAATAACAGTGTTGTGTTATTCTTAAATAGCTGTTATTGTAAACTGTTGTCTGTTATCCTATTATATTGCTGTTTTACAAAACGATAATGAACTTATTATTAAATAACTGTTATACTTATTTCGTCGCGATCGCAGCGTAATAAAAACGTACGGGAACAAAAGCAAAACAACGCTCTGTTACCTTGTTTGTTATTGTACTGACTGACAACAAACAGCAACAGCTAATAATGATACCAAAAGTCAGTTATTTGAATCGCGATTGCGATGCGAGCTAGCGCGTATAGCGCTATCTCTCGCACACACCTATCAATGCCAAGTACGGCAACAGTGCGCGTATGACAACGTTGTCAACAGACAACGAATAATGATAACAGGATAGTTGACGATTCAGTAATGTGTTGTTCGTTGCCTGCAAATAATGCATTACGTTATCTGCTGTTGTAATAACGACCACCACTACTACTGGAACAGTAACCGGCGGCTCCGTCCTAGGGGAACTGGGCTGAATGATCGCCGAAGAGGATCCCAAAATCATCAACATCATCAACCTTGACGGTCTAAATCATGCTAAACGTTTTAGGTTCTGTAACCTTAAGGTTTGTCTTAGGGTCTGGCTACTACATAAGGGATATAGACGTGATTTGTGTATACATCATTGACGTACAATAAACAACTAGACTCCCAATCGCGCTCAAAAACTGTCGGAAGCAAAAGTCTGCATGACTCGTCTATTGTGCAGAGTTTTGGTCCAGTCGTGTTTCGACCGCGCTTCGATAACAATGTACACACAGCAAAGCTATTCGGTAAGCACCTTTGCATTCACGCGCCGCTTTAAACCTGCTTACCGAATAGCTTTGCTGTGTGTACATGTCTCTTTCGCACCGTAATCTCAAACGCTTGAGAAAACGAGACAGACAGGTTTCCAGCGGGTGGCGTCATGTCATTACTTCGCACGATCGTATGCAATTGACATTAAACATTACAGACACGAAATAAGGTGTTAATTTAAAGGAACACGCTATTGTTATCTGTGTAAGTTGATGTGTTGACACACACAACACATAGACAACGCCGCTCGGACGTTTCTTGAGGCACTTTTGTTTGCGATTGGGAATCTAATTGTTTATTGTAAGTCAATGGTATACATGTTTGTGAGTAAATTTGCAACAGCATCAAAAGTATGATATGAAAAGTATGGTATGATAGTATGGTAAGTATAAAGAGATTGATGAATGTGGATGAAGCGAAAGAGATATGTCAGGATCGTAGCAAGTGGAACAAAGTGGTATCTGCCTACCCCTATGGGAAAGAGGCGTGACGATATGTATGTATGTATCAAAAGTATCAAAACCATTGGTATCCCTTTACCCCGCAACCCATAATGACTGGTAGAAGTACTTCCGACGCCATTACCCGACGGAAGCGGATGCATAGAGGCTGCTCACACAAGTAATTTGATTTTGTGGTTGTTGCGGGGAGACCAAAACCTTTCTAATGGCGTATAAGTTTGGTGGTTTAATTAAGTGGCGCGGAGATGGGATATATGTTTGCCATGTTTTCGCTATTTGTGTACAGTGTGCATTGGTGTGGAACTAATCTGAATGAATCTTCGATCGACAATTACAAACACTTCAACGTGACAGCTCTGAAAATGGCCAGAGAAAAGAGCACAAAGTAAATAGATTTTCTAGTCATGCTTTTTGCGAAATGGATATCGTAACGCGAAAGAAAGAACAACTTTCTAATTAGACTTTATAAAAATTCGTCTATTACTATGTTCAATTTATTTCTATCCGGGAAATAGCATAGTTCCCGTGGGATAGCGATAAGCGAATTCAGCGCAGATGGAGTCGCAGACAACAGCTAATTAAATTATATATGTAACTTCATTAAAAATGTGCAACGACCCTGTAATTGTGTGCAAAGTCCGTCTGCATCATTACCATCGTCTTCCTCGCCAATCCTACCGCTAAGTTATGCTTACGCTGCCGTTCCGGCGTAGTAAGACAGCCGATGAACTACTGGCAGGTACATTCTAGCCCTTTAGGCCGGCAGCACATTTGCTATCCTCTAGTGTTTTTATGACCCACTAGCTGTTGCCAGCGACTTCGTCTGCAAAGAATTCGTTTATCGCTATCCCGCGGGAACTACGCAATTTTTCGGGATAAAAAGTAGCCTATGTGTTATTCCAGGCTTTTCTCTATCTATGTGCCGAATTTCATCCAGATCCGTTGGGCCGTTCTGGCGTGATTGAGTAACAAACAAACATCCATCTATCCATCCATAGGTACTTTCGCATTTAAGAGTTTTTAATGATTCACGGTTAAGTTCATTCGAAATAATAAAATTTCTTCAGTCTACCCGTGATCATGATACATGCAACTGTATCGAAATATCGGGAGCTCAATAAAGGTAATCGCGGTTCACATCCCGTTTATAATATTTCGAATGGACTTTCGCATTTATTTTATAATATTAGTTAGATTTAGGACCTTCCTTGTTTTTAAGTTTTTTTTTTCACCCCCTTTGTATGGCGGCCGGTTTAGAATCCCATTTGCCATCTCACCGCGTGCACCGTTTCGCTCAAAGATTTGGCTAAAAATGATATTAATGACGCTTAATTGCTCATTAAGAGAACCATTCTTTTGTCCTGCTTTATTTCGCCATTGTTGCATTGTTCTGCAAAAAGGCGCGAAGCCGAGCTTGTTTTCATTTAACTTAATAAAGCAAGAAGAATAGAACGTGGTAGTACCTATCTCCAAATTTAATTCACGGAATCAAACATACATAACATAAATCATATTATAATCTCTATCTCTTACGCGGTAGACAGAGCCTAAGGTAAACTACACTTAACCGTATTTTTAATTTATCAGCTTGACGCCGCGTCAGCATCGTCCGTTTTACAACTCGTTTATGACGCTAACACGTTATAGATCAACATAGTTATTTTGTATCACTCGCTCGCGAGTTACATCACTTCACTACACTTGACCAATAGTTTCAAATATCAGCTTGATGCCGCGTCAGCATCGTCCAATTTACAACTCGTTTATGACGCCGACACGTTCTAAATGAATATAGTTTTTTGTATCACTCGCTCGCGAGTTACATCACTACACTTAACCGTAGTTTTAATATCAGCTTGACGCCGCGTCAGCATCGTCCGTTTTACAACTCGTTTATGACGCCGACACGTTCTAAATGAATATATTTTGCAGAGTTCCAACGAATGTTGTTGGTATTCGAGAGTTCTAATAAAACAGTGATATCCTTTCTGGGAATTTTAATTTGACATTACAGTTTGTTTGCTGGTACCTACTTGAAAGTTGAATCTAAAGCTAGGAATGTTATCTAATAATTTGTTATTCTTATTCGGAATTTAATAAAAATAGAATATTTTTCAGGTTTTATACAGGTAGGTATGTGTGTGGGAAATTTCATTGAATTGAATTTAACATTATAGTTTTAGCTTTTCTACCTAACAACACTAAGTACCAATTTACAAATCATCACACATCAGACACATGTTGTTATATAAGCTTAGTTCCTTTACCCTTTGACGAGGAAAAAAAACCGCGCTGAAAATTAAAAATAATTTGATAACAGTCTGACTTAAACAAATTGCTATAAACTTATAGTTGTTGTTAATAATGTCCGAACTACGCAGTCTATAATTTATAAATTAGGTTATTGTACTCGTACCAACATCGAGATAGGAGAGACAAAACATCGCTCACCTAAATTATTGATTTGCAAACCCCGTACCCCATCTTGGAAGGGTCAGTCCTAACGCGTCCCGCGAGTCGCGCCAAATAAATTGCCAGCCTAATTGAGTTCTGTTGTCCCTTAACGGTTCTTTTTAGAGGCCGTTATTGTCTCATTAGCTTAATCATTTAACTTCGCGAATATCTGTAAAAGTTTTGAGGGCTAATTAGGTTTTAGGATTAGTTATGGCGTATTTAGGGTTCCGCACCGTTACAAGACCACTCTCTGCATAATATTATCTAATTTCATATAATAATTCCAAGTAAAAGTTTACGTAATTAGTTTGTATTTACGCGCATGACGCGATAATAAGGGCCTGTTTCACCACTCCCTTACTGTCAGCTATCTATGATTCCGTCCCTATTTATTACTACGAAACAGACAGAGACGTCATCATAGATAACTAACAAGGAGTGGTGAAACAGGCCCTTAATATAGCTGAAACATTTTATTTAGTATGTATTGGTGTAGTTTTTGCTGCTATTACATACATGCATACCATCACACCTCTTTCCCAAATGGGTAGGCAGAGACTACTTTTGTCCTCTTGCTACGATCCTGACATACCACTTTCGCTTCATCCACATTCATCAATCTCTTCATATGTACATGCTCGTCGGTTTCGGGTAGGTACTCCTGATCTGAACTTTTTTCAATACGTCTCCTATTTTGGTCCTGGAACGTCAGTCTAAGCCTTCCCCTCCCAAAGCTTCCATTCACACTCCCCGCCCAACAAATTGAGCATTTATTAAGCAAAAACAATACAACCGTACTTTTTTTGTTATTTTCCTTATAATTAGACTAAAATACAGTACAAGATAGGTTAAAAGATAACTACGTAAAAACCGAAAAGATGCCATTGGGTTCACTTTAAGTAATTCATGAATTGGAAGACTGCGGGAGGTTTGGTCAATCAATTTGGTTGGATCGACGTTAATTGCTGGCTGGTTTGTTTTTACCGGCCGCGGGCCTTTGCCAATTTTATCAAATTCCAATTTTAAATTATTAATTCCATTTAAGAAAGATGAAAGCGCGAGGATTCTTTGTGGCCAGTCTCGGTGGTTACTACTACTTTTAATTGGTTGAATATTCTGTGTACTGTATACAAATTATGAAGGTTGTTAAATAGGTTGTTGTACAGTCACCAGCATAAATAAGTGATCACTTTTGTACCTTGTCACTTTAAAGTCATGTTTGAAATACCATACGAAATCATGTATTGTAACGACTGAAAGCGACAAGGTACAAAAATGATCACTTATTTATGCTGGTGACTGTACATACGTATCGTCACTAGAACTTATATTGAAACTCAACTACGAATAGGCGAATAAGTTTTAGGTGAAAATATCGCTTGTCAAATTTACGCACCAACGCATAACTCTCGAATTAATGAGACCATTGAAAGTGAACAAAAATTCACATTCAAATTTCTTTTACATTAGTGGTTACCAGTTAGTAGACTGCTAAAAGATTGTCAAAAATGACGCTGAATTAAAATTGAAATTTCATTATCATTATTAAGACATGTTTCTTTTTAATCCTTGGTGTCTAAGACAGATTCTTGTCTGAATTTTAAAACACACTGCCTGTTAGTTATATAAACTATTTTTTCTCAAAGATGCATTGAAATGTTAACCTTACGTTCCAAATAATAGGCCGGGACGTATCACGTTGCGGGCGCGGTTAGACAAGTGGTATGTAATGGATTTTCATACAAAATGGCAGGCCTTGGCCTGCAAAGCGATCGTCTTTTGTTTTGTGGTCGTGCGCGGGGCGCGCTGCTGGAGGACATGCACGTGGAGGATATGCACCTGCTGCTGCTCGTCCGCCGCCTACAATGCACGCGCTAGCGGCAACATTCTAAGGATTTTTTTTGGAGTTTTTTTATTTATTTCATTGCATGTTTGAGAAAATATACCTAAATATACCTGGTAATTCTGTCGTATCTATATCTGACCTGACACGGTATGAATTTGATAGATATAGTGACAAAATTTTTACTCTTTCACCAACAACCTTTGAAACTGTGACCAAAATTATAAAATCTATTAAAACGACTGCAAAGGGACATGATTCGATTGCTATTGACATGTTACTTATGACTCTTCCGGTGACTTCTAAGATATTGACATTCATTATTAATAGGAGTATTCAGACGATGACTTTCCCGACTGACTGGAAAATCGCTCAAGTGACCCCGTTACCAAAAACCACAAATCCTGCCAATCTGTCCGAACTCCGTCCTATTAGTATCCTTCCCTGTGCATCAAAGATAATAGAAAGGGTGGTTTGCGAACAGCTGTCGGAATACCTGGAGAAATACAACATCCTACCTGAACTGCAATCGGGTTTTCGCAAGGGTCGATCGACAGTTACTGCGTTACTCGATGTAGTCGATAACATTTTGCAGGCCCGGGATGATGGTAAAAGTACCATATTAGTGCTTTTAGATTTCTCCAGGGCTTTTGATTGTATTAGCATACCCTTGCTATTATCTAAGATGTCTTATTACGGATTTGATGCTACGGCGATAAAATGGTTTAGCAGCTATTTGACTGACCGGGCGCAGACAGTCGTATTGCGTGGGGTGGATGGTGGTGCTCTGCGGTCCTCTCTTTGCCCTGTGACACGGGGAGTGCCGCAGGGTTCGATACTTGGACCTCTGCTCTTTATATTGTACAGCTCAGATATTATTAACGGTATAAGGAGCAGTAGATACCATCTTTACGCGGACGATCTGCAATTGTATGTCTCCTGCGCGCCCTCAGAGACATTTTCAGCTGTGGACTCAATCAATGCAGATCTGGATCGTGTTTCGGCTTGGTCGGAGAAGAACTGTTTGGTTCTCAATCCCAGCAAGTCGAAGTATATCGTTTTTGGATCGAGGCATCAAATTCGAAATACTCTTGCTGCTCTGGCCACCGGGAATGTTGCCGTCATGGGTGACCCAATAGAGCGAGTGGTAGAAGCCAATAACCTTGGCCTCCTAATGGACGGCAAGCTGAACTTTGAAACCCACATTTTGAAAGTTGTGAGTAACTGCTTCTACCGCCTCAAAGTTCTGTACAATATACGCGATTACCTCAGTGTCGATTTGCGTGTTGACCTTTGTGAATCGCTTATATTGTCCAGATTAAACTATTGCGATGTTATTTATGACGGTTGCATTCTTGGTCGCTCTAAGAGGCTTTTACAGCGAGTACAAAACGCATGTGCTCGTTTTTGTTTCCGCGTCCCTCCCCGCTCCCATATCACCCCATACCTGAACGCCGCCAACTTGCTGAACATGCCTGCGCGCAGGCGCATGCACCTCGCCACTTTGCTGTTCGGTGTGAAACGTCACGAGACCCCATCATACCTCTTTAACAAGATGGTTTGGTCGAGGAGTGAGCGCAGAAGCGCAATGGTTCTCGTGCCTAAGCACCGGACTGCGGCATTCCGAGGCAGTTTCAAGTTTGCGGCGTCCAAGTGCTGGAATGATATTCCTCCCCCAATCCAGGGAGCGTCAAGTAGTTACACCTTCAAGCGCAAGCTGAAGGTTCACTTATTGACGCTCCAAAAATCCTTAAAATAGTCCTCCAGCACTTTGCACATTGGTATGCCAGCTTGTTGTTTTTGAACAATTTTGTTTACACTTCGTTTTTTGTTTATTGAAAATTATTTAATAAATTTATGTATTTTATAGTTACACATAAGTCGGGTTCTATCTATTTATTACTTCACTTCTTACTTAAAAGTTTATGGTTTATGTAGTATATTAATTTATTTAATCTACACTGTGTATCGTTTCTTGAGTCACAGACGGTTCTGGCTGAAAATCAGTGCTGCAGGTGTCTAACACCTCAGCGTAATGCTGAGCCAGCGACCGTTTCACTTTTGCGAAGACACAACACAACGCTGATGATCAAATTTTCATGTCTGGTTTTTTTACTGTTGTTTTTTCTTTCTATAAAATTGTGTGTACATGCTCTTATATTTGTGTGTCTTGCAAAATGAATAAATGTCTTCTTTCTTTCTTTCTTTCTTTCTAAAAGCACTATACAAGCCTCGGCGTGAAAGAACTTGCAGGCTTCGTACTCCTATCCGGCCTCGCAAAGCTCGGCCGTCTATAGACATTACTCAGCCTGCAAGCCTTTCTTTCCCGGCCTCTGCAGTAATGTACTATTGTCACACAGTGGACAGATCGCAGAGGCGACCAAGGAACTCTCTTTGTCACTGTAAAAGTCAATGCCATTTGGACGACTTAAAACATTGACGCCTGTTTTCACCTACATAATGTCAATGTCACAGAATACTTTTTATATGTCAATGTGACAGGCCTTATTGTTTACTATTGAAGAAGGAACTGTCATAAAAAATGGCCGACTTCACTTAACTGATTACTAAACTTCAACAATAACAATATAAAATTGGAATCGATCCGCGTAATGACAATATTAATTTACGTCTTTGAAAGTAGTTAGTTCTAACTTTTTTCTGTTCTGTAAAAACTTTCGAAAGGTCAAATTATGTATTTCAAATCGATCGCTTGTCAAGTATTAAATTAACCTCCTACATTTCTACAACATCAACACGAATACTTACCTACATCAAAATAACGCTTGTAAAACTTTAGATGTGCTATAAACAATTGAAAGCTGTTTAAAGGCATTATAAGCAATATAACGCGGACGACGCACATTGCAAAAGGAAACATGTCCATTTATGCAACATTTAAAACTCAACCCGAAGGCATCGCACAAAGAGTTCAAATTAAAAATGTAAGGGAATGCATATTAGTTGCTTTGTAGCGAGTTCGTTGCCGGTCGTCATGGCAACCGTTTTCGCCGGGTTTTCGTGCGGCCGGCGATAATTTCCGCAGCCAGCACGCACGCCGACACCTCGCCGGTACGGAGACAGCAAATACAAAGTTGTATTATGTTCACAATTATACGAACTAGGTACTAGCAAGGAGGGCTGTGATCACACTTCCTCAATCTTTTACTTCTACTTCCAAAAAAATCGAAACCAGTTGAAAAGGTGGGCGTCACTGAAAATCAGCGTCACGACATTGTCTTGGATCTTATCGTGACACATAGCTGAGTGGCGGCCATTTGGCTGGTTAGAATAAGGTATCCATGTGTAATATTCTGTTTGTGTTTCCGTGTGAGCTAGTAAAGTTCTCTTATTCTTATTATAAACTAGCGACCCGCCCCAGCTTCGCACGATATAATTATTATGCATGTATTATACATTATAAACCTTCCTCTTGATTCACTTTATCTATTAAAGAAACCGTATCAAAATCCGTTGCGTAGTTTTAAAGATTTAAGCATACATAGGGACATAGGGACAGAGAAAGCGACTTTGTTTTATTCTATGTAGTGATAGTGATGATAGTGATGATGAAGCAAAACTGTTAAATTTTATTTTTTACTAGCTGTTGCCCGCGACCCGTCTGCGGAGAATACGCTTATCGCTATCCCGCGGGAACTATGCAATTTTCCGGGATAAAAAGTAGCCTATAACTTGACCAGGGATTTTCTCGACAGATTAGTAAAGTTTGCATTAAAATCCGTTTAGCCGTTATCACGTGATGCGCTCGCAAATATAGAGACTTCTTCTAATAAATAACTTTTGGAACGTGTTCCATTTACAAACTTGCGACCACCTTCGTCTTTATTATTATGTACCTATAGAATGTCTAAGTCATTCATTTCATAGTTTTGAATAGGTAACTTATCTCTGAAATAAGTGACGGCGAAGTACAGTATATCCATAGAAATATGTAAATTTAATTCCGTTTAACGCATAAAGCGTCAAAACTAGTTTTATTTGACACAGGCACGGAACGCAAAAACCGTTTTTGTAACTTCAGTTATTAAGATCCCCCAAGCACAGCTGGAAGGTACCATTAAATTTTATTAATAACACATTTTATTGAAAAGTTGTTTACGCTGTATTAATTATGGAACGATTAGCTCAAACTTGAGGCAAGGGGAGATAAAAATCTGGGGGAAATGGACGTGATAACTAGGGGGGATCCGCGACGCCAATGCCAACAAGGGAGGATAAAATCAACTTTAAATTGTGCAAAATTTTCGAAACTCAGCTTTACAAGCTGACTCCCAATTGGTAAACTAAATGATTTACTCACTTTATTCCTAATATTAACCCATCTTATGTCTTACTAGCTGTTGCCAGCGACTTCGTCTGCAAAGAATTCGTTTATCGCTATCCCGCGGGAACTACGCGATTTTCCGGGATAAAAAGTAGCCTATGTGCTATTCCAGACTTTTCTCTATCCATATGCCAAATTTCATCCAGACCTGTTGGACCGTTCTGGCGTGATTGAGTAACAAACAAACATCCATCCATCCATCCATCCATCCATCCATCCATCCATCCATCCATCCATCCATACATCCATCCATCCATACTTTCGCATTTATAATATTAGTTAGATGATTTTCTGAGTTAAAGAAAAAAATATTTTAATGCTATTTTGAATTATCCATTTTTATGGGCTTAGTACGATTATCCGACTACTCGGACTGCAATTAAAAACAAAACGGTTTAAATTTTAAATCAAAACTTTGCTGTTTGGTTATTAACTGAATAATCTTGATGTATCTATTGTCATCCGACTTACCCAAGTAGGTATGCAAAATTTGAATCCAGTTGAAGATATCTGCTTCAACATTGAGTTGCAAGATTCCACCCGGACAAACATTAAAAGCTTGTAAAATTTCAAGTCACAAAGCTAAGAACCTACACCGCCCACCATTCTTTTACGTTAACGTTTACCAAGAAAGTTAAGCGCACATTAAAAGTTTATCAAGTAATTCCAACAAATTGCACATTAGAATTAGCATAATCGCGTTATGTGGTAACCACCCACGTGGCGGCCCCCCGCAACTTTTATGGCCGAATCCGGATTTTTCATCTCCGACTAATTTGAAATTATAATTTGCGGCGAAGAAATCAAATCAAAATTCCATTTAACTTGGTATTTCAATATTTGTTCGGCGCAGCTGTTCTTTGAAATAATATAAGTTGTAAAGTCTTCTAGCTTCAACTTCAACATACGTTATGTAAGCGACGAAGATACTTAACGGTAAATAGATAAAGTTGAAACACCTTTATAAAAATAAACTCTCAATTATGTAGCAAAGGGTACACGTCTTTTTTAACAAAAATCGCTCATGAAAATTGTCATAAAACTCATTAAAACAAGCAGTTTTTTTTTATTCTGTTTGTCACTGTAATAACTTACACCACCACCACGCTGGCACCACAAAAGACAGCTTGTTTAAAAGAAACAGCAATTTCGGGTAAATGCTACATTTATACGCAGACCTATTTAGATTATGAGTATGTAAGTTCTATACAAATAGCTCACAAAAAGAGCCATTGCCTTGGTCTTAACAAAAATGGAATAACCACGTTGAATGGAGCGAGCATCCGTCCCCCTCTCGCCCAGTCTGCCGTAATTAAGTAAATTAGAGTTGCCGCCTGAAACAAAACGGCGCTGAAAAGGCTTCCCTCCTGAATTGATAGTTGATGAAATTCTATAAGAAATTAAATACGCCCATTTAAAATTTCTTCCGCGTTCCCGGAGAGAGAGTTTATGCTCAACTTTAATTTTTAAATCATTAAACGAACCTTATTTATGTTTCGTAGCGCATCAGGCTATTCGGCGTCAAGTCGTGTATAATATAATAACACCCTGTTCTAAGTAATAAACGGATGTAATGATAATAAAAACGTTATAAACTTTTATAACCCTGTAACACGGTTTTCACTAGTTTCAACTAACCGTAAAACAAATGTTAACTGCCTGGGAGTTGTATAAATCATGCACTCCGTGTATAAATCTGTCCGCTTGTGTTATGGCTCTTTAAACGGTGACGGCCAATGCCTCATACTAAGCCGAAAGGAATTATACTCTTAAATTTATTGTTTTTCTTCAGTAAGCTGACCTGTGATTGACCCTATCTCACTTGATCGAACGATTTATCTGATGGCGACTGTACAGAATAGATAAGGAATATGTATTTTACGAGAAAACTTGTAAAGCCCTAGGCTAGAATCGATTCTATTCTTACTACACTTCTTTTTTCTCATTAGAATAAATATGGCATCTAAACAATAAACGACAGAAAGTTACAATTTAGAACCGGTCAAAATATTATGATTTGTTTGGTTATGCATGTTCCAGTTACCGATTTTTAAAATATGTTTTTCAATAAAAGTAAATTATTTATCTTTTTTTTTCTTTTATCTAATGTGAAAAAAAATCGAAGTACTATAATTATGTACATTTGATTGTAGTTCCCAATATAGTACTTGTTGGTTGTTTTTTTCGTCCGTAGATTGGAGCGCGAGCGGCAGCAACCGCTAAAGATGCTTCTGAGGGAACTATTGTTTGTTATGGTTGTTTTAGATGTGTTTATGTTAAACATAATCATTTTCTAAGGCAGAGGAAAGACGGAAAGACCGAAATTCCATGCGTTGCTCTTTTGCATAACTTTACCTCACTCTTCCGCGAAGTAGCAAAATATTTAAACTCATCATCTCCAGTGTATATATTCATCCCACTAGGCACAGGCTCACATTATGAGAGGGCTTGGCTATAGTTCCCACGCGGGCTCACTGCGGTTTGGGAATGATGTTTTCCTTCACCAAAAAGCTCTTTGCAAATTTCAAATGTAATTTCACACATGAATTCCGAAAAACTCACTACAAGTCTGGGATTCGAACCCACGACCTTGCTTGAGAGGCCATAGGTCAAACTGCTAGGCTACTACGGCTTTACGTAGATGTTTTTTCTACATCGGCTAAATATCGAGCGCAGATGCTCAGAATAGACCCTCGTTCGGAGAGTTCAAGCTCCGAACACATATCGTAGGCCGTTAGATTTGGGAACAGATAAGCGGGGAGTGGAGTTAAAATAAGTGAGTTCTGGTGGTAACTGACCTTTGGTACCATTGGTTCTGAATTTATAATAATTTATCACACGACGAAGATAGTCCTTGCGGAAAAAAATGGTAACTTTTATCTTGGGACGGTCTACGTTCATATTTTAGCTTTCAGTTGAAGTTTTTTTGTGGCTTTTTCTGTAAGCATTGCTGTGTGTTTTTGTATTTTCCGTTTTACCATTTGTCATAGAAATTATAGCCTACGGTATTTTATTCAAAGCAAAGATATTTTTATAAACGGAAAAGTTTATTTAATAGGCGTAACAAGTCGTTAAAGTTTTATTCTATCTACACTGCAAGTGGTAATTCAAAGAACTCACAGTGCTTACCTAATTATTAAAAACATTATCAAGGAACCAATTTTTCAATCAGCTCTTAAAAATTTTGATAAATGCTGCCTCTTGATATTAATTAGAAATGAAAATTGTTTTTTTTTTTAAGTCTTGTGATGCTAAATCGACAGTCAAAGTTATGTTTTTATCTCCCGAAGAACTGTGATAATGATTTGGATGATGTTCCATTTTCAAATTTAAAACAAATTTCATTTTTTAAAAGCGAAATATTTAAGCGCAGACAGACTTCTTAAACTTTCCATGTGGCTAGTGGTACGGGGTGCTATCGGAGTCTATTGGGGGGGCAGGGGCAATAGGGGGCAGGGCACAAACTGGACTCGTCCACTTTTATCTACAATTTATTGGTACGCGTCAGGAGGGTAGGACGGGGCCATCAGGTCAGCCTTCATTCGTGTACGAATTAATTGATTTGAGCCGAAAGTTTTGTTCCATTTGTTTGTTGGGTGATTTTAAGTTGGATTTAGGGGGGCAAACAAAAAGCTTTGAAGCATTGTTTCAATAATAGAAGCCGACGGTATATTGTAATAGTTATATATCAAATTTTACGTTTGTATATATCCTTCAAAGCCAAGCAAAATAATTGAGATAAAAGCATCGAATACTTGGAAAAAGATGTAAAATCTGTATTCCTACAAAAAGTATAAATGTACATAATAATTATTGATGTAATAATAATTATTGGTGGTCTGATCATGAGTATCCACAGATGCACAACCCCTTACAAATGTCCCGCGCAGATGGTAAAAACCCATCGGGGGAATTGGCGAAAACCTATATATAATGTATGATGTATGCAAGTTGTGTGTAATGATATGTCACCCGTCATGTGTTAAAATGACTAGCTGTCTACCCGTGATCATGATACATGCAACTGTATCGAAATATCGGGAGCTCAATAAAGGTAATCGCGGTTCACATCCCGTTTATAATATCTATATATAAGTATGTTTATCCGTTGTCTAGTGCCCATATCACAAGCTTTGCTTAGTTTGGGACTAGGTCAATCGGTGTCAATTGTCCCAAGATTTTTATTTATTTATTTATTTATTTGCTATACGTGCCGGCACGTAAGTCTAGCGATGACGAGTCACGTGGAGGGGATCTGCGCACCCATGGATACCGTATTTTATACTTCTGCGTATACAAGGTCATCGCTAGACTTACGTGCCGGCACTTATACTCCGCTACTCAAAGAGCAACGAGCAACAGGTTTAATAGCAATTGAGTTGTAGTAGTAGTAGAGTAGCGGAGTAGCAAGGTAAATATTTTATGCGGGTGGTAGGGCCTTGTGCAAGGTCCGTCCGGATCGCTACCACCATCTTACTCACTAATCCTGCCGCTAAGCAGCAGTGCTTGCGCTGCTGTGTTCTGGTGTGGAGAGTAAGACAGCCGGGGAAATTACGGGCACAAGAGGCATTTCATCTAAGTCCTCTATAGGTTGGCAACGCATCTGCAATCCCTCCGGGGTTGCGGGTGTCTGTGGGCAGTGGTGATCGCTTACCATCAGGTGACCCCCTTGCTCGTTTGCCTTCTTATTCACATAAAAAAAAAAAGTCATAAGTCAAAAGTCAAGTAAAAAGTTTATTTTGCAAATAGGCCGCCGAGGGCTCTTTTACATGTCTTTTTTTGAATCTACCAGCGCAAAAAAAATGTTCATTGAAATGGACCTCCGCAAAGTAACGCCTGATGCAATAAAATATGGTATAGGTATACACAATGCTGCGAGGCCTCGGGCTCTTGTTACTTTAGGATATGTTTACCCCGTTACGGATAAGGGTGCGACCAAACCGCCGCGTAAACGCAGTGACGTGTCGTATGCGTCACGTTTTCTCACCGTTTCTTCATACATTTTGTTGCGATTCCGTAACGTCACCGTTTTTTAAGCGGCGGTGTGGTCGCACCCTAAAGTACGTACTAAAGAGTTCCTATGCTTTGTGCAGCGCGACATTGTACATTCAGAGCGCGTGTCTGCATTCTGTATGCAAAAATACAGCGCCATCTGCCGCGTTAATCATTGCAATAAGTGTTATGGCCGGACACTATAGGCGGGGTTTAATGGCTCATCGGAAACATAATGGCTAGAAAATATAATGTAACTAGCTGTTGCCAGCGACTTCGTCTGCAAAGAATTCGTTTCTCGCTATCCCGCAGGAACTACGTAATTTTCCGGGATAAAAAGTAGCCTATGTGCTATTCCAGACCTTTCTCTATCTATGTGCCAAATTTCATCCAGATCCGTTGAGCCGTTCTGGCGTGATTGAGTAACAAACAAACAAACAAACATCCATCCATCCATCCATCCATCCATCCATACTTTCGCATTTATAATATTAGTTAGATTTTATCTTCTCCACTAGCGAAATGGGTCGAAATCTTAAGAATCATTGTTATAGGAGATGCGGCTAGCAACCCATCACTATTTCGATTCCCCTTTCCACCTATACGCCCTACCTCTAAACGTGGCTTTTAGGTCTTGTTACCTTAGGCTCTGTCTACCTTTTAAGGGATAAAGATGTGATTTATGTATGTACTAGCTGTTGCCAGCGACTTCGTCTGCAAATAATTCGTTTATCGATATCCCGCGGGAGGTACACAATTTTCCGGGATAAAAAGTAGCCTATGTGCTATTCCAGATTTTTTTCTATCTATGTGCCGAATTTCATCCAGATCCGTTGGGCCGTTCTGGCGTGATTGAGTAACAAACAAACATCCATCCATCCATCCATCTATCCATCCATCCATACTTTCGCATTTATAATATTAGTTAGATTAGATTTATGTACCTTTCGCGGTTATACTCCCGAACGTACGTGCGAATTAGGGTTGTCGTCTCGTCACATATATCGTAGCGACCACAACGGCCCTACATTTAGTGGTGGACGTTATTACAACAGCAGATAACGTAATGCATTATTTGCACGCAATGAACAACACATTATTGAATCGTCAACTATCCTGTTATCATTATTCGTTGTCTGTTGTCAACGTTGTCATACGCGCACTGTTGCCGTACTTGGCATTGATAGGTGTGTGCGAGAGATAGCGCTATACCCGCTAGCTCGCATAGCAATCGCAATTCAAATGACTGACTTTTGGTATCATTATTAGCTGTTGCTGTTTGTTGTCAGTCAGTACAATAACAAACACGGTAATAGAGCGTTTTTTTGCTTTTGTTCCCGTACATTTTTATTACGCTGCGATCGCGACGAAATAAGTATAACAGTTATTTAATAATAAGTTCATTATCGTTTTGTAAAACAGCAATATAATAGAATAACAGACAACGGTTTACAATAACAGCTATTTAAGAATAACACAACACTGTTATTCATTATTGCATAACAGCCGTTATTGCCACCACTACCTACATTATATTGGAACATACCTACTCTTAATCCCTTGACTTAAAGCCAGGACATATAAGACTCAATGTATTTCATTCAGAAAACCCGTACCACTCTTTGGTTTAATTTCTCTGATATTATCGCGGGTGACTGTACCAGGAACTAAACAATTTAATACCTTAACTATTTCCGTATCGAAATGCAACCGTTGCATTTGAGCCGGTGAAAATTGCGATCGCGTATCGCACGGAGCATCGGTCTCGATCGTTCTAGATAGCTATCGTAATAGACCCCTCGACTTTGGTCACGTATGGCATCCTTCGCTTGATAATCGATATCGTGCTACTGACCCGCGATTAAGGCTCGATCGGGGAAATTTAGAAGTAATGAAAATATCGGATTACTTATTGGATTAGTGAGTTGGCTTTGGTAACACCGGTTTATTTAGTCAGCTGGTTAATCAGAGTGGAATTGCTTGTATTTTCAGATTACGGCTTTAATCATAATTCAGTAACAGACCTATTGACGTAAAAAATAAGAGTACTTATATTAAACACACTGCTGAATTTGTGAAATATTTTATTAACTGTTGCCCGGCGATCTCGTCTACGGAGAATACGTTTATAGTAAAAAATAAAATAGTAAATAGTAAGTTGTAGATCTGCCTTATTCTCCGTTGGGCCCAACTTTTTCCTAAAATTTAGTTCTTAGTAGGTACCTACGTAAACGAGAGTCACTAGCAGTGATTTGTTTAATTTTGAAATAAATATACTATTTTCCAAATTAAACAATGTATTTTTTTTTTGTTCTCACGCGGGCCCATTGCTGTTTGGAAACTTCACACACACCATATTTTATAATAATAGCAGAATAATTAAAATAAATCCAACCATTTCGTGGGAACGCACGCGTTTGCTGAGGCTATGTTTTTTCTGCATATTTTCATTCGCAGTTAAACTCGAATATAAAAAATGAATGGGGGAGTTTATTCTGAGCCGATCGCCTCTGAGAAGCGGCCGCTGGCCTTTGATTATTTATTTACCTATTGACATCAATAAAAGCTTGAATAGAGATCACCGGTTGACCGAGCTTTGCTTGGTATTTTTTTTAGGACGTCATCTTCGATTTATTGCCCCCGAAGCCCCCTGCATGCCAAATTTCATGAAAATCGTTGGAGCCGTTTCCGTGATCCAGGGGCCTTACCATGACGTCCTAATTCTTCTTCTTCTTCTTCTTTTGTTTGTGGCGTTACAAGTCGTTATAGCGACGACAACTTCGCCAATGTCAGGGTAAAATTTTATTATAAAATCTTGTGACAAAATCAACAAAATGTCGGCAACGTTGTACGGTAATATGGTCAAAGACCCCCCTCCCCCCCTGTCGGGCTCTTAGCCAACGGTCAATGATATCCCTCAGATACTGCCAGGAAATTATTAGCCGTTGCCCAGGGTGCACCGGACCAAGCACTGCTCTTCCCCCCGGACGGATCCAGAAACGAACAGCAGCTCCTGACCACACGTGGAGGTAACCCGACACGCACCCCCGTCCTAATTCCGACGCGGTTCAAGTTTTAGCTGTCACTTTTAGTATGAATCTGACAGCGAGCGAACGAGACGTCAGGATAAGGCCTTAGATTATTAATATTTAAGAAATTGCTCGTTTAAGGTATAAGGTAGATAGGTTAGTTGGATAATCATCATCATCATATCAGCCGAAAGACGTCCACTGCTGGACATAGGCCTCCCCCAAGGCTCTCCACTCGGACCGGTCCTGTGCCTTCCGCATCCACCGCAATCCCGCGATTCTGATCAGGTCGTCGCTCCATCTTGTTGGAGGCCTACCAACAGCTCGTCTCCCGGTCCGCGGACGCCATTCCAGAACCTTCTGACCCCATCGGCCATCGGTCCTGCGAGCAATGTGCCCCGCCCACTGCCACTTCAGTTTCGCAATTCTTTGGGCTATGTCGGTCACCTTAGTTCTACTGCGGATATCATCATTTCTGATTCTATCTCGCAGAGAAACCCCGAGCATAGCCCTCTCCATAGCCCTCTGAGTGACCTTGAGCTTCCTCATGAGGCCCATCGTTAGCGCCCATGTTAGTTGGATAATACTACGAGTAAACACTGCTTATGAACAGGATTACCAAGTAAGATAATAAGAGACATCCCGGCCTTACATATACTTCGAAATTCGATGTTCAAAGTTCGTTTCGTGCCGTTACGTTCATGGTTATAGTCATTAATGTAAGAGTGAGAGAGATGGTATGATACGAACTTTGAAAATCGAATGTTGAAATAGCCCCCGGGAACATGGTCCTATCAGCCTCATTAACTCAGTTTAATGATTGTTACGTACAAACATACATAAATCACGTATTTATCCATTACGGGGTAGATAGAGCCCACGGCAACAAGAACAGAGATTTAGGGTGCGACGCAGTGACGTGTCGTATGCATCACGTTTTCTCACCGTTTCTTCATACATTTTGTTGCGATTCCGTACCGTCACCGTTTTTTAAGCGGCAGTGTGGTCGCACTCTTATGTATAATATCCATCAAACAAGTGCTTGTCCCTACCGGGATTCGAACGCAGACCTCTAACTCCATAGCCAGGGCTTTTTAGATCTTGCTACCCAATCTACCCCTTAAGGGATAAAGTGAATTATGTTTATACTAGCTTCTGCCCGCGACTTCCTCTTAAATCACTCTATCTATTAAAAAAAACGCATCTAAATCCGTTCCGTAGTTTTAAAGATCTAAACATACATAGGGACAGACAGACAACGGAAAGCGACTTTGTTTTATATTCCATGTTGTAGTGATGATGATTTGTAGTGACAATCGTCATAACCCCTTTCTTGTTAGGTAGGGATATTTAAAAAAGGAATAATATGACTACCGAGATTGAAATTCCGAAATCTTTTCTGTGCCTACTTAAATCTTAATAAAGTCACTGACCTTGAGCTACCGGCTCTTTTACCGTTTCTTTCGTATCGGATGTCGGGCTCTCAGCGTGAAATGAAATAGGTTTTGTTTTTCGAATATTTTAAAGGGTAAATTCTGGAAAGTTTCTTTCGGTGGCTTCCTGGCATTGGTTGCTACCCTTTTTGTATTAAAGCCAACAAACGGGCATGCGGTTCATCTACATACCATTAAGACTGCTGTTGCGTTGCCGGCCTTGCAAAAAGTGTTTAATTTTGAACACGAAATACTTTTGCTGATTGTGTTTTATTTGAATATACCTAATACTTTCTAAGTCATCCATCTATGTATATTCTGCCTACGTACCGAATTTTAAGTAAATTTGGCCAAAATTTAACCATCGTGCTAGAGCCTTACCAAAACGAAACCAAAACGAACCATAAAATAGCCTTTGAAATTACTAGCACCAGTCCACCATAGCCTGGCAATGCCTCTAGGCTGGCAATGCTTCTGTGTTGCGGGATTTGGGTGGTGGTACTAAGTTACCATAAAGTGACACACTTCATTACCTACTTGCATTGCACGATCTCATCGTGTAAGGGAAGACGGGCCCAGCGTACAGACCCTCCCCTTCTTGGCGCGGTCCTTTTTGGAGAAACCCCATTGGCATCCCACTGCGTCCCCATTACACCGGACTAGGCAACGCTGGAGAGTTTATATTTGGGTATACACCCTCCTGGGGAAGTCCCATATACCCCTAGGCATCCCCGTGCCCAGGGCATTCATAAAGATTTCCTCTCCGTTAAAATAAAGGTGACACACTTGCTCGATTTTCCCCCTTGGAATATGTACAAAAATCTTAATAAACATACAAACAAACATCGCGTTTAATAAGTCGGTAATAACCCCAGTGCCAAGCCGGCACAGCACGCCACTTTGATATTCCCAACTGAAGAATCCAATAAATCGCGATAGGAAATTATCCGTGTTTCGCGTAATACGTTTTTATACCCAATATTTTGTGTGATCCATTTAGCTCCATTTACAAAGTGAGATTAACTTACAAATAAGATAAGGTATGCCTCCCGTGTTGACGGGAACATTCCGAGTATTACTCCGAGTTATTGATTTCCCGTCACTTCCACTATGCAAGGGTAATTTCGGGAGTAATATATTTTATTATGAACACTTTTGACGTATTGGCACAAAGGAATTATTGCGGCTTTACTTATAAACTGGTATGTATTGAGTAAGAGTTTTTAATGATTCACGGTTAAGTATCGGGTGCTCAAAAAAGGTAATCGCGGTTCACATCCCGTTTATAATATTTCGAATGTATTGAGTATATTTTAAGTACTTCGTTCAAATCCCGATGGAACTTAGTATTTTTCCGTGAAAAAAAAACATACATACACAGTGATCTTTTCTTTTTAATTAAACAGTCATTATGCACTCAATATAGGAGTATAAGTTTTAAAGTCAATGTTCATGAAGAAATGCCTTATTTTTTGTGTTCTAACGTTACTAACTTTGTAGGTATAATTTATTGATCGACTATTAAATGAAATAATGTAACATATCTTGTCAATTCAATTCAATTCATTTAATAATTCATACAGTTTCAAACACTTAAATATTCGGATAGTCATAACTATTACAGTAATTTTGTACGTTTTTCGTGTATTTGTACTTCCAGTAATATAGACATTTATTATTGAAAATACTAAATTCTGTCAATAGACAAGGCTTTCAGTTCAACTATTCATGAAATTACATACAGCTAGCTTGAAATAAAAATAGAAAATTATTTTGTCACAAATTTTTAAAGTAGCAATCTTAAGATTGAGCGTTTTTCTGTTAAAAAGGATCTACCTCTTACTTTCTTTTCCAAGAGGAGGAAGAATCACGAGTACTATATTTTTGTATAAAAATTTGGAGTCAATTATGTGATTCCCCGTACAAATCATAACAAAAAAAGGCAAACTGTGAAAAATTAGGGGCACCTCTTTTGGGGGTGATTCTGACGCGGTAAAATCAAAAATTTCTTCATTTCTTCAAAATGATAAACGGTAACCTTTTTTGAAAACGTTAAAAACCATGAAACCTGTACGAAGTGCCATATTTTTAAAAAGTTTTTTTTTTAACAAAAAATACGTTAGAACCTATTTCCAAAAGCTCCTTTGAAAGCCTGCCTCAATAACACATTAAAAGTACGCCGACTACAAGGCAGGTAGAAAAACAAAATCCATTACAGCCCTCGGAAGGGTTCGTAGAAGAATCAAGCGCTTTCTAAACAATTACAATTAATGGAAATCAAATTAAGAACTGTAGGTATTCGTAATTGGATAGAAATAAAAGGCTGAGTAAGATTATGAGCTTGGGGCACCGTTTGTTTTGGAGCGGCGGGGTAATGGAGACTCGGGATTGTTCCCACGTTAAGAACATAATGGCGGCCATTAAGGAATTAACCCATAGAGTGAAAGCGTCCATTCCACTTGTATTGAAAATAAAAACACCGGGTAGCACTCCGGGAGAAGTGGAAACTACTACACACACGCACACTCGCACAAAAAAAAAATACACGAGGTTTGAACTACACGGTCACCTGAACCACTGTTTTCCACACTTTATACCACTAGGCCAAACGTACATAAGTTAAAGCGACGAAATCAACGTACACTTCAAAAATCGAACGCGACTGTAGCTTAATTCGTATTTCAAAATAAGCTCTTCTTTTCTCACGTGCCAGTAATTTTATCGGCTGTCCTACACTCCACGCTGAAATGAAATGAAATATTTTTTATTTGCAAGAGTACAGTTGCTTGAGCACAAAAAAGCAAACACTGCTACTTGGCATCAGGATTATCGAGTAAGACGGATTCAGACAGACCCTGCACAAAACTAAAAATCATCAAAATTGGTTTACTAAGGTACCATCACGTGATAAAATGTTTGTTTAGCCATTATTAAAATTTTTCAAAAAAAAAAAAATGAAATTCATAACTGAGATAAAAGAGATGAATATCCTTTCTGCCTCTAGTATTCACTAACGTGCATGTTTTTTGCTCTTAACTGACAAAAGGCCGTTTGGTCAGAGATATATGTAAACTGCGCCCCGCTGATCGGATTGGACGCGAAACACAAATAATACAGAAAAGAAATCTGTTCCGACAGAAACCGCTCCGTTATCCTAAACGAAAGCGCGTGGTTCAATGTCGCAAGAGAAGCGGACATTCTCAAAAATTTATCAATAAAAACACACATACACGCACATAAATGACAAGACAAGATGGAGCGACGACCTGACCAGGATCGCGGGATCGCGGTGGATGCGGAAGGCACAGCACCGGTCCGAGTGGAGAGCCTTGGGGGAGGCCTATGTCCAGTGGTGGACGTCTTTCGTCTGACATAATGATGATGATGATGACATACACATAAATCACGTGTTTATCCCTTACGGTGTAGACAGAGCCTAAGGCAACAAGACCTAAAAGCCACGTTTAGCATGATTGTGGGCGTGCCTATAGGTGGAAAGGGGAATCAAAATAGTGATAGGTTGCTAGGCGCATCGCCTATAACATGAAAATAAACTTCTCTATTCTATTCTATTCTATTCTATTCATGATTCCTATGCCCATTCCCTCGATGGACTTTTACCATCTGCGCGGGAAAAGAAGCAACTGGTACATTCTATGTTTTATAGCCTGTGCCCGGCAGTGGGACCTATATAGGCTGAAAAAGTAAAAAGTCAAAGTTTATTTTGCAAATAGGCCGCCAAGGGCTCTTTTACATGTCTTTTTTTTAATCTACCAGCGCATTCGGAAAGACCATCATTGCCAAGAAGATTCATCATTAGAGATGATTGTAAAGGCTAAAAAAGACATGTCAACCGCCACCTCTTGTATTTGACAGCTTGCACAGCGAACCTTTTGATCAGGTCAGTAGTTTAAGGCGGGGGTCACGCAACATGCGTTCGCTAGTCGGCCCATTCAAAATTATGAAGGTCCCATATTAAATCCACTCGACCTTACATATCTTAGATAAAAAGCTTATTTCTTATTCACGTATTTTGTTGAAATATTTTGAGGTTTGTACAGATCTGGAGGGGTTGTACTCGATCTCTATTATTGATGTAATTGTTAAAGAACTTCGAGAATGTTTTCCTAATTTAATGTCCCTCTAAGCCACTCATGGCCTCTACTGATGGCACTTACAGCCTTATCGGAGTAAGAGGCTTCCAAACGGGTCGCTCAGTTAGAAATTGACATATTTAGCGTACCAAAGGATACTTCCGTTGACCATACTTTGGACTTCGGACGCTATGGAAGGACTATGAGAAGATAATGACAGTAAATAAATTTCTTATGGTACCATCGTTTCTGAAAGACTACCTACGTTACGTCTAGATGGGAAACAACAAGCTACTCAGTTAAAAATTGTGCTCTATTGGGGTAAGATCTTATCCGGGACATTCACTTAGCAAAATATTTTAGCTCTCAAAGATTTGAGATCTCACCAATGAATAAACATCAACATGACATAGCCAAAGTTTTATGTCTAGTAATAAGAAATATTTACAATACTAACACTCAGAATTCTTAAACCAAATATAATGTCAAGACGGTACCCCTCGAATGAATGAATGAGGCCGATTGAAACTACACCTTAGTTTGTGCGTACAGCACGCACACAAGCACATCCAATGCCAAGCAAACTGACACACACGCGAAGCAAGGCGTAGCTTAAACCTTCTCATTGCTGCTAGCAGACGGAATCTCTAAGAATTTTAAACAGATTCCAATACGTCTCATAGTTCAGTTAATTTTCTTTTCGAGGAAAACGAGGCATAAAAGCCGTTATGATAACGCGCCCCGTTCCCGTTATCGATAAAGGAATAAACCTCCGCTACAAATCTCGCGTCGCAGCATCGCGTACGCTATCGCACAATCTATCTGGTCGTTGATAGCGAAACGCGTCAGAATCGAGTTCGCGTCTAAAACCAATTTGGTTAATCTGATCAGCAAGGATATAGATAAAAACAGTATAAGTGCAAGCTTGAGACGTGGACTGGAGGGCTCTGTATATTAAATCAAATAACTAGATTTTAGTTATAAATTAGTCAAATATTCAATTTGTCAATAGCCAGGGACCGAGATCTTCTGCGAGGCAACTGCATGAGGTGGTATGATTTTGCTTGACTAGGCTAGGTCGATACCGATTGAATGGGGAAGAAGGTTGAGCTTGCCCGTGCAGTGAAGCAGAAGAAAGTCACGTACTTGTGCCATGTTCTTCGAAACCAGCAGTGTAGTCTTCTGCAAACTATCATGATGGGCAACATACCCGTAAAACGGAAGGTTGGAAGACGTAAGATGTCATGGCTTCGTAACATCAGGGAGTAGACCGGCTTCAAGACAGTGGAACAACTGTTTAGACTGGGTACGGAAAGGACTGGATTGAAAGAGCTGACTGCTAATCTTCAATAGTAAAGTGGCACTATAAGAAGAAAGTAGCATGCCTATAGCAAGCAACGACGACGCCATGGAGTCCCAGTTGATTTGAGCCCCGTATGCTATGGTACGGCGAAGTGAACAAAAACTTTATGTAACATTCTTAATGCAGGGTTCTCATCCACCAGTTTGTAACAGTAACTGTTGCACGATACTGTAACCATAAACCACATGTGGACATGGCTCGTGAGCCTGCAGCCGTACTTCGTGTATGAAGAAACAGGCTCACGGATGGTTTTCGTTGCCGCCACACGGGACCAGAATATTAAATTTGGCGGCGTATTTATTTATTTGAAGAGCGCCAGGATAAGCCGTGTCGTTATAAATGCGGGAGCGTTTTGTTTTTGTCGCTTCTAAAATTTATTGGCGGCAGGCGATTGGTTTAAGTTAATTTCGATGATTCTATTATCGGATCCTATTGGTTGACGAAAAATTGAGTGTTAGAATTTTTAAAAAGGGAAGCAGTTGCGATGATGACGAAAGTAACTTTATTTTAGATAAACAAGGAAAAAATTGATAATATAATATGCAGTAATGAAATATTGCGCGTACACACACACTTTCTCTCACTCACACACACATTAACAAATATACATCATAAGTATTAACATTTAGTCTACTCTAATCTAACCTCACCAGCCACATACATTCCATTGCTGAACATAAGCCTCTCCACTTTATAGCATAAGTAAAATCAGGAATTATTTATTTTATTTTATTTAAGAGTTTGAATCGAACAAAATTAAATAATGTATACTGATGTACGTACATTTCAATGTATGGGATAATGAGTTATAGTATTTTATGCAACAGTTGTATTAAAGGGGTCAAAAAAGGCGAGTGGTGTGGGTTACGATGTGAGCGTAGCGAACATCGTAAGAAATTCGCCACGAGCTTTTTTTGACTTGCTAATACAACGTTGCATACAATATTTTTTCTACGACTAAGTAGGTACTTACTAAATTAGAGTAATACTTTCTCCAAAAATGAAGAAGTCCAGTTTTCCAGTCTCCACGCAGAAATTCTCGTACCTAGGTTTTATCATTGCCGAGATTTTCTAGGCAACGAATTTTCCATCACTTCCTGGGCCGCTGCGGATATTTCTTCCGGTGTTGAGTTAATTTCGTTTTCATCCATATTTTTTTATGATACGTTACAAAACTTTGTTAAAACTATTGCAATCAAATAATAACAAATACTTAACAAACAAGACAAGAGCGGGAAACATGAAAACGATTAACGAAAAAATTGGAAGTTTGTTTATAGTAAACTTTGTTTTTAATTAACGTTAACTTTTTTTTTATAGCCTTGCATTTTTGGCGCATTTAGCCAAAACGTTTACCAACTTGCCAGTGACGTTATTAAAAAATCTTGTTTGTTATGTTGGCATCTACGCATTTTGTTCAGAAAGTTCTAGTTCTATAAAAAACCATTCGAATGAAATAATTTGTTAGGTTGTTAGCCATGCATTTTCATCGTAAATTTAATGTTGATCCTGTAAAAGTTTTACCTAGATCTGGCAGTCTATGGCTGGCAGAGTAACGATGGAGCACTTTTAGAGCCATAAGCCAACAAGTGCTTTTAGAGGGAATAGACAATATAGACTTAGCCAAAGTCTTATTATGAGTGTTCTTACAGTGGTGCTCGTGATAACATAAATCACAGATAATAGTACAGGAGTAGGAAAAAGTTGTTAATCCGTTTATTGTATTGATTTACTAATATCTGTAGAGTAAGAGCCCAACGCACTTATCGTATGGTAATTATAATCGTGTTAACGTGTCGTATACACTCATAGGTGTCGGGGCGTAGCACCAGATTATGCTACGCGCTACGCCGCGTAGCACTGCTACGAACATTTCATTTTATGCTGAATATTTTTTAATACAAGGCTTTTAATAAATGTTGCAATATGACGACCTATTGATGGTTGCATTGTATAAAGTTGAAACATCTAAATAATATTATTATGTATGTTTCATAAGCGATACAGTTTTCGTGGCAAGCGGCCGTTAAAGCGGATTGAATAAAAACTGAAACCGTTCATGCGAACTTAATAGAGCACGGAGTACTTTTAATGCAATGCAGTCGGTTGGAACATTGTAACTGCTTCGAAATAATTACATCTAACTAATATTATAAATGCGAAAGTATGGATGGATGGATAGATGGATGGATGGATGGATGGATGGATGGATGGATGTTTGTTTGTTAATCAATCACACGGATCTGGATGAAATTCGGCACAGATAAAGGAAAGTCTGGAATAGCACATAGGCTACTTTTTATCCCGGAAAACGCGTTCCCGCGGGATAGCGATAAACGAATTCTTTGCAGACGAAGTCGCTGGCAACAGCTAGTACATACATAAATCACGTCTTTATCAATTATGGGGTAGACAGAGCCTAAGATAACAAGACCTGTAACGAGGCTGTCTTGGCTCGTTACAAACTTTTTCCTTTTTGTCTTAACTTTAAAAATAAAAACATAGGTATTTAGTATTCGGCTCTTATTTCGAATTCAAAGTGATTTCCTGTCTTTTCGATCCATCAGAGTTTTCGATTCATTCGCTCTCCTGATCTACTAGCGCGTTGTCGCTCGGCTTGTTTTTACCTACTTATTTATAATACTGATTCAAGTTTCAATTTTCATTTCTGAGTATAACTCTAACAGTTTAAAAAATAATAATAATTAATAAATAAATATCATTGACAAATTACACTAATTGACTTGATTGATTGATTGATTGATTTTAATTGATTAATTGATTGATTGATTGAGTTTGTGAATTGTGTTCGCTGAAGGAACATTTGGGAGTATTCATCGTAAATTTACCATTGTTGTTAGTTTTATTATAATACTAGCTGTTGCCAGCGACTTCGTCTGCAAAGAATTCGTTTATCGCTATCCCGCGGGAACTACGCAATTTTCCGGGATAAAATGTAGCCTATGTGCTATTCCAGACTTTTCTCTATCTATGTGCCGAATTTCATCCAGATCCGTTGGGTCGTTCTGGCGTGATTGAGTAACAAACAAACATCCATCCATCCATCCATCCATCCATCCATCTATCCATCCATCCATACTTTCGCATTTATAATATTAGTTAGATAATGTACCTTTCTCTTTTAACATGTACCTATTTGTTTTAGGTGCCTTCATTTTAAAATTAAATAAATTACCGTACACCATCAACAATTACTGTCTTATTCATTCTGCAACGTGACAGACCGATAGGCCACGTTTAGCAAGATTGAGTATAGGTGGAAAGGGGAATCAGGATAGTCACGGGTTGATGATTCATAAGATTCTCGCCCATTTTCCCTTGCAAGTGTGACATATTTTTTGTTATGAAATTACAATGGCTGTTAACTTGAACTTCTATCCCTCTCTATCGTAAAAAGAGTTACGCATCGAGAGCGGGATGGCATGTTGCTCGCAGCGAGCAGTTAGACTACTAAGTTGTCTTTTCTAGATCTTTGGAGTAGAAATGGGTGCACTCAATGCGCTTGAAATAGTCGGATTGAAACTTGTTACCTGTAATAGATGAAGTTATTTCCATTATGCATGATGCGTGGCCTTTACCTGAAGGAAACAAAACAATACTTTAATTAATATATATATACAATTTTTAGTCTGCCACAGTCTTAAAATAAGAGAGAGTCCCATATAAGAAACGTGTCGTGTTCGATTCCGACGTTTATGATCCATTTTTCAGCACTCATGAAATAATTCAATATACAGTTGTTTATTGTACAGTCTTGTCTTGTTTTACTGTTTCGTTTGTAGCAACTTTGGTATAATTTTTGCAGGCGCGGCATGCACTCAGAATCGAAGAAAACTTAATTAATGCAGTTAATTGTTCCGAGCACGATAGCAACGAGGATGCCAGTTTTTAATGGAGTGGAAAATTTTTGCTTTTTAACAACTGAATGGCACAATAAAATGCTAGTGGGATATAAATAGGCTAGCACAGTTTAGCCGTAAGACGAGCTAATCGCATACCTATACAATTAGGCTTCATTAGTACCTTAGGTAGTGGGATCATACAAACAAGCACAAAAACACTTCAATGAAAAAATCTTCTGCAATAGATACAAAGGGTCTCATATAATTTTTCTGGAATATTTGGACAGGTTGTGTTAGTTAGACTAAGGGACTGTTGCTGTCACTGTCACTGTACTGTAACTGTCTTTTAAGTTCCAGTTATCTGAGTGGGTGTCGCTTGTCTATGATGACATCTCTGTTCGTTTCGTAGTACTAAATAGAGACGGCATAAATTAGATTTTAATGTTGGTTGCAAAAGACGCAAAAGACCTCTAATAATGTGCTGATACCCTAGTACTTTTGCTCCACGACCCAAAACGAAAACACTTCAAAAATCGAACGCGATTCATTCGCTGATATCCTGGTACTTAAACTCTCCCTCCGTCTCACGACTGACGCGAGTTTAACTTTTTTACCCATCCCAAAAAGTGTTCAAAAAGTTTTCACTTCAAAAATGGCTTGACAAACCTAAAGACGTAACAATTCATTCGCTTTAATGCGAGTGACAATACAAAATTAGCAGAAACGGAAACTGATAGCAATCATAATAGCGAGACTAGCGGATCACCGATTAAGATGAAGACATTCCTCGCAATCCAGGAATCAATCCTTGCTAGAACGGGATGACTTGTCTTACTCCATCAAGGGTCCATTGTCTCAGCGACCCGGCAAACAAGGAATTACGTTGTCGATAGAGAGCCCTCTCCGCTGATTCGATTTGCCCTATGCTGGGGCGGGGAGGGACAGACTATTCACGAAACTGTTTTTTTTAATTGAAAACGTCTTTAGCGGCGTTGAGCGCTTTTTGGGATGAGTAAAAAATGTTAAACTCGCGTCAGACGAGAGAGTTTAAGTACCAGGATATCTTAGAGAGAGAGCAAGAGCTTATTTTGAAATACGAATGAAGCTAGAGTCGCGTTCGATTTTTGAAGTGTACGTTGATTTCGTCGCTTTAACATATGCGCTTTTGGCCTAGTGGTATAATTTGTGAAATAACAGTGTGTGCTCTCAGGTGACCGCGGTTCAAATCTCGTGTAAATATTTATTTTTGCGCGAGTGTGCGTGTGTTAGTTTTCACATCTGCCGGCACTTTCGGAGTGCTACCGGGTTTTTTTTTAAAAAAAGGAGGTTCTATGGCAAAGTAGGTACATAAGCTTCACACGCTTAGAAACGTTGCGGCGTCTGTGAGTGTGTTTCGCGTTTGTTCATATTTACCGTACTGCTTAAGCACATACGTAACTATTCTGTGGTGTAGGTGTATGTTGTGTGAATGGGGGTGTTGGGAGAATTTAAGAAACCAGGATGTTTTGACAAAAAGCTAGATCAACAGTAGGTAAACCACCTAGAATGTATATGAAGAGATTGATGTCTGGATGAAGCGAAAGAGGTATGTCAGGTATGCAAGTGGAACAAAGTAGTATCTGCCTATGTACCTATGAAAAAGAGGCGTGATGGTATTAAATTTATGTAAAACTGCGTATAAAACTTACTAAAACTACTGTCTGTACTGATTTTAATACGTACCCCGAAAAAATACAAACTTAGTCTACCAACACCTCATCATCTGTACTAACATCTATTTTACTATCCACACAGAAACCTATTTATCCTTTTTCAGTTTTTGTAGCTACCCAACCATAGGAGTCGTAATTACTATTCTGAAAAATCTTTTTTATCAAGTATTTTAAGGTTCAATGACCTTCCGTGGACAAGCTGAGCCCTCTGGCGCCCGGCAAGGGTCCCCACAAGTGTTTTAGACCCATCCCTAACTAAGGACTCTCCTACTTGAATATGCAATCACACCGCCGTCACTAAAGATGGACTTTGATCGCAAAGGATTCTTTGCTATGTAAACAAGCTCGGATTATATTCGACCGTCCAAAGTAACCTTTAATGTAAGTATTAGTATACCTATTATGTTTGTGTCGAGGTTTAGGGCGCCTTTAGACGCGAACGCGTCAGTGTGAATGTATTCTTTAGACTCAAAACAAGCGCGCATAATAGGCTGTTTTGAAGACCGGATGGCTTGGTTGTTAGAGAATCTGACTATGAAGTTTGAGGTCCCGGGTTCTTTCCCCGGTCGGGGCAGATGTTTGTATAAAAAATACGACTGTTTGTTCTCTAGTCTTGGATGTTTAATATAGTAATTTAATGTTCAAAAAAATGTGTCGAGAAAATATATCAGTTATCACTTTTCTTTTTTCTGATGTTGATTAAATTTAAACCAAACACAAAGTATGAATGTTTTATTTTAATCTTGCTTGCGTTCGGAGCAAAAAATATCTAAAACATAAATGTTATGTATTCCTCGCAGGCTTTTCAAGTTATTTTTAGGAGCAACGGAGCCTCGGCAGGTTTTTCGGCGTATTTCAACAATTTTAGGCTCTGTTTCTTGTCTGTTTCTCATTTATTAAAAAGACAATGATTGAAGGAATACCTTCTTACGATAATTATATTATTAAAAAAGATGTGATAATGTGTTTGGATAAATTAACTGTGTTTTTACAAGCTTTTATTTGAACTGGCAATGTTAATGTATTGTTTTTTATGTTATTTATTACAAGTTTTTTTTTAATATCACTAACTTACGCGCCATTTTAAAAGAAAAGTTTGTCTATATGATTTTTTATATTTTTCACTTCTATATCCTTATTTTAATTTAGTTTCTTTGTAGGTACTTACCTGTTTTTTATGTTTTTGACGTCATTTCATTTTTTCACGTATCCTACTAATTATAAATTTTAATGCAAAAGCTACATATACAAACATTGGATAGATGAATGGATGGATGTGACGATGTGTGTGTGTTTGTTCCCTCTTCACGCTGAAACGGCTGGACGGATTTGGATAAAATTTTGAACGGAGATAGCTGGTACCCTAGATTAACACATATGCTACTTTTCATCCCGGAAAATTGCATAATTCCTGCGGGATACCGATAAACATGTCAGTCGTAGCTGCCTAGAGTAGCAACATTAATAATTATTGCAGAATCAGTACTATCAACATCAGTTCTTAAGACCAAATCTACGCGGACGAAGTCGCGGGCAGAAGTTATTAACAAAATATTACCCGATAATGGATTTCCATAAATACGGCGTTCGTGGACCAACAGCCTTTATTTCATGATGTCATTACTGAAAATTATTTTCGATTAAAATGGACGCTTCAATTATGATCCCGATATTGTCTGCCAAATTTCCGGATGCCGTTCAATAATTTACCACAAGGTTTGAAGGGTTAAGAGCCCATCGCCGCACTGGACGGGTTAAATTTGAGACTGATTATAAATTACTGACGGTTCATGACATAACACGTTAAATTAAAGTAACACTTTACAGTAACATTAAAACCATATTTGCTGAACTTTGACTGATGAAAATTTATTGCGCAATTGTACGAAATCAAGTATGTTTCATCACTCATCACTACATAGTATAAAACAAAGTCACTTTCCGCTGTCCCTTTGTATGCTTAGATCTTTAAAACTACGCAATAGATTTTGATGCAGTTTTTTTTAATAGATAGAGTGATTCAAGAGGAAGTTTTATAATATATGTATAATTGAGTTTTTGAATCAATTTTTTTTTTGTCATAAATGGAAAGATCATATATAAGTTTTGTAAGAAAAGTATTTTTAGTTTTTTTTTATCCGCTATAATTAACGAGTTATACCGATTTGAAAATTGATCGTCGAGTACCGCACCGAAAACACACCGACAGTTCCCGAACAAGGCCGAGCCGCGTGTGACGTCACAATGTTAGTTTCCACTCGTACTTAGTCTACAGGTGATACCGTTTTTTGACTTTAATCTACTCTATTCTGTTATTATCCTACTATTATTGTAAAATGCTATTGTTTGTGAGAGCGTATTGGTTTGTGACTCTTTCACGCTAAAACGGCTAAACAGATTTCGATAAAATTTGCCATACACGAACTTTATAATTTATAATCTGGATTTACGTACCGGCTATAGTAGGTGTCATTCACGATGGATGGCATCCACCGTGGTTCTTATTAATTTGTAGTTAAAGGTTAATTTTAATACATCTACGAGTCTTTGTGGATGGCACTATCTATACTTCTATCATGCTTCTATCCCAACTTTCCACGGTACCGGGATTTAAAAAAATAAAATTAGATGAGAATAGTGATGAGTACACTTTGGTAGTAACTATTTATATGAATAAGTAAATAAGTCGTGGGATTTCAGTTCAAAATCCCGTTGATTTTATCCCAGGGGAATTTCATAAGAAAACCCGGAATTTCGAGCACAAAGATGGCGGATGACATTTTGACACTATGACACTAAAAATGTTTATGGGTGTCGTTTTTGAGTAATTTGATGGCTCTGAGCCCGATTTTGGCATATTTTTTTAGATTCAAGATGGCGAATGACATTTTGACACTATTGACATTTTGACACTAAAATATTAATGGGTGTCGTTTTTGAGTAATTTGGTGCTTCTGAGCCTGATTTTGACATACTTTTTTGGATTCAAGATGGTGGATGACATTTTGACACTAAAAATGTTTATGGGTGTCGTTTTCGAGTAATTTTGTGATTCTGAGCCAGATTTTGACATAATTTTTTGGATCCAAGATGGCGGATGACATTTTGACACTAAAAATGTTTATGGGTGTCGTTTTCGAGTAATTTTGTGGCTCTGAGCCCGATTTTGGCATAATTTTTTGGATCCAAGATGGCGGATGACATTTTGACACTTATGCCACTAAAAATGTTTATGGGTGTCGTTTTCGAGTAATTTTGTGGCTCTGAGCCAGATTTTGACATACTTTTTTGGATCCAAGATGGCGGATAACATTTTGACACTAAAAATGTTTATGGGTGTCGTTTTCGAGTAATTTGGTTCTTCTCAGCCCGGTTTTGGCATACCTACCTTTTTGGATCCAAGATGGCGGATGACATTTTGACATTACTGACACAAAAAACACAAAAAAGTGTAAAATGTTACTCGAAAACGACCCCCATAAACATTTTTAGTGTCAATAGTGTCAAAATGTCATTCACCATCTTGGATCCAAAAAATTATGCCAAAACCGGGCTCAGAGCCACCAAATTACTCAAAAACGACACCCATCAGTATTTTAGTGTCAAAGTGTCAATAGTGTCAAAATGTCATCCGCCATCTTGGATCCAAAAAATTATGCCAAAATCGGGCTCAGAGCCACAAAATTACTCGAAAACGACACCCATAAACATTTTTAGTGTCAAAATGTCATCCGCCATCTTGGATCCAAAAAAGTATGTCAAAATCAGGCTCAGAAGCACCAAATTACTCAAAAACGACACCCATCAATATTTTAGTGTCAGTGTCAATAGTGTCAAAATGTCATCCATTAAAATAAAATTATGCCAAAATCGGGCTGTTTTACTCTCCTCACCCGGAACATATCAGCGCAAGCATTGCCGCTTGGCGGCAGGATTACTAAGATGCTGGTACAGTCGACGTCAAAGATATCTTTACACTTTAGTGCCTTGTCGCTCCAAGCACTTTGACAACTTCATATGAAACTTCAAACATATAGTTACAACGACAAGGTACTAAAGTGTAAAGATATCTTTGACGTTAACCGTACCTAGCGATCCGAACGTACCTACCTAGAACAAGGTTAGGCTCTTACACCCACAAAAATTCCCATTGAATATATAATACAATCCCACGGGATTATAAAAAAAACTAGAAATACCTATCAACCACAAAATCTAGCCATTAAAATTTACGTACCTACGGTCGAAGAAACTGAATCACGTAACCTACCTAATAGGTACAATTTAGCAATAATATCTCTGGCAGGGTGTATGTTAAAATTCCACAGTGGTAGGTAAGCGATTCAGTATCTTTCACTGTACTTAGGCACTTTATTGTGAAATCTCAGGTCCAGTAAAATCAATCCAGTTCACATAAATCAGAAACATTATCAGGATTAAGCTTTTATTACCTACCTACACATGACTAAAACAAAAATTTACTTACTATAAGGTGATACGCGTGCTCGTTTGCCACCTTATTTCATAAAAAAAACTTCAGCAGATATTTTTTGTATTATATTTCGGATATTTTTAGTGAAATCAGCCGTTAACCCAGTACTGTAGTGAAATTGCTTTAACATTGTGACGTCACAGCCATGGCGACCAATCATGGCCCGTTCCAGGTCAAGTGGTCATATTTCAAATTTCATCAATTTTGAATTGCTTATAATTAATTAAAAAAAAATATTTTAAGATTTCTTTGAATTAGATATTATATAATATGCTATAAAGTTTTAAAAAACATAAAAAAAATCGATATTTTTTTTAAATTCAAAGACTCAATTCTACGCAGACGAAGGCGCCGGCAGAAGCTATATCTGTATTATGTCTAAAGTTTAAATCAGTAATTATAACCCAGCTTGATAAAATACACGATAATTTAATATAATCGCTCTCTTGAAAAATCGTTGATTCAGAGATAAAATATGACCTTATTCGTCGGAGGTATCGAAATATTAGTCTATCCCTTTTCCCCCGTTTTACGGTAGGTATTTAGAGAAGAATAAGAGAGAGAAAGAGAATAAGAGAACTTTATTAGCTGATACGGAAACACAAACAGAATATTACAAATGGATACTTATTCTAACCAGCCAAATGGTCGCCACTCAGCTATGTGTCACGATAAGATCTAGGATAATGTCGTGACGCTGATTTTCAGTTTCATTTTCTTATGCAGGTGGCGCGGTAAGTAGCATGGCTATTTCGAAAGACTTGTCCTCACTATTTAGCGGTAGCTTAACAATAACAAGGACAGTAAATAAGTAACACTTGAATCTGTTTAGTATGGTTAACTGCTCCATCTCTTGAAGGGCGTGGGATTAGATTTTCTTCGTAGCGTCTACAACGCGGCCTTCCGAGAGCTGCGGCAGCTCCTAATTGTAAGTTATTCTGCCTAAACTTGAAATAACACGATCGATGCCTCGAGCCCGGCCAGCGATGTTATTCCTGTGATGTCGACTATGAAAATTTATCAAAATATCAAACTTCCATAACGAAAACGTTTTAGCACGCTTTAATTATAATAACAGTCGAGAAATTCAGGATTCTGGAATATTTTATCGTTACAAATAATTTCGAAACAGGTAAGGTTTGAAGGTAAGCTTGACGGATGCTCCGCTCCTATTGGTCGAGCGGGGTGGCTGCTCGGTTGAGTGGTCACTAAGTGAGCTGCGGACGCGGACACGGGCTTCACGTCAGCTTCAAACTGTTTGTTGTTGAGAGTGGGCAAGACGCGAGCACGAGACTCTTGTTAGCACAATAATGGCGTGCTAGACTCGTCGTTCATTAGACACGGGTTCCAGCCGAACTATCGACGAACGGACCCTCAAAGTAGTGTTGCGTTATATTGTTTAAATACCGTTCTTGCTCCAAATATTACGAGTGATTTAATAATGTATTTTTTTATGATTATCTAACTAATATTATAAATGCGAAAATATGGATGGATGGATGTTTGTTTGTTACTCAATCACGCCAGAACGGCCCAACGGATCTGGATGAAATTCGGCACATAGATTGAGAAAAGTCTGGAATAGCACATAGGCTACTTTTTATCCCGGAAATTTGCATAGTTCCCGCGGGATACCGATAAACGAATTCTTTGCAGACGAAGTCGCTGGCAACAGCTAGTTAAGTATAATTATTAGCATATTTTTTACTATTGACTAAGAATCGAATTTGCACGTCAGTTTGTTAAACACTTCTGTATACTTCAGCAATTATGTAGTTTTCATTATCAACATTCAATTATAAGCATGGTTTTTACTGTTTTTCCTTGTGACAGGTCAATGATTAACGCATTTTTTTCTGAGGATGCGAAAGAATCTATCTAAGCCAGTGGTAAGTCAGCTATTAATAGTAGAAGCCGCAACCATCTTTGAATATGGTTAATACTTGTTTCAATGTTAGAAACAACTCCGTCTGCGGATAGAGCCATTAAAACAGTATAACAGACATTGTAAATAAACATAAAGATAGGTAAAGTAGCAGTAAACGTCCTCCTGCCGGCAACGCACTGCAGCACTAAAATAAAATGAAAATATCAAGAGACGTAACACAGATAAACAAGATCTCCGAGCAAAATATGAACAACCGCATCTTACCATCTTTATAAACATGGAAATGAGGTTCAAACTTCACATTACGCTACTATCAGATTGTCTCGGAGCATACCAGCGTAGGTATTTTATGCGCATTCTCCTAAATAAACAGAGAAAAAGGTTTGCGATCCGCGCCTGCCGGGCCGAGGGTTGGCCGCGCCTCTTTTTGTGCCATAATGCGTGTTTATCTCGTTACGTTTTGTCGTGATTCCGGAGATAAAGCAGCCGAGGGAAAGGTTGCCGATCCACGCCTGGGATGATTTTTAACATACAAGCCCATTGCCGCCGGCCTGTTTTCTGTGATTGGTGTGCTCCGCTTGTACACGCGAGCTTTCTGAATTGAAATTGTTCTACATTTTTAGGGCCTCCCGTTACGTGACGTCGTTATAGAGGGTGTCTCTCCTCGCGTCTCGTGCTCTTTAGGTTTATTGCTCGTAATATGTTTGGAGCTTTATACATCGGGTTTCATTAGTAATTTAAGCGGGCTGAACGTACACGTCTTTTGTAAAACGAAACAAGTTTATCAATTAGTATAAAATGACGTTAATTTTCTGTTGTCTATCCTTGTCTTGTACGACTGTGTTCGCAATAAATTTTCGAGTAGATCAGAAAAAGGCTACCATCCGTACCGATAGTCAGTTTTTCTCTGTGAATAAATTTGTTTGGATGTTTGGTAAAAAGTGGGATAAGTATGTGCGATTTGCATTCCGATGTGTGCGAGCGATGCCGTGAAACTGTGCCATGATTGATAGGGGCATTATGCGCGGCTTCCTCGCCTTCTTATACAGACAACGAGACGCAGTTTTAAAATAATAATCGGGGGATGAATCACGGGACCCATGTGGAGGTGATTGGATGGTCAGTTTCAAAAGAGGAAGAAGTTATCAATTTGCTTCTGTATTTTTTTTTAAGGGACGACTTGGACTCGGACCGATATAATTCCGGCTAGAGAGATGTGAATGGAGTCCGCGAGGGGAAACTTTTGCCTATCAGTGGGACACAAAATAAATATACCTACTCTGATAGAATTAGAAAAAAAAAAAACTTTATTTGAAGGATAGTTACACATTCAGATTTGATTCATAGATATTTCATAAATAACGGATTAAGTTCTGAATTTTTATCAAAACTTTTTTTATCGCTTTTACATAAACGGCTTTATTTGGGGTAAAAACAAACACTATCGCAAATTATCATAGTGAATTATTAGTGCTATAGCTATAAGTATAAGTGTAGTTATGGATGCCTGGTAGAGATCGCTCGGTAGCGATAAGGCCGCCTATTGTTACCTTATTACTTCTGTATACCTTTTTTCTGTTTTGATATGTGGTGTTCAATAAAGAGTTATTGTATTGTATTGTATTGTATAAGTAAGTAACTGTATAAGTAACAAATTCATCGTTGCAGAATTATAAAGTACAGTCGCCAACCGGCATTGTTGAGCCTCTTGATATTGTTCGCAATTTAGCCGTGTAACTAATCAATGACCGACGTTACCGACTAGCTGACAGTGGCCTTACCATAACGTCTTAATGCGATTCTATTCAGATTCAGTTTAGGTTCGCTCGCTGTCTATACTAAAAATTAGCTAAGTTATTATAAAATCCAGTGTTAGCAGAGCCCTGCTTTTAAGCAAAATGTAGGCAGTGTGAGGTAATTTTATATTGGTTATTATATAGATAGACAAATATGTATTAAATAAAAAAAAACTACTTACTAGATCTCGTTCAAACCAATTTTGGGTGGAAGTTTTGTATGGTAATGTACACACAGCAAAGCTATTCGATAAGCAGGTTTAAAGCGGCGCGTGCATGCAAAGGTGCTTACCGAATAGCTTTGCTGTGTGTACATCATATATATTTTTTAGTTTTATCATTCTGTTATTTTAGAAGTTACAGGGGGGGGGGAACATTTTACCACTTTGGAAGTGTCTCTCGCGCAAACTATTCAGTTTAGAAAAAAATGATACTATGAACCTCAGTATCATTTTGGAAGACCTATCCATAGATACCACACACGTATGGGTTTGATGAAAAAAAAATCAGTTTCTCAGTTCTAAGTATGGGGAACCCCCATTCATTTTTTTTTTTTTTTTGTGTAAAATAACTTAATGCGGTTCACAGAATACATCTACTCACCAAGTTTCAACAGTATAGGTAGCTCTTATAGTTTCGGAGAAAAGTGGCTGTGACATACAGATGGACAGACAGACAGACAGACAGACCGACATGACGAATCTATAAGGGTTCCGTTTTTTGCCATTTGGCTACGGAACCCTAAAAATGGCAGCTAATACCTGAACTGAGTCGAATTGAATCGCTTTAAGATATCATGGTAAGGCCCTTGCTATTTGACTATATTACACGGACAAGTTAAAAATAGGTATTAGTAACTCAGCACGTTATGTTATAAACATTGGTAAGGATTTAAAACAACAAATAAATAATTAATAAAATAATAATAATTAATAATAATAAAATAATAATAATTATCAATAATAATAATTATTAATAATTATTATTATTAATAATAATATATATAATAAATAATAATTATTATTATTATAATAATTATAATGATTAATATTTATAAATAATAAATAAATAAATAAACTGAGAGAGGCAGCGAGCTTCTATCTGCGGAATTGTAAATTTTGATTTAGTTTTAGTTTTTAACATATAATATTTTACCCAGGATTTAACCGACATGAGATAAATAAATAAGTGACAGCAACCCTAGTTCGCAACTGTACGTCGGCAAATTCACATAAATACCTAACTCTTTCAACAACCATTCACTGAGCAATTAATTCCCAACACTAATTGATATAAATAGGCTTAAACTTCATTGAAACGAGATACCTAAGCTATTAAGAGCGGGTACGGTATGAGGCATGGCCCCGTAAAGTCGGCAATGTGTTTCCGATGATGATAAATACCCATGACACATGCTTGGAACCTCGCCAGGGCCAGGTCTTGGCTGCGTGGCGCTTTCATGCAACCTACACGAACACTTCAAGGCTCAAAGTAAATGTTATGGGAAGAATGTCATTTTTATTAGTTAGGTCTTAGGCTTTAGGCATTAAACCCCTTGTTCATAAACGCTCTGGAGCCTTCTGCTAACTTAGCAATCGTTTGTCCTTATCTGTCACATTAACATTTACCTTTCACAGATAAGGACAAACGATTGCTAAGTTAGCAGAAGCCTACAGAGCGTTTATGAACAAGGGGATAAATCCTTACCCACAAACGCTAGGCTTGGCATTCGTTTAAAAATCTCTTAGAAATCTCTTTTAGGGTTCCGTACCCAAGGGTAAAAACTGAACCCTATTACTAGATATCCACTGACCGTCTGTCTGTCGCTAGGCTGTATCTCAGGAACCGTGATAGTTAGACGGTTAAAATTTTCACACATGATTGTATTTTATCTTTCTTCTACAACAAAAAATACTAAAAAACTAAAAATTTTATGTTTGTCCGTCTATATAAGAATCCAATATAAAATTACCTCACACTGCCTACATTTTGCTTAGAGTCTGGGCTCTGCTAACACTGGATTTCATATCCACTTGCCGATTGTGCGGAACTCTCGGTGCGCGAGTCCAACTCGCTCTTGGCCGTTTTTTTTTACTATAAGTACAAGCGTTAATAATTACACAAACTACTACTATTACTAATTACTATTGCAACGGAAAATTACTTCCACATAGTCTTTCTTTTATCAAATTCCGGCATCTAGGTACCTATTTTAATTATATAATTATCTTCAAAGCAAACTTTCCGATCGGTGTTGTTCCGAAAAACCATTTTTAATTACTTCCAATCCCGAAACTTTCTTTCGAACAAACATTACCAACGATCTGGTTCGGCGACTTTCGGGGCTAATCCAAAAGTCAAAATTCGATTCATATTATACCGTCCTCCTCCCTCTCCTATAAATGACTGTTAGCGTGAGCGGTACAGCACGAAACGAACTTCGAATTTATAACCTCCGAGTAGTCCCGAACATCTGAAGAGCGCTCGAGTCGTGGCCCAACTTTTGCTCGAGTCGCATGCAAATCAGCGGTCGGGCACAACCAGAATTGTGAAGCGAGCTGCGTAGTGCATGTTGATATGTAAATTTAACAGGTCTATTCGCTATTTAGTGTAAATACAATGTCTTATTCTGCAATGTCTCACCAGATGCTTACTCCTGTAAACATTACATCATAATTTTAGATTCAAAATTGGACGCCTTTGACGCCGTATAGGTGAAAAACTAAAGTAAAATGACCTTTAGTATGTAATAGTGTACAGAACTGATACGGGACTTAAGTCATTGTTCTAATTTGGAACGTCAATTTGTCTATTTTCACACATTAGGTACACTAAAATTTTAAAATCGATCAATGTGTGAAAACATAGAATTTAGTCAATCAGATGTTTAAAATCTTGAAAAATATTTACACCTTAGGGAAAGTAATAATAATAATAATAATAAAGTTATTTATTCAATTATTGTTAGTAATACAACCAGTCAACCAGCTGGTGAAGTATTAGAGATTTAAGGTGGGACCACACCGCCGCTTAAAAAACGGTGACGTTACGGAATCGAAACAAAATGTATGAAGAAACGGTGAGAAAACGTGACGCCTGCGACACGTCACTGCGTATACGCGGCGGTTTGGTCGCACCCTTATTTTAAGATACGGCGTATAAGTTTATTAATGACTTAGTGACACGCCCGGCTTCGCCCAGTTGCAATAGAGGCAAGACGGGCTGTACGGCTTAGCGTGTCAATAGTTATTTGTGTCACAAGGGAGCAAAATGATGTATTTACGGCGATAGCGGTACATTGAATCCAGAATATAGCGAAAGATTCTACAATAGATCCTAAGCGAGGCGAGGAAAAAAAATCGATGGCTAATCGCTTCGTCCGTGGTGAGACTGTCTAAATCTCTTGGACTACACACATGAGCAAAACCGTGGGTGTGCAAGAATCCAGCGGAGCCGTAATTATCAGGCCAGCCGAACTTCCGGGAAGGCTTTAAATCAGGAGGCTTGGGTCGACGGGAATTATCTTTTGTGTTGCGTTCTTTACTGCCGCGGGTACGGATATCATCGAGTTTTTAAGTCGTAAAAAAACTTAATTACAATGTGCGGCGATTTTATTGTGTATGATATAATACGATTTAACTCACGATTTTAGGTCGGTGACGGGCCCTTGTTTTACTTTTCTGACTTTATCTGATTGGTAGTCAATAGAACACCTTAACCTCGTTAAATCCTGCACTACATTGTTTCACACAAGGTTGGCAGCAATAGCGGAATAGCAAGGTAAATGTTTCAAGACTATTTAATCATTGTGTTCATGGGAAATACTTTAATCTGTGAATAGAATCAAAAACCTAATCAATCTCTTAAGTAAACTTCGAAAATCACTTTTACCACAGATACCTACTTAATTAAAAAACGAAAAACTTAACGGCGAAAAATTCAAAATGGCGGAAGCATTAAAACGTTCCGCCTTGCATTGTTCCTGACCGCAGCCACACTTAAAACGAAACTTTCCACCTGCGCGGAACCTGAATAATCCACGGAGTGAAATTAAAGAAGTTATGAATGGCCAACTTTAAAGAATAAAATAAGGCCGGCTTAATTCCGGATCCTTCAAACGGTTTAATTAAGGCCAGCGTGGACAGCGGCGAAGTTTTTTAATGCCCCCGCTAATTCTATGGACGTTTTAAGTTTTTTGTGGTTTAAATAAATGCTAATTCTTTCTCGTTTTTGTCACGGAGCGAGTCTTAAAGCTATCCTACTAATTCCTACTTCATACTAACATTATAAATTTAATGCGAAAGTTTGTGACGATGTGACGATATGAGTGAGTGTGTATGTTTGTTCCTTCTTCACGCTAAAACGACTGGACGGATTTCAATACAATTTAGAACGAAGATAACTGTTACCCTTGATTAAAACATACATACATACATATCGTCACGCCTCTTTCCCACAGGGGTAGGCAGAGACTACTTTGTTCCACTTGCGACGATCCTGACATACCTCTTTCGCTTCATCCACATTCATCAATCTCTTCATGCATCGATGCTCGATGATTAAAACATATACTACGTATTACCCCGAAAATTTAATAATTGCCGTGGGATAGCGATAAACATGTAAAAGGTTATAGCTGCCTAGAGTCGCAACGTAAATGCTTAATGCAGAATATTACTAGCAACATCAGTTCTTCTACAAATCTCCACACTTCTAACGCTAGTGCTAGAAATGCTAATTTGACATTAAAATTTAATAATAAGAACCAATATTAATAAAGCCTACTTAGAAATTCAGCATACGTGTAGAATTACGTCATTCGAGTCCACCTTGGTCGTTATTAAACGCCTACGCCAATTTATGCGAGAGGGCGCCACTCGAGCCGCGTTAAAAATCGCCGAGTCGCCTACGTCACTAACCCTTGATACCTTGTCCGCTTAGAAATGAGGTTCGAAAGGGATTTTACATTTGATTACAATTAAAATATCGCGCTGATATTCTTTGATACTCTGGCAAAATGATTTATATTATTAATTACACAAAAACGGTTAACTCACGTATAAAAGTCGAGTGATGCTAGACTTGTTACTAAATGTCAAAAGTGACAGTTGACGTACTGTTGACGTAGTTTTTTTTTATTACAAGGGTGGATTTTTAACGTTGTAATTTGTGTGCCATGCTTTACGTATTGCACACAAATTACAACGTCAAAAATCCACCCACAAGCTAGTTCTAGGCACGCGTAGCTGGTCATCCATTAAATTTCACAAATGTCAAATCGACCACTTAAAAAATATATCTAATTATTAAGAGGGAACAAAAATAAAAGAGCTGCAGTTCCTCGAATATTAAGACGTGGACTGTCGAATAAAAATATAATTTGCACCTCTTCCAAAAACTTTACTTAGCCAATTATTATGACCAATGAAAATTCTAGGATAAAAAGGGACCCGTCGTGGGTGAATAGATGGAAAAGGGAATCAAAATAGCAATGGGTGGCTAGCCGCATCTCCTAATAACATGATTCCTACGATTCTCACCTATTCGCTCCATGAGCGAGCTTTAAGATAACTATAAATTAAAAGTGCATTGTAAAACTCCAACGCATCTGTAATTCCCTCGTGCTACAGAAACCCCCCCCCCCCCTTTTTTTAGACTGTAAGTGATGAAAAAGCCGTGGTAGCCTAGTGGTTTGACCTGTGGCCTCTCAAGCAGAGGGTCGTGGGTTCGAATCCCGGGCTCGCACCTCTGAGTTTTTCGGAATTTATGTGCGATATCTCATTTGAAATTTACCATGAGCTTTTCGGTGAAGGGAAACATCGTGAGGAAACCTACACACAACTGCGAAGAAATTCAATGGTGTGTGTGAAGTTCCCAATCCGCACTGGGCCCGCGTGGGAACTATAGCCCAAGCCCTCTCATTCTGAGAGGAGACCTGTGCCCAGCAGTGGGACGTATATAGGCTGGAGAGAGAGAGAGATAAGTGATGAGCCTACCAATGAATCACCGCACAAGGCTAATAAAATCTATCAACGCATTTGCTTCCGCGTGTCGAGCGTCTATTTGTAAACATACACTCCACATACAACCCCCAAATCTGACTAATTGGATTTACTCATTATTTTCGAGTCCAAGCTGTTAATATCATCGTTACCGCCCGTGTCCCATCTTGGCCACTCGGGACCAGAACTGGGTCAAACTGGATATTACAAGTTCAGGGAAATGTATGAACCGAGAATGATTTAGGTCCACACGCGGTGTTGTTTTGTTTTTTCGCACGGCAGGCGAGCGTATGGAATTTTGGAATTAGGCAACGTGTGTTAATAAAATTCTTGCTACTGGTTTCACGTGAAGTCATGGAAAGCGTTTCATATTGAACACTAGAGGTCTATATAAATCACGACTTTATTGCTTATAGGGTAGACACAGTCTAAGGTTTAGTATGATTTTGAGTGTACAGGTGGAAAGGGGAATCAAAATATAATATATGATGAGTTACTAGCACCTCCTAAAACATGATTGCTACGATTTTTGCCCATCCCCTCGATGGGCTTTTACCATCTGCATGGGAAGAGAAGCAGCTGGTACATTCTATATTTTTTCCTTTGCTCCCAAACCAGCACTATGTAATGTAGTAGAAGGAACAGCGCATGAGCACTGGTAATCAAACATTCGTTAATCTAATTTCTAAACGACAATTACTAATTTCTAAAATCCGAAAAGTAAAGCTATGGCCGGGAATCGAACCCGAATCCTCCGGGTCAGGGGTTACGGGTGTAGGGGTATAGCACGCGTCACGGAATGACGAGGACCCGGGTTCGATTCCCGGCCATAGGCACTTTTCGGATTTTTCTATGTGTTCTAATTTTCAGTGTCGTTTAGAAATTAAATTTTTAACGGTAATACGTAAAAAGTAAACATTAAAAATCAAGAAGTAAATTTCTTGATTAATTTGATATTCGTTAATCTCTATCTGCCTTTACTTTTGCCAGAAAAAACATAATATTTTTTGTAACAAGTTTGCAACTTTGTATGAATAAGAGAGTTAGGCAGTATATCCACTAGAACTCGCAAGGCAGCCAGTTTTCTTAGCCTCGCAGCTTACAAAACAAGTGATAAATATTGGCTAGGATTGTTGCTAGGGGTATGTGTGATGAATTTACGCCTGTCTGCATCTCCTCTCCCACTCCCACCGCACTGCAACTGTATGAATAGATTCCGCTATAATCTTGCACTGCTAGCACTGTTTCATGACTTTTCTGTGTTTAAACTTGCATTCATTTTTATAAGATGTATTTATTTGATCTTAGAAATCACATGTCTATATTTTTGTATATGTGCGACACTTGAGCGACTCTGAACGTGATGGCGCATTTTGGCACCAATTAGCTACTTCGTTGTCAATAGCACAGAATAAGTAATAGTACTAACGTACAGGGGCCTTACCATGACGTCATAATTCCGACTCAGTTTTCACTTTTTGTATGAATCTGACAGCGAGAGAACCTAAACTGAATCGCATTAAGACGTCATGGTAAGGCCCCAGAAGACTCTCTCTCTCTGGAGTCGATCGGAGTGAAGCGACAACCTACTGCCATAATCCTGCCCGGCAGGAGCGCCGGTTGATCGTACCTAAACTGCGGAGTGTGCACCCCCTGTCAATAGCCTGTATAAAATTATTAAATGGTATTTATTAATAAGACTGCTAGTTCAACCGATTGCGTCTAGATGGTGTTGTATTGATCCGCGTCCTCACATCACTCGGTTTCTTCGCACATCTTAGATGGGAACGGCATTCATAGTTATTAATGGTGTTTCATTTTCCTGACATCGATCAGCGCTGCTTTCTAATTGGTGGATTTTCTTCGCAAATCGCTTCGCTGCCTCGTACATCTGTGAAGGTCGTGCAGCCGTATGCTAGCTTGTCGCTATTTCATTGTTCCACATTAGTCCGTTTTGCTCGCTGGACCGCGCAAAGGTACTCAATTCAGCCAGACATTCATGCATTATCTCCTTTAGTTAATTAAAGTCACAGTATCTAGTTTACTACGAAATTAGCTTGCATTGTAACTGAGGAGTGTGTTTTGAACAGTAACGATGATTAATAATAGAACGAATAACTTGGCAGTTTCGCGCACCTGGATTGGTTGCGAGCTGAAAAGTAAAGCGAGATTTTTGCTCAACCATTTATTAATGGGATGTTTCCATTTTCCACCTACGGTGGTCAATTTTGGAGTTTGACAGACGCTCCTGAGTCCAAAATCCAGTTTGCCAGTGAGACAAGTGTTTGGAATCCGAAACACCGCCCTGCGCTCCATGACTCAGGGTCATAGATGTAGGCCAAAAGCGGCAAAGCTGAAGTGGACTGAATTTAACTGTGAACTGTGTGTGTGGTGTTGGTGACTGGCTTAGTTAGAGCGTCCTTTTAGTATATTTATAAACAACACTATACTATATTTCTTATTTTTAAGTTAGTTCCATTTTTAAAATCACCTTCCTTCTGCTCATTAACTCTTGGACAGTTGCTCTGTCAGATTGTTACTGAAAACAGCTGATTATTATTTATTTAGGCTCCCAGTTATTTTGTTTGTGTAGTGTGTGTAGTTTATGTTATTAAACCATTTTATCCATAGCGGAAACGAGTTTAAATTCCGTCGTCAACATGTGTGAACTGGGCTTTAACTCAAAAACTCAAAAAAAAAAAAATACCCGAGTGTGTTTTATGTACGATTACAGTCAGCGACCGACATATAGTTTGAAGCATCCAAGTCGGCCAAATTGTTCGAAGTACACCATAGAAATAGTATAGTGTGTCGAACATTTTGGTCGCCCTGGATGTTTCATACTATATGACGCTGACTATATATAGATAGATATAGATGTGTATGTAGATACCATTTTTTACTTGACTCGCTCCAATGTCTATTTACGTCGCCCAATATTAAAAGGGAACTCGAAGCAGGCTCCGTGAACTCGTTTCATTATAATTTATAAACAATGTTGCCGCAACAAGGGATTTAGAAGAGCTCCACGTTTTGCGCATGCGTCCGAACACAAATAAAACAATATAAGCCTTAAACAGCTGGAGAGCGTAAATGTAGCATTTTAAAAGGGTAATTAAACCTTTCATATTGCATATCGACAGATCAGACGGAGCATAATAATTTCCTATTCAGTCATTGACATGAATAAACTTATGGCTATGATATCTTTTATCTTTTTTTTTTAAATCTTAAAAAAGAATCTGTGAAAATTTTAAGCGTAAAGCGGCCTCTATTCACCATTAAAATTTACATAAATAGATATTAACGTAACAATATGATCTAACTTTTTATTTCCCTTTGCACGCTATTGATTTCTGTGGGAAAACTTAGAAGTTTATTGGATGGCCACACCTGTCCGTCACTTCTGTTGATGCCGCAACTGTTAATTAGCCGAGAAAATTCGATAAGTTTCCCTTTTAATAGCGGAATGAACGGAACTCCAGTGAACTCGTGTAAATACTCCTGTTAGGTACGTAAGTTTGGGCATTAACATTAATACACTCAGAACGATCATTGCTGTTACCTGCTATATTCATCAGCAGAGGTGAAAACGCGAGTTACTGTCTATCGTTTAAATAACTTCGTGGGTCACCTACCTATTATTCGCTACACTAAAACCATGTCAATAATGTCTCGCTAGGACTGCAATTCGCATTCATCGTTTGGTAAACCAATTATTCGTGTAATCAGGTAACATGAATGTTAATTTCTAAACGACACTGAAAATTAGAACACAGAAAAATCCGAAAATAAAGCTAAAGCACGGGAGTTTGTAATTGTGTCGTACAGACACATCATTCAACCAAATGACGCTTAGCGACAAATATTCGCATAGTAACAAGATCACGTGACAGTTGGTAACAGATAGAAAAATTCGGAGGCTTACTCACCTGCTATGGGTGGTGTAGGGGTATAGCACGCGTCACGGAATGACGAGGACCCGGGTTCGATTCCCGGCCATAGCTTTACTTTTCGGATTTTTCTATGTGTTCTAATTTTCAGTGTCGTTTAGAAATTAAATTTCTAACGGTAAAATGTAAAAAGTAAACATTAAAAATCAAGAAGTAAATTTCTTGATTAATTTGATATTTCCTATAACATGAATGTTATTTTTTTCCAGATAAAATTGTTTCGTTTTAAAAACACACGTTTACACTTCTGCAACAAAAGTAAGTAGTATGACAGTCCAAGCGTCGTAATTATAAAAAGTCTTCCGTATAGCAGAGTACACGTCAGAAAAGAGTTAAATAATTATTCCCGAGCAACCCTGTTTATACATTCCGCCCGTCCCTACATGCTTATTGCTCTTTTTAACAAAATCCCAAAGGTTTTAAAAATACGGGTACGCTATATCCCTGGACTTACATGGGCTCGGAGACGAATTCACGAAAGCGTCAAATGCCAACGGACTGAGTACGCGTTGGGCATACTAACACGTTTTCTCACGACCCCCTGACCCTCCCTGGCTCACCCCCTTCACCCCCTCACCCGCTGAACATAACGAGGAATGCCCAAATTTCAATGATGCATTAAACAGCTCTTGTGGCCTCAGCCGAGTCGGTTATACAGAAATAAGTAATGTTTCATTTCTGCGGATTTCGTAAGTACACGGCGGAATATGTTTTACGTGATATACTTGGGAATCGTTGTTTTGATTGCTGCTATTCAGTGAGTGATAAATCAAGGTTCTTTTTAGGTTACGATCGTATTTATTTCGCGTATGCCAAGTGGATTGTAGAGCTTCTAAAAAATAACCTATGATTTATGTATCCTTTGCCTACCACCAAAAAAAATGCAGGGAATTTAGTCCAATTATTCTGACGGGTTTTTGAATTATCGTTCATGTTTTTTTTGTAATACCACAAATTTATAAATTGGGGACCATGTACAGTCGCCATCAGATATATCGTAGCGGGCGAGGTCTTCAAACACTTCGGAGCAGCCTTAAATTTCAATAAATTCATTACAACTGTAAGGTTAATAACATGAGAACACGCAATTAGTCATAAATATAATAGCAGCGACTTTTCAATAAAATCAGGACGTCACAGATCGTCAAAGATATCGATGCATACAGGCTGACCATAAAGATCGGAACATTTTTGGAAAATATACCTAAACTTTGTGACAAACAGTTTAAATTACGTTGTGTTTATAATAAAACTAGTTTTATAAAATAGAACTACATGTTTTGACTTATAACAGCAGAAGAAGAAAAATTTTATTCTTAAAAAAAGTATAATGGCGATTTAGTGGCCAGTAACAATTTACACTTTATACAACAAAAAAGGTTTTATGTTACTAACACAGTGAATTATGCATGCAGACGCGTACACTATATAGGTGACATATCTTTCATTTTGGCATGAAGTTTGAGCCTTATTTGTATTTTGTTTGCAATTCGAATCTATCATCATATACGTAAGGTTTATTTTCCACATATGTTCCGATATTTATGATCAGCCTGACTGCGTCGATACCTTTGACGGTATGTGCTTCCTGATATTTTTAGCTCATTGAACGTCCCGAATTTATTGAAAAGTCGCTGCTCTTATATTTATGACGGATTGCGTGTTCCGATGTTATTAACCATATTTAGTGTAACGAATTTATTGAAATTTAATGCTGCTCCGAAATATTTGAGGACCTCGCCCGCTACGATATATCTGATGGCGACTGTACAGTAATGTACATTACTATTATTATCAGAAAATATATGTAGGTATTGAATTCTTTTTAAATTTAGGTTAATCATAAATTGTCTAAAATAAAAAATCTAAATATCTTGTTATGTGGTTAACATTTAGGTTAGGATTGTGTCATAACTTTTCCAAAAAGTGAAGTTGTCAAATGATACATTTGACAAAAGAAACATTTGTCGAACTCTTGTCGGTCGAATATTGTCAACCGGTCAAACATCTACACTGCCGCGGTTTTATTGAAACACCTAAGTAATTGTGTTATTTCACGACTGAAGCAAATACTTGAGCATCGCGTTACTTTGGAAGAGACTGAAAATTTAATTCATTAAAATGTACGGACAGTACGGAATTTCCTCATGAACCCCTTTGAGCAATATTTTGCTTAATTATAATGATTTTGCTACATAATTACAGTACTTACAAAATTTTAATGAGCTTCATACTAATGCCGCTTAATTCGGAGCATCGACGTTGTTAAATTGTGTAACCGATACTTAGCGAAAATAACGAAGTTTCGGCAAATATTTATTTACTAGATTTTTTGAGGTTAAAATTTTAAAATTAACGAATTCAAGAGGTTTTTCATCATCTGTATAGTCTTGTCAAGAATGATTAAAAAACTTTCAACGTGAAACTACCGTGAGACTCAATCATAATTACAACAAAACGGATAACTCACGTATTTAAAGCCGAAATAATGCTCCGACAATTGTTTCGGACTATTCCGTAGTCCTTCATCAGGGAGCGCTTGCCCCGGCGGCAGCGAAACGAACGCTTTTTATACGTGAGTTATCCGTTTTGTTGTAATTATGATTGAGTCTCACGGTAGTTTCACGTTGAAAGTTTTCCAAATTTGGCACGTAGGTTCCTTATAAGGTCTAGGGGTGCACTAAGAAAGGATTTTTCAAAATTCGACCCCTAAAGGGGTTAATTGGGGGTCCAAAGTTTGTATGGGGAAACAAGATTAGTTAGACTATTTTATTCGAAACTTCACAGGAGTATTCCTAACGACAAATGAGTAAACACCTGTTTCAGGTTTTTTGAAAATTCAACCCCTATAAGGGGATAGGGGGTGACAAAGTCTGAAAATCAACGTGGCTATTATTATTATTATATTATAGTGGGTAGTATTGTTTGTACGGTTTATCGGGTCGCTGATTATGAAAACAATAACACACATACCTACCTGACACGCACACACACACACACACATATTCTCACAGGAACGGGAAAAAACGGGATTTTTTGTTTTACAGGTCGTAGAAAGCTGAAAATTGGCATGTAGGTTGCTTGATGAGTGTAAGGAAGCACTAAGAGACAATTTCCTAAAATTCCCACGGGAACGGGAAAAACGGGACTTTTCGTTTTACTGGTTGTAGAAAGCTGAAGTTCGACATGTAGGTTGCTTGGGGAGTGTAGAGAAGCATTAAGAGAGAACTTTCCAATATTCCCACGGGAACGGGAAAAACGGGATTTTTCGTTTTACTGGTCGTAGAAAGCTGAAACGTTACTTGGCATGTAGGTTGCTTGAAGAGTGTAGAGAAGCTAAAAAAGATAATTTTCTAAAATTCCCACGGGAACGGGAAAACGGGACTTTTCGTTTTACTGGTTGTAGAACACTGAAATTCGGCATTTAGGTTGTTTGGAGAGTGTAGAGAAGCATTAAGAGAGGAATTTCCAAAATTCTCATGGGAACGGGAAAAAACGGGATTTTTCGTTTTACTGGTCGTAGAAATCTGAAACGTTACTTGGCATGTAGGTTGTTTGAAGAGTGTAGAGAAGCTATAAAAGATAATTTTCCAAAATTCCCACGGGAACGGGAAAACGGGACTTTTCGTTTTACTGGTTGTAGAACACTGAAATTCGGCATTTAGGTTGTTTGGAGAGTAAAGAGGAGCATTAAGAGAGGAATTTCCAAAATTCCCACGGGAACGCGAAAAACCGGTTTATTCGTTTTACTGGTCGTAGAAAGCTGAAATTTGGCATGAGAGTTCCTTGGGGAGTGTAGGGAGCATTAAGAGATCATTTCCTGATATTCTTAAGGGAACGGGAAAAAAACGGGATTGAAATACTCCTGGTACACGCAAGCAAAGTCGCGGGCAAAAGCTGTTTGTCAGTAAATGAAGTCTACGCGGACGAAGTCGCGGGAAAAAACTAGTACCCCATATTATTTAAAGCTTGTTAATAACCTAGCCTAGCTGTATATATGTATTTGGCTCTGAGTTTTTCGAAATTTATGCACGATAATCTTATCTAATCTAACTAATATTATAAATGCGACAGTATGGATAGATGGATGGATGGATGGATGGATGTTTGTTTGTTACTCAATCACGCCAGAACGGCCCAACGGATCTGGATGAAATGCGGCACATAGATAGAGAAAAGTCTGGAATAGCACATAGGCTACTTTTTATCCCGGAAAATTGCGTAGTTCCCGCGGGATAGCGATAAACGAATTCTTTGCAGACGAAGTCGCTGGCAACAGCTAGTTTGAAATAAATCATGAGGTTTTCGGTGAAGGAAAATATCGTGAGGGTTTCCTCACACAACTGCGCAGCAATTCAATGGTGTGTGTGAAGTTCCCAATCCGCACTGGGCCCGCGTGGGAACTAAAGCCCAAGCCCTCTCATTGTGAGAGAAGGCCTCTGCCCAGCAGTGGGACCTAATAATGTGGGAGATTATACAAACAATACAATACAAATACTCTTTATTGAACACCACAAATCAGTACAAAACAATACAGAAACATAGAAGAAAGTATACAATAGATACCTACTAGATAGATACTAGGTAGATTATGATGATGATTGGGCGTTATCGTGTCTGTATAAAAAGTAAATATGCACAAAAACTCCAAGCGATATTAAGTTATCCGAACGGAAGCTATCCCCCAAAACTCTGTGAAAGTTAATTGATAAAAAACTTCGCCGGCTAAAACGAGAAAAAGTCATTAAGCTTTCTACAATATCCGGGTAAACGGAAATAAACTGGATCAGGCACAAGTTTTATTTTATAATGTTTACGGTTCTGGCAGAAAATCAGTGCTGCACGTGTGTAACGCGACACCATAATGCTGACCCAGCGACCGTGTCACTTTTGCGAAGACACAAAATATACTGATAATCTAATGTATTATAGTAAGTACATACACTTATCGTGACACAAACCCGGAACCACTTGCTTTAAGTCAGGACCACTTAAGCACTAATTGACATTATTCTAACAGGATGTCATGTTACTTACCACCCTAGCACATAACATCTGTACCAAAATGAACATGACTTAAAAAGTACCTACGAATAAATGAATAAGTAAATGTTATACAAGTATGGCCGTCAATTTAGGTACACATTAGGTTCTACTATGAAAGAAAGAAAGAAATACATTTATTCATTTTTGCAAGACACACTAATATAAGAGCATACACATCCTACTAATATTATAAATGCGAAAGTTTGTGAGTGACGATGTGACGATGTGAGTGTGTATGTTTGTTCCTTCTTCACGCTAAAACGAGTGGACGGATTTGGATAAAATTTGGAATGATGATAGCTGGTACCCTAAATTAAAATATAAGCTACTTTTTATCCCGGAAAATTGTATAGTTTCCGCGGGATAGCGATAAACATGTCATTTGCTAATTGTACGCGGACGAAGTCGCGAGCAGAAGCTAGTAATTTCATAGAAAAGAAACATGAAAAATAGATATTAGCGTTGTGTGTCTTCGCAAAAGTGAAACGGTCGCTGGCTCTGGCTCAGCATTACGCTGATGTGTTGTGGTGGGTACTATGTAAGACATCAAGACTTTATCACAGACGCATTCCTATAAGCTTCTTTTTCGCCTTCTTGCTAATAATTAAAATGATTAAGCTCTCCTTTTCCTGAAAGTTAATCATGTACAAAAAGTCTTCATTACGCTATTATTAAATTTATACGACAGTTCATTTTCATCTCGCAAAAAGGCTTGGAATAAAACGTCGCCATAGATGCCGAATTGCCGATGCGAGCAAACAAGACTGTTTGAATACTTACGTCATTCTAGCTTATTCCCGCGACTTTGTCCACGTAGAATTAGCAATTGGTATGTTTATCGCTATCCCGCGAGAACTGTACAATTTTTCGGGATAAAAAGTAGCCTATGTTTTAAACTGGGATACCAGCTATCTTCGTTCCAAATTTTATTCAAATCCGTCCAGTCGTTTTAGCGTGAAGAAGGAACAAACATACACACTCACTCACATCGTCACAAACTTTCGCATTTATAATATTAGTAGGATATGAGGATGAGAGTTTTTGGCATTTTTGACCGCTATTTTAGTTATATCACAAACTAGCTTCTGCCCACGACTTCGTCCGCATAGAATTAGAAATTGACGTGTTTGTCGCTATCCCATGGGAACGCAAATAAACGCGAGCACTTTATTGCGATAATGTTATATAGTGGCCTAGGGTTCCATTAGGTTCACCGTACAACCTACATACATACCAAATAGCAACTGAATAAAAAATGTTTCAAAATATTTTTACAAAATAAACGCAGAAGCACACTAAAACGTTGAATGTGAAAAAGTAGCCACGGAAAGTGGACCCTCGCCCGTGATATATTGAGCCCTACACCCTTTCGTGAATGCCCGAAATATTCCGGTTCAGTTTCATTATTTATAGCTCGTTCTCAATGAATTTGACTTAGCGGAACCTAAAGAGCTTCACGACGCTGTCAGCAATGACCTTGAGTTACTGGTGCTATCGCCATCTCTTTCTTTCCGGGTCCGTGCCTTATTTAGAATCACGTATCCGTCTGTATGTTTGTCTATCCGTCCATCTTTCCTATTGTAAATGCCTTTCTTCTCAGGAATGCATGAAGGAATACATTGAAATTAGTAACAAACATCTAAATGTACCGCTGTGGTCTTTTGCAACCCAAAAAAATCTTTTGAAGGTGTATTTTCATACAAAAAGCGTACGAATCAAAATAAAGACGTAGGGTACTATTTCCTGTTGACATAGAATTATGAGGCAACAAGCGAGTCCGCACAATATTACACAAAGAATGGCAAAAATCCATATTGATATCTATTCCTAATGAGCATAATTTGTCAATAAGTATTATTACACATTTTTCCACGAACAAAAATAACTTTATTTTATAAATAAATAGGTGTACCTACCGTGTTTTCTTGATATATTTCGAAACTATATTTGCTAAGCGGTTATTAGTGTTATTGAGACCTTTATTAATAGAAAATTTATAATATTGGTACAGACTCCATCGGGTGCGGCGCGAGTTAGTTTTACTCCCACGACTGATTTTTGACTGGTCAACCTCTTAAAATCTGTAGCGTATCGCAGTACCCGCAGGTCGACGATTAAGCGATGTGTTCCCACAAAAATAGCCGCGCTATATGTCTTCATGCATTACCCAGGACATTTCCCGCAATATGCCACTAGGGTGACCCCAATATTACTTCTTAATTTTCGCGATCTTCCCCTAAACCGCGCTTCGCGCAAGAACCCTTAAAAATCTTGACGCGACTTGTTGAGAGTTTTCCAAGAGTATAACAGTCGGGAAATTATAAGGAAATCTTGTTTTAAGACGGAAATTTACTGTTTAACAATATAAGGTAATTTCTTGAAGATTCTATTGAAATAAACAATGGAGATGTTAAGTCAAGACGCTCCGGCGGGCGAGATCCGAGCGCTGTTAAAATGGATACGTAGGTATAACAATATTAATAGCTCGGATCTTTTGATAAATTTCATAAATTATTTGTCATTGTTAACCTACTCTTAGTACGCTATTCATCACCTTCACGCACGAGAGATAGTTCCACACTTACACAACAATACGGCATAATACTTATACTACATATAACATACACATATAAACTACGTAACTGTACACACACAAAAAAACATACTAAGTCCACTTAAGAAGATTCATCAAGCCAATAATTCTTCGGTAACTTATGTATCGGGGCCGTGATCTTATCTATTAAATATAATAAATTCCATTGAGATACAATTGATTTTGCGAAGTACAGCAGGATTTGGATTTTTGTTTATGAGCGTGCATCCCTACTGAGCTGGCAACGTCGCATTTTTGGTGATTTTTTGCGATTACTGCACAGAAAATGAATGAAAGTTTCAAATGTCCGTCTGTAGTGCACTTCGTTTTTAGTGTATTAATGTGTCTAATGCAATGATTAATCGTGATGTACTTTTATTTTCGTATTAAAGGGATAAAATACTATATCTCGTTTAATAAGAAAATAAATGTCCATCATGATCAATTATTGCATTAGACACATTAATACACTAAAAACGAAGTGCACTACAGGCGGACATTTGAAACTTTCATTCATTTTCTGTGAAATAATCGCAAAAAATCACCAAAAATGCGACGTTGCCAGCTCAGTAGGGATGCACCCTCTTAAAGTACCGTACCGATACTGAGCCTGTAGTCATATCATATCGAATGTTAATCGTTGTACCATTTTTCTGCTAGTATAAATACCACATCGCTCGTAGAACTTTACAGACAACCATCGGGGGAGAAAAGTGAGGTGTGACCACGAACCTGAAGACGCAGTATTGGCAGGCCTCCCACTAGGTGGACCGATGGCATTGTGAAAGTTACGCGAAATCGGTGGATGCAGGTGGCTAGTTGTCGTTTATCATGGTAGGCTAAGGGGAGGCCTTTGTTCAACAGTGGACATCTTCAGGCTGATGATGAAAAAAAGCGCAGCTATGTCCTTTTATTATAGTAGTTGTCTTACGACGGGAGGGGAAAAGTGAAAATATATGACGACCGGATGGCCTAGTGGTTAGAGAACCTGACTATGAAGCTTGAGGTCCCGGGTTCGATCCCCGGTCGGGGCAGATATTTGTATGAAAAATACGAATGTTTGCTCTCGAGTCTTGGATGTTTAATAATGTATTTAAGTATGTATTTTATCTATATAAGTATGTTTATCCGTTGTCTAGTGCCCATATCACAAGCTTTGCTTAGTTTGGGACTAGGTCAATTGGTGTCAATTGTACCAAGATATTTATTTATTATTTATTTATTCTGTCTTGCTAAACGAGCGGTCAGCCAAAAAAGTTTGATAACCTATGAGCTATCCAAAACCTCCAATTTTCAGCAAATAGCTACTCGTTTAGTATAAAATCATTGACTGTTTGTTTTCTGTTTATTTTAATTGTATTGTAGATCTCTATGTGTATCGAATGTGTCTAAATAAATGTTCCTCTCTCACTCTCTCACAGGACCGTAACAAAAGACTCAAAGTTAACCGCGCCCAAACCGCGACCTCTATGCGACGTGCTTACACGTTACGCAATCACCGTTTGAAAAATCCAAAGCATGGAAAACCCGCATAAAAATGCTAATAGGCCTTCAAAGTGGACACCCTGTACACTTACGTAAGTGTAGCGCGGTCCGAAACGTCCATAAGCCGTAACTCGCGGTGGCAATAAAACGCCCCACCCGATGCGGGAATAATCTATATTTACCAAAACATTTTCCTGGAGTTTCGTGCATGCAGCGTTCTGGTTCCAGAATTTGCAGCGCTTGAAACACCTCGCGCTTTGTTCCTGACATATCTGATAAGTATTGTGTTTGTTCTTCACCTCACGTTAGAAAGAAAGAACGAAGACATTTATACCAAGACACACATACGACAGCATTATATTAAATACAATAGAAAAGAACCAATAAACACCAGACAGATGGACTCGGCAGAGGATTTTGTTTTATGTTATATGTATTTTACTAATGATGTAGGTATGTAAACACATTACCCTAAAAATCTCTTCCAGCTAACCTAATGATACTATGTTGGATACTACATTTCACCAGAATTTGAAAAAAAGTTTTATTATCACTTATCACTTATCACGCCACGGGTATGTTTTTTCCGTCTACGGTTCCAAAGAATTTGCTTATCAGGATTTCACGGAGATCCGGTGGAGTGTTGACGCGTTGAAATAAAAAAAAAACGACCAAAACAACTTACTTTTATAACGACAAAAATACTACGTTTCAGTTACATAATTATCAACCATTACAACAATGGAATACAATAAAAATCAGTACAATAACGTCACTATCATCACTAAATAGTATAAAACAAAGTCGCTTTCAGCTGTCTGTCTGTCCCTATGTTTGCTTATATCTTTGAAACTACGCAACGGATTTTGTTACGAATTTTTGTAAAAGATAAAATGATTCAAGGGGAAGGTTTGTATGTATGATACATGCATAATATCGCAGAAACACACTGATTGCACCCGTGCGAAACCGGGGCCGGCCGCTAATAGTTACAGAAATAAAAAAACAAGGTAGATAATTATAGGGAAGAGCGATCTTAAGCAGACAACTGACAAGACAAGAAAATAAGTTGAAGACAGTTTACGTAGGTGACGGTAATTAAATAACGAAAAAAAAAACAATGACACTAACATAAATAACCTTATTTCAGTTAAGGTCACAATAATGTGGGTCAAGAGACGAAATATACAAATATCATCAACCCAACATGATCCCGTGATCATGATGCATGCAACTGCGTCGAAATATCGGGAGCTCAATAAAGGTAATCGCGGTTCATATCCCGTTTATAATATTTCGAATGAACTTAACCGTGAATCATTGAAAACTCTTATTGAAATATACAAAACCGTTCTACGTTCCCACACGTCAGAACGTACGAAACAGTATTAATTTAACGGGAAAACACTGACATAACACAAGAAAGGGAATACTTATATTTGTACAGAATCCCGGAAAACGCCTACCTACTCATTAAAGGTCCGCCTTTGAAGTCCCGGCAATAGGTTTGCCCTCCAGGCCAACTTTTAATGAAGGAAACACTTTTTATGTCGGTATTTTACGTTAAATAATCATTTTCATGTATGAAACCGAGATAAATCCAACAATGGGTTATTTTAATAATAAAGGTATATCGCTGGAACAACGTAATTTATTCAAATTAAATTAAACGCGAGCGGATCGTAGCTACATTTTTCAAACCTACCTAAATATGTAGGTACCTATAAGTCAGTTACCTGAAATTTAAAGGAATCGTTTGAAATTTTCTACAATATTCACGGTGTAACGTTAGTGCAATGAAACAAAACATTCGACAGACGAATACCTGGTCAGAATTCGCGAAATAACTCCTCAAAACCGTAGAAGGAACGAGCGGAAAAATCTCAGTATTTGTTGATTCAGAACTTAAAATTTATCGCTCTCGCGGGTAACATCTTAAATTTGAATTTTTCCAATTCGATTCGTCCAGAAATGGAATTTCATTTTGAAATTACGTGAGGTGCCTGTTCTTATGATTTACCGTGGCGAGCCTGCCCTCTGGCAGATTAATCCTCGCAAAGGCCGGAGACTTCCCAATGTTTATAGGTACTTTATAGTGCGTCGCTGCAAAAACGGGGCTCGTTAGTTTTAGCTCAGACCCTTTCCAGGGCTTGAAAGGGTGCTGGAAAATAAGTATGTAAATGATTCAAGTCACGGCGTTCCTACGAATTCAGTACATCTAGCCGTGTTAATTGTGTCAAGTTTTTATAACCTAAAGTATGTCTCAGAAGTTCAGAACAAAAAATCTGATTATCGTAGTATTTTTAAATGAGTTATACGGCGAATAATAATAGACATTATTATTGTTGAGTGAGTTACGGAACAGCAGCCAGAGGCTCCAAAGAAAACTCAGAAACACTAAAACTAATTTTAATTAAATCATTACTAATTAATTTACTACAAAACTAATCCTAAACAAGATGACAGTCGCTCGATGTTAGAGACGAAATTACAGTCTCGTCGCCTAAAACATGATTCCTAAGATTTTCCTCCATTCTCTCGATGGGCTTTTACTATCTGCAGGGGAATAGAAGCAACTGGTACATTCTATGTTTTTTCTTTGCTCCCAGACTAGCATGGAAGATGAGTATCAAAATATAAACACTCAGAAATTATATCGTTATATTTCCATAAGTACTACATAGGTGATTTTATAAACAAATAGTTTTAAAAGTGAACTAGATTTTTTTCTCAACATTTAATTAGCCGTCATTGGTTTAAGATCCGTCATCCTCCGATTACGGAGACATTTAAAGCCGGGTCTAGGCGCCCATAAAGCAATGTCCACAGGACACGTCCAACACTCGCGAGAATTTCGCGATATATCTTTTACAAGAGCCGAATTTCTGTATGAGAGGGGCATTCCGCTCACGTCTGCTCGGAAGATTTGCTTGGTAATAGCAGCATATCTTGCGAGATGGCGCAGCGCCCTCCTGGTGTTTTATTATGTGTTTATCGCCCTCGCTATCTGATCGTTCGACGTTGAGGTCAAGAGGTGGGAATGGTCCGGTCGTATACAGCCAATAAATGATACCGAGTAGATTTGTGAGATGTAGCCACGGGACTGTTTGTTCCGCAGAAAATTTAGCGGCATTGGGTCAATAAACCTTTTAGTGTTTACGCGTTCAATAGCGACAACTTTTACGACATAGATATAGCTGCAATTTCAAAACGAAATATCGTCATGTTTGCGATGTTTTTTTAATAACTTGTGATCATAGATGAACAAGTAACAGAATGTGGTAACGATTTAGGAAGAGACGCTTTGTAGCGCCAAAAGAATCAGTTGTGACTATGCGAAGGATGAAACAGGATCATTGGCAGTCTTACTAACGACAAAAGACAATATGATTGAATTGGATTAGGGTGGCAGTTGGAGAAAATTTCTCACGGTAGGTACCAGTAATATCATGGTGACACGTCGCCTGCTTCTGTCTTATATACATACCCACATACAATCTCTTTCCCATAGGGGTAGGCCAGGGTCTACTTTGTGCCACTTGCTACGATTCTGACAATACATCTTTCGCTTCATTCACATTTATCAATCTCTTCATACAAGTTCGCCAGTTTCGGGTACTCCTGACCTATCCTTTTATCAAAAAAACGTCTCCTATTTTGGTCCCGGAACGTTTTAGGCCTTTCTCTCCCAACGCAACCAGTCCAACTTCCCATATAGATTTGTTTAGTTAGTCTACTTTCATCCCTCCTCTCTACGTGACCAAACCAACTAAGCATACTTTTTTTCTATCCTAGTCACTATATCTTCTTTCACACCAGCACGATCCCTTATTACACTATTCGTTATTCTGTCTTATATCAGAGCACAAAACCAATGACAATAATTTTCAGTTGTGCTCATGTCATGATAGACGTCTCAAACGTATTAGAAGTAAATGTTTACTATTCAAGGTTTTAATCGGAAACGCTAACATTGGTGATGCCAACCTTCATTTGTCAAAGCATTCTTCGAGCACAAAACCGCTGCCCCGGTATTGTGCGTACATCCGTGGCATATTCTAAATCAGCCCATAGCGAAGGGTACGCGAACTATCCGAAAACACTTAGGGGTAATTAATGTGCCGTGGCTTATACGCGATTATGACGCCGGACGGCCTGAGCCACAAGAGGGGACGGGCTACAGGGAATTCTTGCTTCTTCAATGTAGACAAGTGGTAATATCCCTTACGGGGTAGACAGGTCCTCAGGTAACAAGACCTAAAGGCCACGTTTAGCATGATTGTAGGCGTATAGGGAATTAAAATAGTGATGGGTTGAGCCGCATCGCCTATAATGATTCCTAAGATTTTTGCCCATTCCATGGTTTTACCATGTACGCGGGAAATAACACGTCCACTGTCGGACATAGGCTTCCCCCATAGACCTCCAGTTGCCTCGGTTGGAAGCGGCTTACATCCACCGTGAAACCGCGACTTTAAACAAGTCATTCGTACACCTACACTACTACTACACCGTTGGTGGACGTCCTACGCTGCGCTTGTCGATCTGATCTCCGCGTGATAATCTGATACGTACTTTAAATCTCGGTTTAAGGTGGTGGACTCATGGCGTGATCTCATTATATTATAATTCATTCAGTCTACTGTCAAGAGAACACAATCTTATAACATAAAATTAAGTATCTACTAGCAGCTACTAAAGCCTTAAAGATACTTACAAATAAACTGTCTCGAATACATACTTATTATATTTTTAAGCCTAATTGATAAAAAGCCTAACAATTTGTTAAAAGAGCTATAAATGTGAACGTTAATAGGATTGAACGACAGCTTCAAAATATAACAGATCAAAAGAAAATCAACGAAAATACGCCTCCGTCACTTGAAATGAGTGAAGTCATAATAAGAGCAAGTTTTCAACAGCTATTATTAGATAAAGAAAATAATGATTTTTTAGAGTTGGCTCCTTAGTTGGTTGACTGAAATACTTAATTATCTTTGACATTCCTTCTTTGCCTTATAATATGAATAAAAGGGGCTATAATACATAATTTACAGCTGTTGTTTCATACATATTGAAAAACTCGAAGAGTTATAGACTCGTATTGCGTAATATACAAACTGATTTTGCACTGAGTATTGTCGTCAGCCACATCATACAAGGGTAAAGTGTAATACTTCAGATGATTTCAGCTCCGATGTAGATCTGCAAAGAACCCTCAGAGCGCAAGTTTGACTCGCACTTGACCGTGTTTCTTCTAATTTGTTATTATAACGCCATTAGTGACATAAAGGTTGTATAATCGTCCGACGTTGACTTGCGCCGGCGTAACGAGCTGACTGCGCATTTTATACAGCTTTGTTTTGGGATAAACCATTTGCCTCCATCCCGCCCACTTGACTTGGCACTTCCTAATTCTAGTAATGGAACAAACTTTTAACATACGCCACTGGTGCTTACTTTACTGGGCCAATATTTAATTAAAGGTCTTTGACATGCGTCCGTGACATTTTATGAATTTACTATACTTAGTATATTTGTAATCCCCGACGCAAAAATAGGGGCAAAAATAAGTTTGACGTCGATGTCTTTGTGTGTGTGTGTATTCTGTCTGTGGTATAGTAGCTCTCAAGCAGATAGACCGATTCGGATGCGGTTTTTTTCATTCGAATGCCAGTTTCCTAGCGATGGTTCTTAGCTATGTTCGGTAAAATTCGGTTCAACAGTTTGAAGAGTATCAGTTCTTTTCCAAAATTATGTAGTTGATGTTTTTGAGCATTTTTGAAATTATTTATTTGCGGAACGTTATTCGATTACGCGTGGGAGGGTTTTATTTTTTGATTTAATGTTATTTCTTTGATGAATCGCTTCATGCTTCAGGGTTGTTTGGTTTTATGTCATTTTATTACTGAAGCCAGCTGTGAAACTTCATTTTTAGGAGAGCATCGATTTTATTTATTTTCACGAGATTTTTTTCCACGTCAGATTGCGATAAGACAAACCCTATGTAGTGCTAAAAAAATGTAAAGCCGCCACAAACACGACTGGTTTCCGATTATTTAAGTATACAGTACAAGCTGATTAATAACTGTCCATTTGACACCAATGTGTCAATTTTTACTTGTGTCGCTAATGTATTTCACAATTTGGCCGCAAATTTATTATGTGCTCCATTACAGTATCGCCGTGCAGTCAATAGCGGGCTTATTGGCGTCGATACAGGCCCCGACGGCCTGAGCCGCTATAAAATGGACGGGTCTGTTGCAACGCCGCCATGATTCCTCCGACATGGAATATAGAACGAAGCGGGCATCCGTATGCAGATTGATAAATTTAACACGAGAACTGGATCTCTCGATGGTATCGGAATGACCGACAACAATTTTACTTACGGTGTTACTCTATCAATTAATTTGTAGCTTTTGATTGTGATTATTGTTGAGGAATAAATGATTTTTATTAAAATTGTCGCCTGTCACCGACAATTTTCATTTTGGTGGAATAGGCGCCTGCTGAAATATTCTCGAAAAATTTCGACAGGCTCTGTAGAATTTCTTAATGAACAATGTTTACTGAATTTTTACGCAATACCTACAAACTTGCTTGGAAGTCGCACAAAAGGTTGCGTATGAGAAAAACCCTCGACGCTCAGTGGCCCGTTGCTCGAAGCCCCAAGTTACGATTTCACAAAACTTTGGCCAATGTTGCTTGTAACCTAAATTAAAATAAAATAACCGAAATATAAGCTATCAAAGATTTGTCTCTCGTTCTAGAAAAATCGAATTTTAGCATGTAATTTATAATGGCCGTTGTGACATATACGTATGTCGTATGTCTTTCTAATCGCTGACTATTTAGTAATTAATAATTAATTTTATTAGTAAGTTTAAAACTCTTATTACCTATGAACACGTTTAAGGTAACCTACTTAACTTGGTGACCTTTATACGTCCCTTTTATAAATATATTACAAGTTAAGTAGAATTTAAGCATGGTAGTCAGTCTATTTTGTTTTGAAATATTATTATTATTTTGTTTTTTTTTTATGTGTCGTTTTGTGATAAACGTTTTCTTTCAAATAATGACTGTATTGACTGTCTTCCAAGTTTCTTGCGGCGTATTCTTCTTGGCAATAATGGTTTTTCCGAATGCGCTGACAGCTTCAAAACAAGACATGTAAAATAGCACTTGGCGGCCTATTTGCAAAATTAAGTTTTGAATTTTGATATTTGAATTTTTGTAAACAATCACAAATTCAAATGAGGTGATTTAATAGGCTGTTATTTATAAAATTAATGGAGAATTTAATAATCCGTGATAACGAACGATAGCACGCAGCGACTCGCCATGTCTGGTGCACTAATTATAACGCAACACCACTCATTAATCTAAATAAACAAACACTAGCGGATGCATTCCAGTAAAACCAGTTATAATGTATTATATACATGGAATAGGTATCTTCATTATGTGGTTTAGCATAAAATTTGTGAACGGTAATCAGAGTTAATTTAATTGGACGTTTGGATTGTTTAACGTGATGTTATCTGATGTTTTATAGCGGGTTGATATTTTGGAAGCTCAAAAATGAGATAGACAATAGTAGATTGATAAACAAGGGTAAAATATACCCATTTCACCTGAGATATTATATTCGAGGGTGAAATGGGTAACTTCATCCGAGTTGAACACTACTTTTCATTTCGAATATGAGGAAATTAAAAGAAAGTATTATGACAAATTTCACTAACGTCGCACGGTCGCACTTAATATTTGTTACGTTTGTCATTCTCTTCCCGCTCTTTTTTCTATACTATATGGCTGCCGGCTAGTTTTTTTTTAAACTTGCAGACACGGAGGTCGCTATCAATTAATTGTCGACTTAAATATTTCAAGCTAAAAAAAATACCGAACGTAATAATTTCAACTAATTCTCATTGTATACGCTTGCATAGTAAAATTTATATATAGCGAGAATTCGAAATATTATAAACGGGATGTGAACCGCGATTACCTTTATTTAATATTTCGAATGAACTTAACCGTGAATCATTAAAAACTCTTATAGCGGGAATTATTAGTTATTTTAAGATTATTTCTGCCTTTTACAATAAAATAATATAAAACATAGATTACATGGCTGTATACATATTTCCATTGCTATGTACCTCAATGTATGTACCTCAAACTTGGATTAGCTAGAAAAAAAAATTACTTTCAACCCAAGTGTCGCGATGAGTCACTTTCAACCCGTTATCCAGATAATCAATGACCTGCTTTCAGAGTATGAGTGATGAAAAGTTGTTCATATTCTTTTTAACTCGACGTTTTTTTTTTGCAGGTCTTTTTATAATGAGGGCCTATTTTTGGAGTAAAAACTTCTATAACGGCGTTGAGCACTTTTTGGGATGGGTAAAAAATGCTATACTTGCGTCAGGCGTAAGACGGAGGGAGAGTTTGAGTACCTACCAGGATATCAGGATCTGATCCTCTAAGAGCTTATTTTGAAGTACGAATGAATCGAGTTCGATTTTTGAACTGTTTTTTGTTGAGTCGTGGAGCAAAAAGTACTAGGGCATCAGCACATTGTTAGAGGTCTATCAATATAGATAATACGTACTTTTTTTTTGTAAGCGGCCAGAACGGTACGCGTCTGAAGCGTCATGGAGGTTAAAACATTAAAAGCTAATCTAAACTGCTGTTTTCACTTCTTGCACTCCCGAAGTGCTACCCGTCACTCTTTTTTCATTGCTTAAATGCTTCAAATGATCGTTGAAAAAAATGAAAACTGGTTGTTCTACATATAGGTAAATATTATTTGGTTACAATGTATGCAAACGAGGAAAGTTTGAATGGACCACGCAAATTCGCGTTGCGTAACTCGTTTGCGTATTGCCAAACCGCAATAATAAATACATACATATAATCACGACTTTATCCCTTACGACCCCAGACAGGGCCTAGATTAAGACTTGAAGGCCACGTTCAGTATGATTTTAAATATACATTATAGCTTTAAAAACAGGTGTCCCCAAATTTTGTTCCCCAAGAGAGTCAAAGTTTAACAAAGTCAGATTTAAATTTAAACATCTTAAAAACAATGTCATTTTTGCCACCATAGGGCATTAAGAGCATGTTGCCGGACCTTTAAAAAAGTAATTGGCTCGTTTTTTATGTTTTTTGCTCATTTGCCTTCCTTGTTGTATAAAAAAATTATACTAATAAAGCAATGACTCCAATACGGGGAGCGCGATGAAATCGTCCGAACTATACCTACCCGTCACCGCAGCATTGCCTCGAATTAGTTAAGAACTTTTACAGTTGACAGTTTGGGGAGCATAAAGCAGAGTTTAATATATGAGAGGCTGTTTAACGAATTTAACGATAATTAGCGAGCAGTGGCGATGTGCATAAATCATCCTGCCTTTGTCGGCTCGGACAGATTGCCTCCGGCCGCTTTACGCGGTGCGTAAATTATTACATTATACTCTCGTTAACGATATGTAAGTTTAAGGACTAAGCAGGGGTGGCGAACCTTTTTTTGGTAGACGGGACGTTAAAAAATGAAAATATAAAAATACTAGCTGTTGCCAGCGACTTCGTCTGCATAGAATTCGTTTATCGCTATCGACTTTTCTCTATATATGTGCCGAATTTCATCCAGATCCGTTGGGCCGTTCTGGCGTGATTGAGTAATAAACAAACAAACATCCATCCATCCATCCATCCATCCATCCATCCATACTTTCGCATTTATAATATTAGTTAGATTAGATTGTGTCTTAAGATTATCCGGATCTTGGTGGTGGGTTTAGTTTGATTGAACACACTTATAAATGATTTTTAGGACTTCTCAATTATTGTGGTACAAAACGTTTCCGTGCTTACCAATAGATGTGAAAAGTATACGACGTCAATTCCATAATTACAAGGAAAGAACTACAGTCCTATTCAATAAAATTAACCCTACCTGAAATATTCGGGAGCAATGTTAACTTTTATATTGGGCTAAGACGTGTCCCTAAATACCTCCTTGCTTTAGCAAGTGTTTATAGGGTTGTGTTGTACTCTTTTCATCGGTTGTCCCATTTACACGTAAGGTATTTCGTAAAAAAATGTTTATTTAGTGATCTAATGGTCAGAAAAAAACCTAAGTAAACAGATTATTTTAGTGTGAGTTTAATTACCGGCGTACCCGAACAATTTCAAAGTGTACCAATAGTTAACCAACTGGACTGAGTGCTGTGTAGGAAGGGAATTATAACTAGGATCAGGGGTGTGGAATCTGTGGACACTTTTTATGAGAGTTATAAGAATATTCCAATTTCTAACAGTCTGGACAGCAAGTGGAAACTTACACACGTGCACTTGGAAGTATTTATATAATGACTCAAACTTCGTTCATCAACAATTATTTGCTACAAAAGTTGTTGACTGAGGAAGGAATTTAATGTCAGTTACTTAAGTTTTATTTTCCGTTCCACCGATCCTCATTTTGACTCAATTAAAAGTTATCTTTCCCGAGCTAGGAGTGGCCAGGAGTTACGTTTTGGGGATACGTGTCCGTAATTGCTTATTTTTCGTCGGCGCTTCTGATTTTTTCACGATTTATGTAAGATTTGATTACTACAAACTTTTTTTGTGAAGGAATACGTTGTGAGGAAACCTATACACGTCTTTGAAACTCCATCAGTTCAAGCACTACTCCTATGCCAAATTAAGTAATATTGTGAGGGAAAATGTGTTAATTACGGTTTTTTACGACTTCGTCTATGTTTTTCGCTTAATGATTAGGTATTAATAGTTGTTAAAGGTTCTTTAGTTTAGTTTATTTATTCTCTCAGCATAAAATTACAGTATAAATGAAGTCTAAAATTATTATTTAGATACGAATAAAATTAATTATAGTGATTTACAAAGGCGTGCAAATTTTTTATGCGATTTTAAATTTTGCTTGTTCATAATTACAAAAGTTTTATTTAGCTACGTATAATAATTTTGTTAGTATTGTTGTTTTTATTATTCCTGCGTTTCTACTGTCTATTCGTTTCTGCCACTTAAACTGTCTCCGACTTATTTCTTTCTTTTATCGGTTGTCTGGTAGAGATCGTTATTAAGCGATAAGACCGCCTATTGTCTGCCTTGTTCTTTGTTTCTGTATTGTTTTGTGGTATACAATAAAGAGTATTTGTATTGTATCAATTGTTTTAATACAAAATATGTATAAACTAATGCTACCTTAAAAATAAAACCAACATTAAAATTTTAAATAAATTCGGACTCTTGCAGACAGCATTCCCGCACTGTGCAATTGCAATTTTTTCCTTTTTTTTTATAGTTTCGAAAAGATCGGTCTCATAACGACTGAGAAACTTGTTTCTGATACTTTGAAAAATGTTGTCACAAAGAAAAAAATATATGATGTGAAGGTGAAAAGTTTGGATCACGTTATCAAGAATGTATGGTTGCGGAAGTTTCTGTTCCCGATATCTCGAATATCAAGGTTGGATTTTGTTGATTCTCGTGTCAAATGTTATTTATATCTTCTTTCTTTGTATTATATTCGTTCCTAAAAACTCATAATACAATACGATGATTCTTTATTGAATATCACATAAAAAGCAAAAAAGAAAATAATGTAACATCAAAATGCGACTAAAACAAAATTGCACTCAGGTACTATTTTAAGTGCACTGCACTTTGATTGTATGATTATTTAGATTTTTATTAGCAAACGAAGAATCTGTGTCGATAAATTTATCTTTCGTTCAGATAAATATTGAATCCACATTTATAAGTTAAAAATGTTGCATAATAAAATTTAGAGCTGACTTAACTGAACGCCTACATAACTATTGTCATTACAGTGTTAAAAATTTCTTAAATTTAAGTATCTTATTAAATGCAATTTAATTTATTCTGTCTGTTTTCAAAATCATACTGACCAATTTAATATTTTGCATATAGATATTAAATTGTAATAGTAGGTATTTACGGATTCTTGGAAATAAATATTTCCAGTTCTAACTCATCATCATCTTCCTAGCGTTTTTCTCGGCATTTGTCACGGCTCAGTGAGCCTGGGGTCCGCTGTCTTTGACAACCTAATCCCAAGATTTGGCGCAGGCACTAGTTTTTACAGAAGTGACTGCCATCTGACCTTCCAACCCAGAAGGGTAACTAAGCTGTATTGGGATTGATCCGATTTCCTCACGATGTTTTCCTTCACCGAAAAGCTCATGGTAAATTTCAAATGTAATTTCGCAGATCAATTTCTAAAAACTCATAGGTGCGACCCCGGGATTCGAACCCGCGACCCTCTGCTTGAGAGGCCACAGGCCACAGGTCAAGCCACTGGGCTTTTTATTTCTAATTCTAAATGATCACGAATTGTATTAAAAAATATTTCTTTAGCCTTACCTTATAACATTAAATAACTGATACGATAATCACTACATAGTATAAAACAAAGTCGCTTTCTCTGTCCCTATATCCCTATGTATGCTTAAATCTTTAAAAGTACGCAACGGATTTTGAGGCGAGTTTTTTTAATAGATAGAGTGAATCAAGAGGAAGGTTTATATGTATAATACATGCATAATATACCGTGCGAAGCCGGGTCGGGTCGCTAGTTTATTTATAAGCCCAACCGTGCCATGTGTGATCGTTTCACTTAAGTGTGGGTTATTATTATAATGTTTTCAACATTATTGCCTTCAAAACCATTGTCACTAGTTTTTACTTCTGAAGTTTAGTAACTTTACGAATTTATTATTCTAGAAGAATCATTAATACAAACGTTAAATTCTATCGATTCAGTTTAATTGCTAAAAAAGTTCCTTCTAATATACTTGGAATAGAGCCACAGTTTACCAATTACTCACGGAAGGTTGTTCTTCATAACTTTAGTAATTTTTCCAAGTACTGTTACTTATTGAATATTTTGTTTATTTAATAAGCTCATGAATTTATTCTCAAGATTCAATTTCTCCGTAATGTTGCGATAGCAATATAGTCCTCCAATTATCGACAAACACTGTCTTGTCAGTGAAAACAATATTGCTATTTTCCAAATAAAAATAAATAAATGTAAGAGTGTACATAATTTTAAAAATTATCAGATACACGCTACCTACACTTTTATTCAAGTGTACATTATAATTTTTTTCTAAATTTTTATGACAATGTCTTTTTTCCGACATTTCTTGAGACCTAAGTGAAAATTAAAACTTAACTGAGTGAAATGCCACGAAAATCTAACAAAAAAAAACAAGATTAGAAACTGATAGACTGAAGATGGACAGACCAAATTCTAGAATCATTGAAATGTTGCATTTGCCTTTTTATGCAATACGTGGGTAGTTTTGTTCAAATGTAATTTAATGTTGTTACCTACTTTCTCTACAGTTCTATAACATAAAATATTTATGTTTCCAGACTATTGCCAAATAAGGGAATCATTAATCAAGGAAACCTTTTTTTTTAATTTTTTTTTTGTAAGCAGGTGTACATAAATGATCTTAAAGCTAGTCAGAATCTCCTTTTCGGAAATCAATATGTATCAAATAGGTTATAGCATTAAAATTTCATGATGCAATGTCACGAATAAGGGGCTGTGCATTCGGAGCGGGGCGCTAGTTCCACATTCCTGTTTCCAACATCTTTATTTCAGCGTAAAAACTTCTGTAAATATTTTTAACCTCGTTTGTGAGGTCGGGTACCAAGTTTGGTCCCAGGGGACGGTAATGTCAATGGGGAAATTATCGACGTGCCCCAGCTTGAATTGAAAAGTAATCGATGAGGTGCCATGAACCGGTTCGCCCTCCATCCAATACCATTTTACACTTAAATACAACTATATGTTTCACGGACTAAGCGTTTCTGAACTTGCTGCTGAATTATTATTTCCGTGTTTTCCACCCACATTCTCGGAAAGGCTCTCATTAAAATCGTAATGACTGCCCCCAAACATGTAGTTACGAGTTACAACGTGTCTGAACTGTCACGTAGCTAAATAATTTATCATACATTGCGTGAAGACACTAAATTATCGGACAATATATCAAACAAACACGCATTTATTATTTCACATTATTGTACGATTTAGTAAAATAATTGGTTTGCGAATTCTGTTTTATTACTTCAAATAACTGTGAGTCTTGTTGGAGAAAAGAAGTTTAAAAAATGTCGTGGTGTGTTAAAAGAACGTTTAACAAAGGTCTTTCGGCGGATTCTTGAGGCCGCCCTACTTATCAAAGCAAGGGCTGCGTGCTCAGCGGGCTCAGCCATAATGTAGGCTTGCAGCGTTTCACTCAATTGGCTCATTGCCTTTATGTCGGACAAATTTTTAGAAGCCACGAGCTTGTAAGTTAATGTTGCTTTACATCGCTTAGCTTTGAAGTACTCTGTTTGATCGCGAGGAGATTTAGAACAAAATAAATTGTCATGTAAAGTGGCGCCCAACATGGGGCCAATTTTTTTTTTGCTAAGTTTGTTGTTAAACTGTTAACAATGACTTTACTTTTTAACTGAAAGAGCTAGTTAAGGAATCCATTCAACAGATAAGCGATGCTCGTAATAAAGTTACGATTTCAATTTTCCTCTCTCAAACTAATACCATAAAGAGTGTTCACGTAAAATCTTAGCTACGACCATACCTGCCTTTCCTAACACCTTCGTTAACAATTATAACATGACATATAACAGATTCAAGCGCACGAAGGTTTCAAAATACGTTAGGGATCGCATGACATGTGCTTAGTTTAAAATACCTGTAATGTTAATCCACGCTTGGTGTAGCACGTCATTCACAATACATATCTGCACTGACACAGGCACTAACACTGGTTTGTAGTTGGGACACTGTGTTGTAGTCGTCGGGACACTGTTGTCACTCGTTGCGAGGCCGAGGGCCAGCGCGCGCGTCCTCACCGCTACGAGTCGCGGCCACTACTGCCGGCGCCGAGCGCGCAAGACCCCACTCATAGACTATTCCTTTTCAGTTGGCAGAATTGTTAGACGTTTGCGTCAATATTGAAATTTTGGAAAAGTGTCTCTAGCGAAGATCTTTATTAATAAACATTCGTAATAAAGGCTGTGAGCCAATAATGACTGTGAGACGAGATGAATAACAACTTTGAAGATGTTTGCTTGTCAAATATTAAATTTTCCGTATCAATTTAGTCAGAATTTGAAAAAATTGTATAGCAGGAGTAAATACTTATTGTACAAACATAAAAAGATTAACACATCTGACAGAAATTTAAATATTTAAGTCGTGTGATCAAATACATTGCTGACAAGACAATTTCAAGAGGAAAATATTCTAATATTAGCATGAACATTTCCAACACGCCCTTTTAACTACCCCGTGAAATAACCAAAAATCATCGTAAGTCAGCTTACAGGAGTCCGTCCGCAGTTACATTTATTGTAAATCAATACAGACCCAAAACTTTCCATGAAGTTGACTAGGTTGTTATTTTTGTGTCGACCGGAAATTGCTTTCCAACAATTGGTTTCCGCCGATCCTAAATAAACCCGCGCTAAGTACGGAGCGGTGTCGTCTCCGTGGCGACTACTCTTTGGCCCAGACGAACAGTTCACCGTGTTTGAAGATTGACAAATGAAAATTTCATGAATGCACCCACGATTTACACTCGCTAATGATGCTGTGTGCAAAACAAAGTGAGACGTCTGAGAAGCAGTCGGCAACATTAACGCACAGTCGTTTGATCCTCTAAGATATTCTCGAGACCACTGCGTTTGGCAAACAATCATAACTTGACCTATTCACTCGTAGAAATTACACAGGATTAGAGGTCTTTTCTTTTGCCATCCCGCCCAACTAACAGCAATATATGGAAGACACCTGTCTCCGTGTAATGTCTCCGAGCGAAAGGGTCAAAGTATGATTGTCAAAAGAATGCGGCAACTCCTTCACGGATGAGTTTTGTTTAGGGAATTACACCCCAGCACACATGCATTCTGCCCAATGAGGGGAGAGGTGTGACGCACACTTTCATCTCAAAGCAAACCTGCAAACGGAGATAGGCTTTTCTTTGAGTCCTTTTAAATGTCCGGGGCAAGTTTGAACAGCAAACAAAGATAAGGCGGCCTCTCGTGATGAATAGGGAATTAGTATATCTCCCTGCGAGACCAACTGGAAGGTGTTTTGAAAAGGAATGTTGGGGATTTGAAACGCAGGCTCGGGCATCTGGTGGTATCAAAATGTGTGGCCTAATGCAAACGGTTCAATATCAAGTTGTGTTTACAATGAGTTAGTTTTATGGTAGACTACAGGGTGGTAGTCAAACGCAAGATAATTATTACTAACGCTTTTTTTTTTTTTTTATGTGAATAGGAAGGCAAACGAGCAAGTGGGTCACCTGATGGTAAGCGATCACCACTGCCTATAGACACCCGCAACCCCGGAGGGATTGCAGATGCGTTGCCAACCTGGAGGACTTAGATGAAATGCCTCTTGTGCCCGTAATTTCCCCGGCTGTCTTACTCTCCACACCGGAACACAGCAGTGCAAGCACTGCTGCTTAGCGGCAGGATTAGCGAGTAAGATGGTGGTAGCGATCCGGACGGACCTTGCACAAGGCCCTACCACCCGCAAAACGCTTGTGTAAGAGCTAGTGTTCAAACACTTTGTTTTGGGTGAGGTTAACATAATTATTGGTCGAACGGTAAAATAAAGGATTGGCATAAAATTAAAACTCCCACGCATTAATCTTAATACTTAAATTAAAAAAATGTTCAATTTTTTGCCAAAAATACCTTAGATACATCATTATAAAAAAGAGCTGACACTTCAAATTACTGTACCAATTTTCAGAAAAAATGGCTAAGTAGGTACTACCGCAATAAAACAGTCATTATTTCCCAAGGGTGAAAAAGAAGCTATATCCTCAACGTCACGGGTATGACATGTATTTTTACTTAAGTGCAAATAACTTCCACCTACGAACTGTTTGGGAGTGGCCTTAGTGCGGCTGTCAAATGAAGTACGGTGAGATTATATTAGGACTGAGCCAGGATTACCATCCCTCAAGCTACCTGCGGGAGCCATGCGGACGTTTGGCACACAACAGGAGCAAGGTTAAATAAAAACATTTTAATTTCACCCTATTAGTAGGTACCCTAAATTGACGAGCATGTTTGAAGAGATTGACGAGTGTGGATGAAGCGAAAAAGGTATGTCAGGAGCGTAGTAAGTGGAACAAAGTAGTATCTACCTTCGTGTAGGAATAAAGAGGCACGACGGTGTTGTCGTATATGTATATATAAATATAAATTAATGTGATGTGACGACCGGTCAAAATAATAAAAATTGTATAAATATTCCGTTTAAATATTTAACAAGATTCCATTAAGAACGTGTTCCTTGTGACTGAATAACAAGTAACACCATCAACAATAACAACGAAAAACTTGCAGAACCGATTTATAACATTGTTCACAGGAATGTTTGACTTGTTCCTACTTAATCCATTTAGATTGATCATGATTGTGAGGTGTACTAATACTATGAGTATAACCCCCGTATTCATACACGCTCTATATAGGCTTCTGCTAACTTAGTAATCGGTTGTCCTTATCTGATGTGAAAGGTAAATGTCAAAGTCATAGATAGATAAGGACAAACGATTGCTAAGTTAGCAGAAGCCTATAGAGCGTTTATGAATAAGGGTGTAAGAGTTTGTGAGATTGTAAGATTGTAGGGGCTAATCTCTGGATCTACCGAACCGCCTTTGACAATTATTTTACAATTAGAAAGCCTCATTATTTGTGAGTGTCATACTCGTAGGCTATAATTCGCGAAGTCGCGGCAACAGCTAGTGCATAATCTTGAACGGTTGATGTTAAAAGCTGCGCCCAGTGTGTCCCCGGCGCAGCGCTAAGTGAAACTTTTGATTTGTGACGCAGACCGTGCGCCGGAGTTGCACAACTTCTGGCTCTTGCGCTACGAACGGCCATTCTTTGGAATTAATGCCGCACATTTTATTCACAACGACATTGTCTTGTTTTTCAACGTTTGACTGACGGGGAAAGCTGCGCCGCGCGCGATATAGATCCCTCTCTTTCTAGAATGAAGAGTAAGACAAAGATGGGTAGTCTACGAGTAACTCGCGCGCGACACAGCTGCTTTAGAGCCTTACCATGACGTCTAAATGCGATTCAATTCCGATTCAGTTTAAGTTCGCTCGCTGTCAGATCCATACTGAAAGTCACAGCTAAAACCTGAACTGAGTCGAAATTGAGTCTCATTAAGACGTCAGGCTCTTGCTATCGTACGCTCTCGTGTTAGGTGTGCAGGGCCGTACATACAAGATCCCTCAGAATTATTTCGAAATATTTCTGCAGGTGGTTGGATTCGTGTGATTTAAATACTCCTGTAAAAAATTTCATCGTAGTTTTGGATTCAAAATTACATAAGCCACCACCTCATTGACGTGAAACAAATGTATTGTAAAAAGCCGTGGTAGCCTATTTTTTTTTTTTATATGAATAGGAAAGCAAACGAGCAAGTGGGTCACCTGATGGTAAGTGATCACCACCGCCCATAGACTCCCGCAAAACCGGAGGGATCGCAGATGCGTTGCCAACTTAGAGGGCTAAGATGAAATGCCTCTTGTGCTCGTAATTTCCCCGGCTGTCTTACTCTCCACAGCGGAACACAGCAGTGCAAGCACTGCTGCTTAGCGGCAGAATTAGCAAGTAAGATGGTGTTAGCGATCCGGACGGACCTTGTACAAGGCCCTACCACCCGCAGTGGTTTGATCTGTGCCCTCTCATTGATTAGGAACTCTGAGTTTTTCGGCCATCATTCTGCCACTCTAAAAAAATTGGTTGGCCCTATCAATATCTTGATAGTCATAATCAAGCATCTTGATTCCATACGAGCCTAACAAGGACTTAGACACATCAAATAAGGTAAATCTGATTGCTCTTACAGTACTATTGCTATGTAACTGAGCCAATTAAGATCTTGTTCAATATTTACATGAAAATTAATCTTATGTAAGTAAATCAACAAAGACAAAAATAATCAATTAAACTATGAAATGTTCATAACTATCAACATACTTACCTGTTATAATGAATTTTGTTAAGGATTGAATCAATCTACGTTACATAATTATGCCAACAAAGTCAATAACAGATGCAAGGTATACAACTGTTAGGATTAATAACATACCTACTTTATTAGTTCAATCACAGATACACTTATTGTTTTAAGGAATCAGCTTTCTTTGATTCATATAAAATCTTTATTATTGTAATTAACTTAACGTCAACTTAGAGAAAACTGCTCTTAGTTGGTCTTCATTTTTTGGAGTGTGAGAGGCAGCTTGTGCCCAGCAGTGGGACGTACATGGGCTAGAGATGAGATGACTGCAAGTAGCTTGTATAAACACATCGAATTATGACAAAATTAGTTGAAGTCGTGCTCGAATGAAATAAATTTAGATTAGTGCAGAATAAAACCGGTTATGAAGTGTTATGAGGGACTATTTGGCCTAATGGCGCGAGTGTAGCAAAGAGGAGTTGCTCCATTTTTCAGGCTCGACCGTAACTGTCGAAACATTACCGGTCCTGGACACCGATTATGTTTATATCCCTAAGTAAACGAATAGTGAAAGAAATGAAAAAGGCCGTTTTTTACACAAATGGGAAGACGAAATACTAGGCGACCTAATGGTACTTGAGCGGGTACGTATTAAAATACATAAACTTTAAAATATATAATGTGTTAAAATACATAATGGTTCAAAATACAGGGTGGACCATAAGTAAGTTAACATTTGAATTAGCTGTTACGTCTATTAGAGCGGGAGGGGGGGAGTGCGGGGTATGTCAAAAGAAAGAGCGGTCATTAGGGATTTATTACAATGGCGTCGTTCACCGGAGAACAACGTGCGTTTTGTGTACATGAATATTACCGAAACCACGATTTTGCAACCGAGCCCAAGAGAAAATTTTGTTATCATTACAGCATTCACAATAATAATTTTGCCCCGTCTGTTCATAATTATAAAAAATGGGTTCAAAAGTTCGAAACGACGGGTTCGACACTAAATAAGCCACGATCCGGCCAGCCAAGGACTTCGCGTGATCCTGAAAACGTAGAGCGTGTTCGAGCATCTGTTCAAGGTCAACCTGGTTTTTTTTATGAAGATTGGCGACAACGTCCGATAACTGTAAATACATTGCGTTATGTCGAAATGTTGCAGTTTTTTTTTACTCCTGCACTTCAGTATTTCAAGGGCTACAACAAACGGACTTGGATTCAGCAAGATGGTGCGACTTGTCGCACCTCTAATGACGCTATTGCCGCTGTCCGGGAAAATTTTGGATAAAAAGTGATTTCCAAAAGAGGTAACATAAACAGGCCACCTCGAAGCCCAGATTTATCCCCAATGGATTTTTATCTTTGGGGATATCTCAAAGGTAAAGTTTATGTCAGCAACCCAAGCTCCATCGAAGAATTAAAAGAAAATATCCGCGACGAAATGCAAGGAATTCCCCTTAACACTCTAAGGGCAGTAATGGAAAATTTCCGATCCAGGTTGCATGAGTGCCAGGATAGGAAAGGGCTGCATTTAGATAATGTTATTTTTTAAAAATAAAACCCCAATGTGTCTACTTTCATTGTAAATAAACGTTTTTATACTGTCCATATGTTATATAATTCATATTGACATTTTTAATGTTAACGGACTTCTGGTCCATCCTATATATAATGCGATTTTCTCCGAAAATTTAAAATTAACAGAATTATTATTATACTAAACCTAACCTAACCTAAACCAATCTATAGATCACGCTATAAAAAAAATCATATAACTAACTAGCTTTTTCCCGCGACTTCGTCCGCGTAGACTTCATTTATTGACAAATAGCTTTTGGCCACGGCTTCGCTTGTGTGTACCAGGAGTATTTCAATCCCGTTTTTTTCCCGTTCCCGTAAGAATTTCGTGAAATGCTCTCTTAATGCTCCCTACACTCCCTAAAGAACCCACTTGCCAAATTTCAGCTTTCTACGACCAGTAAAACGAAAAATCCCGTTTTTTCCCGTTCCCGTGGGAATTTTGGAAATTCCTCTCTTAATAATGCTTCTTTATACTCTCCAAACAACCTAAATGCCGAATTTCAGCGTTCTACAACCAGTAAAACGAAAAGTCCCGTTTTTCCCGTTCCCGTGGGAATTTCAGGAAATCGTCTCTTAGTGCTTTCCTACACTCATCAAGCAACCTACATGCAAAGTTTCATCTTTCTACGACCAGTAAAACGAAAAATCCAGTTTTTCCCGTTCCCGTGGGAATTTTGGAAAGTCCTCTCTAAATGCTTCTCTACACTACCCAAGCAACCTACATGTCGAATTTCAGCTTTCTACAACCGGCACTGCAGTATGACAAAAAATCCCGTTTTTTCCCGTTCATTTCCGTCAGAATTTTGGGAAATCCTTTCGTAGTGCTCCCCTATACTCCCTAAGGAACCTGAAGGCCAAATTTTAGTTTTCTACGATCATTAAAACGAAAATTCGATCCCGTAGAACTGAATATAAATCTCGTTTTTTCCTTATCCTGTTGGAATTTTCGAAAATCCTTAAAACTAATTTTTACTATTAAAATCACCTACTTCTATGCCAAATTTGAAGTCTAGTAATTATAGTTCATAGGATTTCGTTGAACTGAATATATAAATCCCGTTTTTTCCTTATCCCGTGAGAATTTCCAAAAATCCTGAAATTATTTTCTTAGTTTTGTAATCATCTACTTATGTACGAAATTTGATAGGGTCACTCGGAAACGAATATAATAAATCCCGTTTTTTCCCGTTCCCGTGGAAATTTGTGTGTGTGTGTGTGTGTCTGTGTGTGTGTGTGTGTGTGTGTGTGTGTGTCAGGTAGGTATGTGTGTTGTTGTTTTCGTAATCAGCGACCCGATAAACCGTACAAACAATACTACCCACTATAATATAATAATAATAATACCCACGTTGATTTTCAGACTTTGTCACCCCCTATCCCCTTTTAGGGGTTGAATTTTCAAAAAACCTGAAACAGGTATTTACTCATTTAACGTTAGGATTACTCCTGTGAAGTTTCGAATAAAATAGTCTAACTAATCTTGTTTCCCCATACAAACTTTGGACCCCCATTTAACCCCTTTAGAGGTCGAATTTTGAAAAATCCTTTCTTAGTGCACCCCTAGACCTTATAAGGAACCTACGTGCCAAATTTGGAATCTCTAGAACCAGCGGTTTGGGCTGTGCGTTGATATGTCAGTCAGTCAGTCAGTCAGTCAGTCAGTCAGTCAGTTTCTTCTTTTATATATTTAGATAGATTCACAGAAAATTGCATTATATATTTTGAACTATTATACATTTTAACGCATTATACATTTTAACCCATTATACCTACATTTTAAACTTTATAAATTCTGATCCGCTCCCACTTGAGCTTATCGACAACTCGGGCCTTACCATGACGTCTTTATGTGATTCAGTTCCGATTCAGTTTACGTTCATGAATGAATAGAACAAAATGTACCAGTTGCTTCTCTTCCCGCGCAGATGGTAAAATCCGATCGAGGGAATGGGAAAAATCATTGGAATAATGTTATAGGCGATGCGGCTAGTAACCCATCACTATTTTGATTCCATTTTCCACCTATACGCCCACAATCTTGCTTAACGTGGTATTTAGGTCTTGTTGTTGTTGTTGGTGTTGTGTGTGTTGTTTAGTTGTTGTTGGTGTGTAGTGTGTGTTGTGTTTAGGTGTTGTTTCTGCGTGTGTGTGTTTGGGTGTTGTGTGATGTTGTTGTTGTTGTTGTTGTTTGTTAGGCTCTGTCTACGCCGTAAGGGATAAAGACGTAATTTGTGTATGTATTAATAGAATTATCAATATTAATATGCAAAAGTTATTTGCATCGTTATCATATCGCTAATTTAACTTACCTACAAGTTAATCTAAAAATGAATCCACTAAACCTGGAACCCAATGCATGGATACAGCAGAGGAAATGCGGGGTCAATCTAATTTTGTTTTACTGTGGTACAGTCGCCGTCAATTGTGACCAAGTAAACATGAAATAGGTACCTCCCTAAATGGAGCTGCAAATACATAAAATGAGAATTCCTATGACTGACTCATCAGCACCAAATTCACTCATAAATAAATAGGTAGCACTCGCCGAAATATATTTTAATTATAAATTTCTAAAGTACCTAGCGTAATTAAAACAGTTTGAAATCTACAAGCGGGTTTAGGCTACATTTGAAGGCGGTTCTATTACTATGCGGTTTACTGTTCGAAAGAAAATGCATACGAACGATATATAAGATATATAGATAAGTTACATTAAAATTATACCTAAATCGCTATCGCTATGCTTATGAGATTTGAAGAGTTCCTCCAGTTTCTCTAAAATCTCGTCTATAGATCCTGATTTGTTGTATTATGAAGTCTGTTAATAAATCAATGGTTTATTTAAATAGGCCGCCAAATACATTTTTACCTGGCAGAAAGTCATTTTACAAATCAAATAACTATAAGTACCTACCTACAGTAATTAAATTCTACTTAAGGCGACTAGTGCCTTCAAACGCTGTAAATTAGGTACATTCTAAAGCCTGCTCCTCTTAAACGGCTGAGCAAAAAAATATATTATGAATAATCAACTCTTATACAACATTTACAACTTAGTTCGTTTAGGTATCAACAAAAGATCGGTATTTAAATAAAGTTCAACCGAATGGTGTTTTTTGGCTCGCATTTCCTACTGCTCCTACACGGTAACGACTTATGAAAATACTAGCTGTTGCCAGCGACTTCGTCTGCAAAGAATTCGTTTATCGCTATCCCGCGGGAACGTCGCAATTTTCCGGGATAAAAAGTAGCCTATGTGCTATTCCAGACTTTTCTCTATCTATGTGCCGAATTTCATCCAGATCCGTTGGGCCGTTCTGGCGTGATTGAGTAACAAACAAACATCCATCCATCCATCCATCCATCCATCCCAGCCATACTTTCGCATTTATAATATTTTTTTATTTTTTATTTATAAGCCTTTTTATTCCGAATTCGCTACAATTTCAGTAAGTACATGTTGTTGTTGTTATTGCCGTTTTTTTTTTTTTTTTTTTTTTAATTTCATATTAAATTGACGCGTAATTCGGCGTGCCTCGTGGCATAGGCCTCCTCCGTGTATTGGAGGGTTTGGGCTATAGTTCCCACGCGCGCCCAGTGCGGATTGGGAACTTAACACACACCATTGAATTCCTTCGCAGATGTGTGCAGGTTTCCTCACGATGTTTTTCCTTCACCGAAAAGCTCATGGCAAATTACAAATGTAATTTTCGCACATAAATTCCGAAAAACTCAGAGGTGCGAGCCCGGGATTTGAACCCACGACGCTCTGCTTGAGAGGCCACAGGTCAAACCACTAGGCTACCACGGCTTTTATATATTTTATTTATAATATTAGTTAGATTTAAATGTTAAAAAATAAAGAATCAAAAATGTACTTTAAACACAACGTAGCATTTGTAAATCAATAGACTTTCACATCACGAATAACAACAAAAACACCGAACATTTTCAAAAGTGTGCTATTTTCTTTACTCCTCACACGTAAAGAAAAAGACAAAGACGACATTTTGAAGGCACTAGTCGATTTAACCACTAACACAAAATACCATACTTAAACTAAATTTGGGATTCTTAAAATCCTTGTACCAAACAATACAGAAACAAAAAATAATCAAAGATATACATATTTACAAAAAACAAATTAAACTAGTATTAAAATAAAAACTAAACTTAAACTAACTATAACTGATCCTTGTTACATTATAATCGCTGTGATACCTAACAGCAACACTTTTTATCCGAAGTGTACAGTGAAGGAGGGGATTGGTACCGGGTCCGATTGGCCCGGAAATCTCGAGTGCAATCCTGGAGGACTCGCCAACTACGCCGGAATGAGAACTCGGGAATAGTTTTTTCTTCGAGTGTCCAGTTTTTCTCCAAGATCCGCGGAAAGATTGTCTTGGCAAGAAAATATCTGTATAGTTCATTCGTTCTGTTTAGCTTTCGACAACCATTTGGTGCGTAATACGCTGGTATTTTCAGCATTAAAAAAGACCAAAAAGAAACAACTTGTCTTCATTTACTATTTTTAAATTAAGTTTATTTATGTAATATAATCTTCGCTCCTAGAACTGTGAGAATTTCGAAAATACCCTATTTTCTCCAGTCTCTTGCTCTAATGTCAGTAACACTGTTTTAGGTATAGGTCCAGATAATATATTTTCCAAGTTTATACCTCGTGTGGTAGACATAGCACTGTATGTATCCAGACCTCAGCGTATCATGTCGATATTGAGCCATTTGAGCGGTTGGGGCGGCTACATAATACCCGCGTTGTGGGAAGATACATCGAGGTAAGAAAGGCTTGGGCAGAGCCTCTAATCATTAGAGGCTCTGCATTAGAGTCTAATGTGAGCTTAATTGACACAAAGAATGTTTAATTAGAACGCATTCGCGTAAACCTCGTAATTATTGAGGAAAAATTGGCACTAGCGGCACATACCTACCTACACAAAACATAACCAATAAAAAAACACCGACTAGCACTCCGGGAGTGCCGGCAGAAGTGAAAACAGCTGCTTAGATTAGATTTTAATATTGTAACCTCCATGACGCTCAAGACGCGTAACGTACCTACTGGCCGCTTACAAAAATAAACGTACGTTATATCTATATTGATAGACCCCTAACAATGTGCTGATGCCCTAGTACTTTTGCTCCTCAACTCGACAAAAAAATACTTCAAAAATCTAACGCCATTCATTCGTATTTCAAAATGTGCTCTTAGAGGATCTGATATCCTGGTACCTAAACTCTTCCTCCGTCTTAGGGCTGACGCAAGTTTAACATTTTTTACCCATCTCAATAGGTGTTCAACGCCACTAAAGAAGTTTGCACTTTCTAAAATAATCTCATAGTAACATTATCATAGTAAGATGATTTATTTATTCTAATATATTCCAGTGACTTCGCACCGTGGAAAGTGCATTGCTGCATAGTGGACTTTCTCCGGACGCCCACAAATATTAGCCATTCATTTTTATATCTTTATTTAAAAGAATGTACACCAAATGGGACAAGCGAAGCATTTTCGGTACACTAAACATTTATTTTAATTTATTTAGACTGTAGACGTATCACTGACCAATGAACCCCTGTCTCAGCTGCTGGGAAGTGCAGACGACGCCGAAGGTGTACCTCCCTGGTTCAGTAACAGCCTCACTCTGGCCTTGAAGAGCCCTAGTTTATATTATCAGGGACGTGATAGTGAGTGAAACATACCTCTTAATGCAGTCTTAAGATTTTAGATACCTACCTAAGGATCAAACGCGTACGAAATTTCATACTTGAGTGATCCCTAAACACAATTGATGTTGATTCTCACAGTAGTTTCTTAGAGACGATTGATGTTTTTGAACAAAACCTTTAGCCCGTTATTCATAAACGCTTTATAGGCTTCTGCTAACTTAATAATCGTTCGTCCTTATCTGTGTAAGATAAATGTCAAAGTGACAGATAAGGACAAGCGATTGCTAAGTTAGCAGACGCCTACAGAGCGTTTATGAATAACGAGGTTTTGGTTTCGTAGCTCGTTGTGCGCATCAGTAAGCGATCGCCTCTTAGTCCGCACTCTTTGTATGCATCCACCTGCATATATTTATGCGGTGCAGCAATCGATGTTCTTTGAAGATTTATACGCTTTGAGCGAGCCAGCCATTGTCCAGAGAGCGTTTCGGAGTACGGTACAAACCAGAGTACGGTATAATCGATCAATCCAAATGATTTCAATAGGGAGAACTCAAAAACTATAAGAGACAGGGATTCAGATCTGGGGCCTTACCGTGACGTCTTAATGCGATTCAGTTTAGGTTCGCTCGCTTTCAGGTCTATACTAAAAATGACAGCTAAACCTGAACTGAGGCGGAATTAAGACGTCATGGTAAAGCCCCTGTTCTTCAAAAGAATCTATGCACACCGATTTTAGATTTCATAAAAATGGCATTCAATTTTTATAAAAAAATCGTTCATAACCGGGAACCGAACCCGGCTAAATTACACAAATCACAGACATACATAAAGCGCGTCTTTATCGCTTACAACCTAAGGTAACAAGACCTAAAGGCCCCGTTTAGCATGATTGTGGGCGTATAGGTGGAAAAGGGAATCAAAGTAGTGATGGGTTGTTCGTTAAATTTTCGCCCATTCTCTCGATGGACTTTTACCATCTGCGAAGGGAGAGAAACAACTGGTGCATTCTATGTTTCTTCTTTGCTCCCAGACCAGCTTAGAACATATGCGAAAAATTATACGCATGCGAGATTTTGTGTTGACTGATAGAATATAAAAAATCAACAAAATCGCTTACGTTTAGGCAGTTGAAAATAGCTGTCACGTTGTATACTTAAACGTAAAAGCCGTGAATATAATAAACCTCTTAGAACTAGGGCGAATCAAGCAAAATCTCATAACAGTTGTACTCTCAGAGTTACTAATGTTGTACAATGCTTTGAAGTCGGAAAACGCCGTGATATGACTAAATATAATAAAGTCCGTTGATTGTTGAAATAAGAGCCCGCCCGGCTGACAGCTCTTTAACATCAAAACTAGGCAACTAAATAGAGACAGAAAGCGTAAAGTACCCCCAACACTAGAACCAAAAGTTGAAACATTTTAATTTATTCAAGGTTTAAGAAAGAAAGGTTTCTCAGTTTTCGTGGGTTTCCTTCCAAGATAGGTAGATAGGAGGCAAAAAAAAAACATAGAATGTACCAATTGCTTCGTTTCGCGCGCACGTAAAAGCCCATTGAGGAAATAAATAAATATCTTGGGACAATTGACACCAATTGATCGAGTCCCAAACTAAGCAAAGCTTGTGGTATGGGTACTAGACAACGGATAAACATACTTATATAGATAAATACATACTTAAATACATATTAAACATCCAAGACTCGAGAACAAACATTCGCATTTTTCATACAAATATCTGCCCTGACCGGGGATCGAACCCGGGACCTCGAGCTTCATAGTCAGGTTCTCTAACCACCAGGCCATTCGGTCGTCAAATGAAATTAAATGGGCAAATATCTCAGGACTCATTTACTACAGGCGATGCTTATGCTTTTTGATTTCCCTTTCCACGTATACGCCCACAATCATGGTTAACGTGGCCTAAGGTCTTGTTACCTTAGGCTCTGTCTACCCCGTAAGCGTTAAAGACGTGATTTATGTGTACCTACGGTCTTACGTTTTACGTTGTAGTCTTACGTTGACGGTCTACAGAAATGGTTCATTTTGATACCTACCTACTGACACTATAATAATAATAATAATAATAATAATAATAATAATATTTATTTGCAAAAACAAGGGTAAAAACAGGTGTTACAGTTCACTTGAACGAATAAGAACAGTTTTTGTAATAATAGCTCTGACGCGGCGTCATTTTCGTGGCGTCAATGCAGCGTAATCACCTCCGCTATGCCGCTGTATTTGTATAAGTTGATATTTTTATAATAAACAGTTTATAAGTAATCTGTCGCGACGTCACTCACGTGGCGTCACAGACGCTCGACCCATTTTGCTTGAAATTCCACCTTAATTTTGCTCTTAGCTAGTGGAAGTCAGGTTTACGGCTGTTTCATGGCGCTGGCAGGAGTAGGCGCTGCATCTTGGCCAGGTGACACACTACCGGAAACTTTGGTGAGCTAAGTAAAACTTTTTACATAGCTGTGAGTAGCTAATGAGAAATAAATTGTGAGCTAGCCAATTGGTTGGTCTACAAATATGAGTAAGTTGGGCTTGAAATACCGGTATTTGTCGGAACCGGTATCGTGGCCTTAACCTGAAACCGGTTCCTCGATACCGGTACTAAGCTTAGGAACAGGTATTTTGAAAAACGGAATCTTACAAGGTTCCTATAAGAGACCAGACGGCAGCATCGCAACACGTTGAAGAACCTTAATAGAGAACCGGTATTTTTAGGTACAGGTATTTATAAAAACCGGTGTTTCCGGTACTTTCCGTACCGGTTACAAGCCTTGTAAGCGATTTCTCAACGGATCACTCTGTTATCATAAATCATGATAACAACAACAAAATAATATAAAGATGCCGCTTCAAAGTCACATACAAGAGACACAACATGCCATCGGAAGAAATCTTCGCTAAGGATATAACACCGAGCATGTTGGCCGGCATGTTGGTCAACCAGCGCGGCTGCGTGTGGGGCTGTCAGCAGTCCCGGCACGTAACGTCGCTGCAGCGGCAGCGGCTGCGACGAGCCGCCGTTCACACGATTTATCAATATTTACATCAGCTATTGCATACTGGTCTGGAAGCAAAGTTAAAACATAGAATGTACCAGTTGCTTCTCTTCTTGTGCAGATGGTAAAAGTAAAAGCACATCGAGGGATTGGCGAAAATCATAGGAATCATGTTACAGGCGATGCGGTTAGCAACCCATCACTGTTTTGATTCCTCTTTTCACCTATACGCCCACAATCATGCTAAGCGTGGCCTTTGGGTCTTGTTACCTTAGGCACTGTCAGCCCTGTTAGGGATAAAGATGTGATATATGTATGTATATTATATGTATAGATTATAGTTAAAAATTCTCTTTTACGAATACCGGCCTATACATTACACCCCGAGGGTGGTGAAATAAAGATCGTCTCAGATCGCAGGAACAGGACAAACACGCGACCTGAAGTGTGTACACTGTCTTATGTCTTCAAAGAGCTTGTAATAACAAAAACATTACAAAATGCTTAACAGGCGTTTATTCAAACTATCCAACCACATTCTAATTTCTAACAGATTAAAGATTATATTAATTATGATTTATTTAAGATTAGATTAGATAGTTTTTTATTTATTTATTTATTATTTGCGGATTTCTATTTTTATTCTTGCTCAGCCAAGTGGGATGAAGTAATAAATGACAACAAGCTTAAGATGAGTATCGCATAGCGAGCGTAGAACATCTTGTAGGTTGAGCACACATTAGCTGAGCCTCCAGTTCATAAATACACAATCACCTTAGACGGAACGCACTCAATTTGACGTACTCAATCCATTATTAATGAGTAATTCCCTCCCAATTAATAACCCCTTCTATTAATTGCTGATAACAATGTAATGTAATATTCCTTATTCATTACGTTATTACTTTGTTGGCATTATTGACACGTTGCTTTGTGTGAATAGAATTAGAGTCAATGCCGTTCGACGATAACTCGATCCAGGGATGGAAGTGTTCGTTTATTTTGTAGGTACCTACATATTTGTAATGCTCCCAGAAAATGTTAATAACATTTTTACAAATTCTTTATTCGCTTTGTCTGGTACAGTCGAGATAAATATCGATACAGCTATCATGTCAAATTATATTGTGTCACCGAATGTTCGGCTTCAATTATTCCGCCTTGTTTTTATTTAAACGACAAATTCCATAAAGTACAAAAAGATACCGCCATGTAAATATTTAATGATGGCAAATACATACTCCAAGGGGCGGCGAACGAGTAAGTATTTGTTCCAATGTTGCCATACCCAAGCACAATTTCTATTTCCGTCTCAAACTTTTACTCTGCAAATATCCGTTTTTCCCGCGTCCCATTTCCTAATTCCGCTGTACTATCCTGCGCGCGCTGGAATCCTAGAAATATTCCAATCCAGACGTGGTTCGGACGAAGTTTCGCAATGGTTTTAGTGAGGATAACTTGGTTTTTCAATGCTTTAGAAATGGCAGTGCTTTAGCTTCCAAGCTGGTCTGGGAGCGAAGAAAAAACAAAAAATGTCTACAGCTGCTTCTCTTCCCGCACAAATGGTACATCGAGGGAATGGTCGAAAATCTTAGGAATCATGTCATAGGCGATGCGGCTAGCAACCCATCACTATTTTCATTCCCCTTTCCAGACACCCACAATCTTGCTAAACGTGGCCTTTTTTAGGTCTTGTTACCTTAGGCTCTGTCTACCCGTAAGGGATAAAGACGTGATTTATGTATGTAATGTGTGTATTAGAAATGCCAAGTGCTCATAGAAGGTCCGTCCGGATCACCACGACCGTCTTACCTAATCCTTTGTCCAGAAGTAGCCGTGCTTGCGCTTTTATGTTCCATACAAGGTATTCTGTCTTGGCCCTCTTGGCTGGCAACGCATCTGTAATTCTCTAGTACTTTGGGTGTCCATTGGGTGGTGGTGCTCACTTATACCATCATATGAATCGGTTATCCGTTTGCTTTTCTTGTCGTATAAAAAAGTGTACGATGTCATCAACGTACATTCTCCACTCAGGGTGAACTTTCATTGAAGTGTAAGAACAGGCATTTGTAGATTCTACTATCGTAGCCTTCAAACTAGTTGGTAGGTATGAGTGATATAAATATAACACTAACTAAAACCAACACTTTCGAGCTCTATAATGTTATTTCTCCACACTCGTACAATTTATGTAAATTCAAATCATTTTTTTAGAGTTCCATGTCTTTAGAGGGAAAAGGGAAACTCTATGGCATCACTTCGCTGGCCTGTTGTACGTGCCTCTGTCAGGTTGTTGTGGACTATTTTTAGAGGAACAGATAGTTCCAGTTGTATCTTTTTATCATAATTACAAAAACGGATAACTCACGTATAAAAGCCGAGCAATGCTCGTATTTGTAATTATGATTGAGTCTCACGGTATTTTCATGTTGAAAATATATCTGTTATTCTTTTATCTTTTAGAACCTTTTTTTTTCAAAAACTCGAGCCTCTTTGAAGACTGTAGGTACCTATTGAAAGTGTATTTTCGTACAAAATGGTACTTGTACGAAAACTAGGAGACAGATTCACCTTACCTAACATCAACTTATCTGTCACTTGGTTTTTCACAATAATTCATTTTGTCTCGGAATTTCACGCGCTGCGGATTAAATTTGGCATGCGTATAGCGAGGAAAACAACCTTTTAAAAATGGTCGAGGCATCAGGAGCGTCTGGCCAGCAAAAGCTTGGCTGCCTCACCGGTGTGCACACTCTTTTTAATTTGTAGGGAACCCGTGCACGCCCAATACGCACTCAGTCAATTTTTCTTACAGTATCACCGCATAAAAAGACGCACTATCACGCGGGGCAATCAGCACTAAATCACACATCCTGCGTGTATAAATTGATCGTACACTAACTGAGTGTCCCGGCCGCGGCCGTCCCGGGGGGCGCATTCACGAGGGCACAGCCCTGAATTCGTGTGGTCCCATTATGACACGCACTTGGTGGGGAAACGCGGCTGTTTTCGACAAACTGGGCGATTATTTAAACGCTCTCAGTTTTGGGAAGGTTAGTTAAGATGGATTATTTTGACATGCGATGACAAGCTTAGGGAAATTGGCTGTTTGATGAGTAAAGGTTTTTAATTTTCACGCTACTCTGCCCAGTTTTATGCCAGTCTCATCGACAGCCTTCCACTTGATTACCTGGAAACCAAATTTTAAGTCAATCGGGCCAACCGTTGAAGAGTTCCCTCCTACGGAGACGGTGCTGACAGCTCGTCTTCCGGTAGACGGACGTCATTCGAGAACCTTCTGACCTGATTGGCCATCAGTACTGCGAGTGATGTGCCCTGCTCACTGCCACTTCAGTTTCGCAATTTTTCGGTCTATGTCGGTAACCTTAGTTCTACTGCGGATATTATCATTTCTGATTCTATCCCGCAGAGAAATCCCGAGCATAGCCCTCTCCATAGCCTGTAGTACTTGGGTACATTGTAAGTTAAATAAAAGCTTGTGAAATACAGCTTATTAATGAATTATCCAACGTTGTTGGTGCTTGGTGCGGACGTGACGACTCGTCAAGCGTTGCTCACGTTGCAAACTTCTGACACTAACTCGCTACCAACTCGACTAACTTGCTTTAGTGAAATGTAATTTAATTTTCTAACGCAGTTGCAACAACTTATCACTTATTGAGAAAATGCAAGGTTGTTTCTACTGTATTGAAGTTACACAAACACAATTACACTGAAAAACTAACTAGTCAGCAGTCTAGGGTGGGATTCTCAAGAAAATCTCACGTCAGGTAATCTGCTTGGCCGACAAATATAGCTTGACCCGCTCGCTCGAAGACATAACAATGATTCAAGAGTCTTCCGAGTCTAGCCGTCGGTCGTACGAACACCAAATGACAAAGACACTTGATTTCGTAGAATGTCTACGAGAGAATGGGGCGAATTATGATTGTTTTCAAAACGCAGCAACATTTATTGTTTAAGTATTTATTTAGTGAACGTTTCTTCTTCCACGTCCAAAGACTACAACTGTCACAATAAACCGCCGCGTTTACGCCTCCCGCCAAAATTCTGACGTTGAAGCGATTTACAGTAATAGAAAATATAGAAATATGAGATATAAAGTTCTCGCCTTTGGCGGCACCACCATTATCTTTACGGTGCTGTTTGCAATATGATTTGGAGATAAAGATTTTATTGTTGCCCCGAGATGGAATAACTGGTATTTGCACAGATAGTAACAGGGAATGTGTGAAGTAAGCACTGGGTTATGGGCTTTGGCTACGTGGCTTCAGATAATAGACGGCGTTATTGATTCAGACATAGAAGTCAGAGTCGTTTAACATGTAACACGTAAAATGAAGGTGTAGGTTATAAATTTTATGTTAACGTTAAAACTATGCCTCTAATGATCTGAGAGCTGCTAGATCTACTGTAGTGGGTTTTCGTGGCACCGTAAAAACTTGTAGAACATAAAAATATTTTACGACATTTAAACACTTACCTGACTGAAGTAGTGTTAAGCCATTCCGCAAATTTTAAAGTAGATAAGTGTTTTTTGTGTAAACGACAATAGAAGTTCAAATAAGAGTTCTGGTTGCTTCCACTGACTGATCCATTAGTAATGGATCGAAGTCGCGGGTAGAAGCTATAGTAATGGACCATTACTATAGCTTCTACCCGCGACTTCGTCCACGTAAAATTAGACTTAAGAACGGATGACATGTTTATCGCTATCCCGCAGGAACTATACTATTTTCCGGGATAAAAAGTAGCCTATGTTTCAATCTAGGGTGCCAGCTATCTACAATCCAAATTTTATCCAAATCCGTCCAGTCGTTTCAGCGTGAAGAAGAAACAAACTTATACACTCACTCACATCGTCACATCGTCACATCCTCACAAACTTTCTCATTTATAATATTAGTAGAATTTAAAAGGCAACGGTATTCGCCAAAACGGGCCTAACTTTTATTAATAAATCTATTAAATTAGCACGAGGTTCAAAATTGCACAACTTGACCCTTGACCAGCGCAATGCTTGATCACGCGAATCAATTAAAATAGGTAAATCATAGATTTGCTTGATCGTCTCCAAACCTCAAAACAGCCACGTAAGCTACACTTTTAGCTCTCAACTCACTTTGTATACGCCAAACCTTAGCATTCAACCCATAATCTAACAAAAACTCCATCGCGAACACTGCTAGGTAGCAAAACTTCCTCAAATCCACACACGGCGCGTAATTCCTTGAAAAAGTCGCGCAAACTTGCGAAATGTTATTTTAATCAACAAGTCAAAAAGTCGAGAGGCTTTCACGGCGGGAGGGGTCTTTAGACGAGTAGGCACGGCCGACTGCGCTCCTAGAGACGTAAGGGCAGTGACACATTTACAGAAATAATGACAATGTGAAAAGTTCTGCGGTCTGTCCAGTTTCGATTTCGTCTATCAGTCGGCAAGGTTATACATGATAATTATAATATAATTAAAGTTATGGAGAGATTTTGTTGTAAGTTTTAGGCCACGTGTAAATTAATGTTTAGTTAAATTGTTTAGAAAAAACCGGCCATTATCAATAAATATGTATAAACCAGTGTCAAGCAGAGCAAAATGTACGCAGTGTGGGGTCACTTTTTTTTAATATGAATAGAAGGCAAACGAGCAAGTGGGTCACCTGATGGTAAGTGATCACCACTGCCCATAGACACCCGCAACCCCGGAGGGATTGCAGATGCGTTGCCAACCTAGAGGACTTAGATGAAATGCCTCTTTATATTGGTCACTGATATATACTGACATAAATTCATATTATATTTACGGTTTTCGCAATTATTCCTTAATCTGTGCTATAAGACCTACCTTCATACCAAATTTCAAGATTCTGCGTTCACGGGAAGTACCCTGTAGGTTTTGATTCCCTTGAGAGTTGCGGAAATTTGCGGCATAAACGGCTGTATCTTTTGATTGCGTTGGCTTAGAAGTTTGATTTTTACACAACTCCAAGGAGCAGTGAACCTGAGTATTTATTATAAATTTCAGCGTGATACCTCCACGCATTCCTGAAAAAACGGGTCTTGACAGACGGACGGCCAGACGGACGGACGGACAACAAAGTGATCCTATAAGGGTTCCGTTTTTTCCTTTTGAGGTACGAAACCCTAAAAACTAATTCAATGAAGTAATGTGTTTTTTTTAATGTAAATTTTAACAGTGTTTATTCATTAACAAATCATCAACCTACGCAAGGTTCACTTTGACGTTGATATAACTTTGACTCATTTCTCGCTACTTAATTGGGTTTTCATAAAGTGACACTTATTGTACCAATCCAATATCATTCAATTTATTTTGAATCCCTTTTCCACCGATACGCCCATAATCATGCTAAGCGTGGTCTTTATGTTACCTTAAGCTCTATCTACCCCGTAAGGCATAAAGACGTGACGTATATAATATATAATTATGTATGTGTGCATGTGTTGTACCAATTGAAATCTCAAGACCCCATATCCACGTGAGCTCTCGCACCACAGCCTTACCCGCCCTAACCGCGAGCAATGCCCAAACTTTCTGATTGTTTAACAGACTTTTTTGTATTTATTTTGGCGAAGGCACTTTTGTCGTTTTGCTGTCTTTGCCTTTGTACGTGACTCACCTTGCAAGTTGTTAACAGGTATCAAAGGTGGTGTTTGTAGCAAACATTGATAAAAAAACTCTACGCGTCAGAAACCTAACTAGGAAATTTGCGCGAGTTCGCAGAACTTCATCTTATTTGTCTTATTTCTTCATCTTGTTTTCTTATAACATTGGGGAATAGGTAACAGACACCAATATTTTATCAATGTAATTAGAGCTGGCAAAGGAAATACGGTGGCAGTGTTGTCAGCTCCAAAAACTCAATGTTGGTAGAAAGTCCCTAACTGGAACCGTATCAAAGGCACCAATATTTTTGTCATATCACGTTTATTCGTAATAAATGATTAGTAAATTATAGAAAACAGTAACTATTCACTGTCAATTGTGTAAGTACGAATTGTAAGGATCTTTGGCCATGCTAGTCTGCGAGCAAAAAAATCGTAGAACATATAATAAATAAATAAATATCTTGGGACAATTAACACCAAAATTGACCTAGTCCCAAACTAAGCAAAGCTTATAGTTATGGTACTAGACAACGGATAAATATACTTACGTGTATATAGATAATTAAATACTAATATATTGGTTTGTTCTTAATAAAGTATGCCAAGACTATTGAGGCAGTTGCGCGTTGAACTACCCTTCCATGTCTTTCTACAGTCACCATCGTTGCACATTGGACATGGGAGATGTCTACGCGCTCAAATTATCTAAACACGACATAATCGTCAATAGATTCAGTTTCAGTGACGCCGTAAATTAATAGCTTAAAATTAATTAACTCAGCTCACGGCTAGATCATTGTTATCTTGTGTATTTAATACCGCGATGAAAGCAATATAACATTACACAAACAAAATTTCAATAAAATCAACTCACACCGAACAAACAATGACGCGTTCTCAATTAAGCAATATTAAGATAAATTGACTAAACCATACCTGAATATAAATAATGAAATGAAGCGAGCAAACGCTAGTATTATACTAAATCAACTAATGCATTTTCATACCATACTAGACTAGACAGCATAATTTGTTCCAGATTAGGATACGCCCAATCATTCGCCTGAAGGACTCAAAATCTGTTTACGGATTGGTTTATGTCGTTAGTATTCATTGTATTTTAGAATCGATAACTAATTCCGTGGACCCCGGGCAAAGACTTTACAGCCCGTTCGTTCCCCAAAGGCGGCCACATTATTAACCAGGCCAACAAAGATCATTGGGACTCTATTACTTTTCCATTCCGATTTCGTGTTTGAGGTAGGAATTTGGTGGTAGTATTATATCATTTATACTAGCTGTTACACGCGTCTTCGCCCGCACAGAATTAAAATATGTATCCCAAATATTTTGTTATCGTTAGGTATATCTCAACCAATTTTAAAACGAACACAAAATATTTACCTTGCTACTCCGCTACTTACGTGCAAGATAACCAAGCTTGTGCGAAATATATACGTTTTGCATGCAAGCCCTCCCACCACTACTGCCACACAAAACGCACACAAATCCCACAAACTTAATTAATCCTACTCCGTTGTCCGTTGTCCGTGTACGACGTTGGTTCGCATGTACATCGGTTGTGCTCTAACTTTGATAATGATCCCGTAGAGGGATCGAAACGTGCGTCAGTGTTTGTGTGGTGATAGGATTAATTCAGTTTGTGGGATTTGTGTGCGTTTTGTGTGGCAGTAGTGGTGGGAGGGCTTCCATGTAAAACGTATAATATTTCACACAAGCTTGGTTATCTTGCACGTAAGTAGCGGAGTAGCAAGGTAAATATTTTGTGTTCATTGAAATGCACCTCCACAAAGTAACGCCTGATTCAATAAAATTTTTAAAACCTTGACAAATTATATTCTTAAATATTTATGAATTATTCTATCTGTTGATGAAAACCCGTTCCGTAGTTTTTAAGTTTATTGCAAACACACAGACAGACACAAACGTGGCGGAAGTTTCATAGTTTCACAGGGGTCTTACCATGACGTCTTAAAGCGATTCAATTCCGACCCAGTTCAGGTTTTAGCTGTCATTTTTAGTGTGGATCTGACAGCGAGCGACCCTAAACTGAATCGGAATTGAATCGCATTAAGATGTTATGGTAACCCCCCTGTTGTCATTAGATCACAGAGTAAATAAATCTTACTCACAGAGAATATATTAATCCATAAATAATCATTACTTCAGGATGTTTAATCAAGTCTCGATCTGTTCGGATTATACCATTTTCATTCTTACCTGTCCTATTTGGTAAACAAAATTCTAACCTCAAAACGTCTCATTTTTGTTATTTTTTAAATATTTCATCGTAAATAAAGGAACTGGAGATAAAATATCAGCAAAATCATGTACAAAATATTACCTCAGGTTTATTTGATAACATAATACACCTTAATTTTTACAAAAATTTGCACATTGAGGTTAGAATTTTGTTTACCAAATAGGAGAGGTAAGAATGAAAATGGTATAGAATAATTTGGACGTTTTTAATCCGTTGCTAACTCTTATGTATATGTTCACATGTAGATGTGTGAGTGCAATATCGTTTCAGCGGCTAATACGATTTTTATAGCAAATATCCGGGGGCGCGAGTAAGCGTGACGCGGCAACACTGGGCCAGGGATGGGCCAAGATATCGATACAAATAATTTAGCAATGACGGCTTGTAAGAGTTCTGACGTGACTTCAATAGGTTACAAAAACTTATTTATCTTTTATTAAATACTACAAATACTATGTACGAGTAATTCACCCGTATAATACCTACGGGTAACGAAATAATTGTACCTAATAGTTTTAATATAAGGTATGCTGGGTATGATAAAGTTCGTTCGGGATATATTATCAAATATTCGAACAAATTTTACTGAACTGCAATGTGTCTGAGATGATGACCGAACTTAATTGAAAACAATTCAGGAAATAATTGAGTTTAACAAATGTTACCGTTCGACACATATTTTTGTAACACAGTATCTTGGAATTTAGCTATTAGTTTCGTGTACACTTTACCGGTTACGCAAGAACGCATAAGAGAGTTCTCTGGTCATACGTAGTTTTCGATTCGAAAGCTGCAACCGGTTACAAAGCGTCTTCTACTTCAACGCTGCTTCAGCGCATTTGTGCCCATCGTTGGACACATACCTCTCCAATTTTTCTCCACTGAGCCAGTTTTTCCATTACTCTCCCCAGATTGGGCCAGCAGTCGAGCGTATATCGTTTGACCACCTTGATGACCAGTCTGGACTCGCCTTCGCCACACCAACACACCCTTGCTCCATCCCCAAAGTTTTGGCGATACATTACAAGGTTACAAACGTAGCGCGTAGCAATGCGTGGCAGCGAATGTGTTACATGATGCAACTTTTTGAGTTCTACCGTATCGACTTTTATAATTATCGAAGTGGTAACATCCCTATCTCCGGCGGACGGTGCATCATCCCGCTGCATGATAAATAGCCGCGGTGATTCGGCGGCTGCGCACAAAAGGCTGATCTATGTACGCTTACAGCGGACTTTTCAATCCGTCCACAATTTACGCTTACGCTTACTGGATCAAACGCGCATTTATTCGAACCCGCGTCACTCTTCGATGCGTCAAATTTACACTTTGGTGTTGCTAGTCTATAGCATAAATAAAAATGAATGTTGCTGAGCGCAAAACTCGCGACTGAGTTGTAGTGAGTAAAGATAGGTACTGTATTTTTTGTACCCAGAATCAAGTTACCACGTGACAGGCTCAGACTAGTGTGGGACCAGCTTTTTTACCCCGAATCAAGTTGCCACGTGACAGGCTCAGCCTTTTTGTTAATGTTTTACTTTTAATAAACCATTTTTCTTATTTATTTCTTTACTAGCTTCTGCCTGCGACTTCGTCCGCGTAGAATTAGATTTAAGTTGATTGAGATGAGTTGTTAAGTAAAATCCTGCAATAAGTATTTACGTTGCAACTCTAGGCACCTTTAACATGTTTATCGCTATCCCGCAGGAACTATGCAATTTTCCGGGATAAAAAGTAGTCTATGTTTTAATCTAGGCTACCTACCAACTAACTTCGTTCCAAATTTTATCCAAATCCGTCCAGTCGTTTTAGCGTGAAGAAGGAACAAACATACACACTCACTCACTCACATCGTCACATCGTCACAAACTTTCGCATTTATTATATTAGTAGGATAGGATTTAATATTCGATCTCAACAGAAATGATTATATTTGTGACATGCATGTTTTTATATAATGTAATTTTTGTTGATAAATAAATAAATCTAAAATCGAAATCTATTCCTTGTTTTTTGGCTTTTGCGCTCTATTCCTCTATGGCACCGTCGAACTGTGAGTGGGGCAGTTAGCGTCAGCGTAGCCAGCGATTTAAATGTCTTCGCGAGCTAATGGGGCGTTAACGCCCCGCTTTAACGGCCGAAGCGGCATTTTATAATGTTGATATTTCACCTGCGTTAATTACTGGACAAAACAATGCGATGATTTTTGAAATCTACAATCATCTCAGCGACCTCTACCACCACAGTCACCAGCAACTCCAGGGGCCTTACCATGACGTCCTAATTCAAAATCTACGAACGAACGTTCAGTTCAAGTTATAGCTGTCACTTTTAGTATGAATCTGACAGCGAGCGAAACTAAACTGAATTGCATTAAGACGTCATGGTAAGGCCCCAGCAGCCAACATCCAGCTATCTCAGATCCTACAAGACTGTTCCGGCCGTCTCTATCTCAAGGAAAGCAAGGGGACTCTTTCTGGCTACTCGGGCTCTTTGTCAGTTTTTTAAATCTCAATGCTCATAAGGTACTAAAGAGCATCCTTGAAACCACGACTCTGTCTCGTGACTGTATCGTCGTGTCGTGTCGTGTATTGGTGCAATTTTTAATAAATAAATAATTGTAAAAAAAATTACAACCTGGGACAAACGGTCCAGTTAGGTAGGTCCAACTTCGAGAAAGAGATCACTCGTCGAATCCGACTCGGCTGGGCAGCGTTCGGGAAGCTTCGCAGTGTCTTTTCGTCCAAATTACCGCAGTGTTTGAAGTCAAAAGTCTTTGACCAGTGTGTGTTGCCAGTGATGACGTATGGATCTAAAACATGGGCGCTAACGATGGGCCTCATGAGGAAGCTCAAGGTCACTCAGAGGGCTATGGAGAGGGCTATACTCGGGGTTTCTCTGCGAGATAGAATCAGAAATGATGATATCCGCAGTAGAACTAAGGTGACCGACATAGCCCAAAGAATTGCGACACTGAAGTGGCAGTGGGTGGGGCACATTGCTCGCAGGACCGATGGTCGATGGGGTCAGAAGGTTCTCGAGTGGCATCCGCAGACCGGGAGATGGAGCGATGGAGCGACGACCTGATCAGGATAGCGGGATCGCGGTGGATGCGGAAGGCACAGGACCGGTCCGAGTGGAGAGCCTTGGGGGAGGCCTATGTCCAGCAGTGGACGTCTTTCGGCTGATATGATGATGATGATAATGATGAAAAAAAATTACGGTTATTTTACAAATCAATCTCCTCCTAGGAACCCACGTACGGAGACATCATCGGCCAAAATACTTCCACTGCTGAACATAGGTCTCTCCTAAACAGCGCCATAAAGACCGATCCTGTCCAATTAAATTATTAACAAACAAAAAACCCGACTGCGACGAGGACAAACAAGCCCTTAAAGTTTAGTAGCAGACTTTGCTTTGAATAAAATGCAGTAGGTGGGCACAAACCTAAGTAACAAATCACAGACATAACAAAGTTGTACCCGCCTACTGTAAGTATTTAATTGAAAGGAAAGTCTTATTTTATTCCGAGTATAATTATAGAACATAGAGCTGTTATTCTAGGGTACCAGCTATCTGGGAACTAGATGCCGAGGTGCTGGCCCAGGTGTACCACCGGGTTGCAGCGGCCCGCAACAGAGGGGAACAGCCATGCCTGGAAGAGACAAGGCGATGGAGAGAAATCTCTCGCCAAACTCTTTTCCAGAAATGGCTGGAGGCTCTTGAGCGGCCGAGCGCCGGCCACTGGACCGTTACGGGAATTCGACCCGTCCTGCAAGAGTGGGTCGATAGGAGGTGGGGCGCTGTCTCCTTCCACCTTGCGCAGGTACTGTCGGGGCATGGATGCTTCGGCAAGTATCTGTGCAAGATTGCAAGAAGGGAGACAGCGCCAGGGTGCCATCACTGCGGGAGCGCAGAAGACATGGCGCAGCACACGCTGCAAACGTGTCCCGCGTTCGCCGAACAACGGGCCCGCCTAACGGCGATTGTTGGGAGCGACCTTTCGCTGCCTGCCGTGACCAAGGCCATGACAGACAGCGAAAGGTCGTGGAATGCGATGGCCTCCTTTTGTGAGGAGGTCATGACGGCCAAGGAGGGTGCGGAGCGGGAGAGAGAGGACGACCCGTCCTCCCAACCCCTGCGCCGCAGGCGAATCGGGCGACGGCGGCTCATTTATGAGCGCCGAATACCGCCCTGAGGAGGACTGCGTGTGACGGGCATGGGGATGCCCGTCCCTCGCCGATGAGTCCTCGAGCTGTTAGGCGCACCAAGTGTTCCCGGTGTGCCTACAGTGGTGGAGACAGGAGATGCGCTGATCTCCTGATGGCGGGCCCACACAAGAGCAGACTGCCGTGCTACCGGGGCCATGGACGCGTAGAGTTCCCACAGCCCCGGAAGCAATACGGCGGAGATGTGGAACACCCTGGGGTTTTTAGTGGGTAAACCGCCCCCTCCTGGGGCGGGACTCCCACATAACCACTGGCATCCCCAAGCCGGTGGTATCCATAAAGGATTTTCCCCAGGCCAAAAAAAAAAAAAAAAAAAAAAAAAAAAAAAAAAAAAAAAAAAAAAAAAAAAAAAAAGGGTACCAGCTATCTCCGTTCCAAACTTTATACAAATTCTTACTCGCTAATCCTGCCGCTAAGCAGCAGTGCTTGCACTGCTGTGTTCCGGTGTGGAGAGTAAGACAGCCGGGGAAATTACGGGCACAAGAGGCATTTCATCTTAGCCCTCTAGGTTGGTTGCGGGTGTCTATGGGCAGTGGTGATCGCTTACCATCAGGTGACCCACTTGCTCGTTTCCCTTTCTATTCTCATAAAAAAAAAATCGTTTCAGCGTGAAGAAGGAACAAACATACAGTACACTCACATCGTCACATGCATCCATCCTCACAAACTTTCGCATTTATAATATTAGTAGGATTGCAAAGTGTAGAGTCAACCGTATATAGAGTAGTAACCTTTAATTTTTTAATCTTATTTTATGTTTATAACCTAAAAAGTGTACTCGTGTTTTCATTAATTGTTATTGATATTTCTCTTCTCTTCTATTGGTTCTTTTGTTCTGTGATGTGGATGTCTATGCTTATTCTGTTATTTTATTTTATTTTAAAGGGCAAAGGGGCTTGTGCCTAGGCAACCACATCAAATTATATGTATTAATGTTTTAATGTTTATTCCTTATTTGTTTATATTGTATTGTTTGTTTTTTTTTTTTTTAATTACTGTGATTGTCATAAATAAACTTTTTCTTTCTTTCTTTCTTTCTTTCGTATTGTAGAAATTATCTTCAACTCCAGCCTATATGTACACGTCCCAATGTAATGTTGGGCATAGGCCCCACAGCATGAGAGGGCTTGGGCTATTGTTACCACGTGGGCCTAGCGCGGATTGGGAACTTCACACAGAATTGCTTAGCAGGCGCGTTCAGATTTCTTCACAAACAATGTTTCCCTTCACCGAAAAGGCAATAAATTTCAAATCTAAATTTAAATTTGTGACATAAAGTCACTTTCGTATTGCTGTGGGCGCATCATAACTTCAATCAGTTGCATGGGTGAACGCGTCAATGTAATTAAACCTTTATGCAAAGTTATTCTAAGTATCATTTTGCTCTGCGGATTTTGTACAGGAGCTTTGCATAATTTATTACAACCATGTCCGCGCGTCTGAGGCCGCTTTGACCCGAAATCGGATGATCAAAATTGGAACAACGCCCGGTTATTATTTTTCACGGGATCAGTAAACTCACGGGTATCGGACTATACTTCTCGCGGCGAATCTTGATTCCTATGACAGTTCCGCTGACATTTCCAATAGTGATGCACCAGTTTCGATTTTTCTATTTTCTGGCAAAGATAACATAATAACTTGCGTTCAATCAGGTCTTTAACCATTTAGTAAAGTTAATCATAATATAACACAAAGCATTTGTTTTATTTTTGCCAAGCTCCAGGACATTAAATAGGTATTACATACAAATTTCCTCCCATTCTGTTCAGTCAACGTCATCTGTTTACCGATATTCCTAGTCATGCTTATCGATATACACACTCCTTAGTCAATACCAGCCTAACGAAGTAACTTTTGCAGTACGTCAACATGTAAGTTTAGGTGAAATTATTTCCATCAAATACGATAAATACTTAATAATTTCATTATATTCTTATTCAAATCTTATTTTTCTATTATTATTATGATATTTATGTTAGACTAAGTTTCGCGTCTAAACGATTCAACGTGACCGAACCTCATTACAAGGTTATATAAAATGAACTGTCACTAGAAGTGTCATATAGGGATTAAGATTCGCCGCGAGGAGCCTAATAAATCCTTTTTCTATAAAAAGGTGTTTTTTTTTTAAATCGGACACAAGATATTTCTTCACCCTTCTCTTCTATTTCTTTCTGTTGGTTTGTGTTGGGTCTATTGGTGGTGTTGGTGGTTCCTCTTGGAACGCTGCGATTTGTGGCCTTTATCACATTTTCTATGAAACTGCGACAAAATAGGAAGTGGACGATTTAGGAATCGAATGTGAACGTAAGGATTGTTGACGAGCTAGGAAGTTGACAAAATGAAAATATGGACGAAGTGAATCTGAACGTAAATGTTTTCTTTTTAAATCGTCATCCTAAATGACGTATAATTTAATTTTATTTTATTTTATTCTATTTTATTTTATTGTGTGTAAACTTACTTCTCTCCAATCCTTTGCTACCACGTAGTAGTTGCTTAGATAAATTTAGTGTTGTTTTGATACCATGACGGTGTCGACCTTATCAAAGTCAAGGAATCTGACAAAGCGCGCCAACTTTACTACTGACAAATAGCATTTTATTAGCACAGAACTGACTTTGTTTGAGAACTACTGAGTTTTAGTAGCGTGTTTCGTAACAAATTCTACATTAAATTGAACAGGACATTGGTTTGTAGTACAAGATACATTTATTTATGTATTATGCTTGTCAAAAATTTAAGAGTTTCTATCGGTGACTGTTAATTAATTCAACTCCAGCCTATATACGCCCCACTAATGGGCATGTCCTTTCAGAATAAAAGGGCTTGCTCTAGTTCCCACGCGCCTAGTGCGGATTAAAAATTAGTAAATGAACAAAATATTTAATACGTCTCTTTCCTAAAAATCGCGGTCAATTTTAAATATCACAACATAAAATTATGGATCACTGACGACCTTCCGTCATTGCACGGGTCCAATGTCAATCCTAAAAATAAAGGTAAATATATACCTATCTTGGAACAATTGACACCAATGACCTAGTCCCAAACTAAGCAAAGCTTTATAATATAAATACATGTATTTATAATATAAATACATAGTTACTTTATTCAAGATGAAGTACAAGGACATACAGTAGCAGTAAATAAGTAATAATAAAAAAAAACTAAGAGCTAAATATAACTACTTAACCTAAACTTTAAACTAGTACGGAAACACTTAAAAAACAAAACCACCACTGTCGACGCGTGGCAAGGATCCCAAGATGCTAGCAGCATTGCCTCGCTGGATCGCAAGACTGAGCCGCTGAGCAAAGTAGGATCCCGCTCTGAGATCACCAAAGGTGTGGACTAAATGTGTGGATAAGTCCTTGCACAGAGACTTCGTATGTGAAGACCACGGGCCCAAAGTCTCCACAGCCAGCGCAACGAATTCGAAATATAGTTAGTTAAATTATGCATTAAACATCCAAGACTTGATGAACCTTTGTATTTTTCATACAAATATCTGCGCCGGTTGGGGATCGAACCCGGGACCTCAAGCCTCATAAATACAAGCTCTCTAGCCACTAGGCTATCTGGTCATACTAACACGGCGCTGCCACAATTATCGTCATATTTTAACAAATTTACAAAAAACCTGGACAAAAGAGAATGGGCACATGAAAAGCTAAATATTCCAAACAAATTTTTCCTGGTAGGCTCAGAAAGCACCAAAATGGGCACAAAGAAGTCAGGACAAATGGGCCGGCGGCGACGAGTGATGGGTTCGATTCCCGGCCGTTGACAGCTCAGACAGTCCGCGTTTATGTATTGACATTCGTCTGCGGGGTAGCGAGAAATAAAACGAGTATAAAATGTGGGTATGTTTTTGAAAATTGTACGCGGAAAAAGTTTTATGATGTGTAGGAACTGAATTGATAGTTGATAGTTCCGCTTTTTGCGCGGTACCTAGTTTTAGAATAGTTTGTAGGCTGCGCTTGCATCTGTTAGTACTTTTGTTCTGGCTATCTGGATATACTAGATGATACTACACAATGTTGCAGGTCTAGGAGTAAAGAAAAAACATAAAATGTACCTGTTGTCTCTCCTCCCGCGCAGATGAAAGCACATCGAGAGAATGGGCATAGGAATCATGATAATAGGCGATGCGGCTAGCAACCTGTCACTATTTTGATTCCCCCACGTATACGCCCAAAATCATGCTAAACTTGGCCTTTAGGTGTTGTTATCTCAGGCTCTGTCTACACCGTAAGGAATTAAGACGTGATTAATGCGCGTGTGTGTGTGTACAAAAATTATCAAAAGTTGTGACAAATGTAATAGTCGAGCCTGTTGAGTAGCTTTCCGAAAGGACTTGAATACAATGTCATTTTTTATGCCATTTCAAACATTACTGAAGCCAAAATAATTCAAAACTATTTGTACTTATACAGAAATACGTAACCCTTATTCATAAACGCTGTATGCTTCTGCTAACTTAGCAATCGTTTGTCCTTATCTGTGAAAGGTAAATGTCAAAGTAACAGATACGGACAAACGATTGCTTAATTAGCAGAGGCCTACAGAGCGTTTATGACTAAGGGGTAAGGGGGTTAGTCATTCCAATCGTAAATGTTTTAAGCGTCAAATCAAACCTCTTAAATGGATTGAACATTTCAAAAAATCTTAAACCGATTTAATCTGATCCACTTCAAGAAAAATTAGTTACGATGCAAAATGCGCTATTTTCAGGATGCACTGTCTTCGAGAATTCCCGAGATAATAGCTGTGCTGTGACGAGGCTCGAAGCAATAAACGCTCAGAGTGGAGCCAAGTCGCGGGCTAAGTGAGTGCTAATCGCGCTCTGCAAGACGCCGGGTCTTCATAGTGATTTCAAACTTAGTATTACCTCAGAGGAATAAGCCGAGAGTACTACACATAAAATCGCTATGTGGTCTATAACAGGGCTTCTTAAACTGTGCGTCGCGACGCCTGGGGTTTGTCGCGTGTCAATTTGATTTCGATTTCATTTTCTAATAAAAATTATAAGCATCCGAATCTGACAAAATAGTGTCTTTCTGATAAACTAGGCTAGTACTGAAATCGGTAAGTATTTTTGGAGGCTGAGGTCTGGGTTGCCCAGGTCTAAAGCTTAGATTTTCTTTGTGTTTCATTTTCAGTGAGTCTAGAGAAGTAGTCTGGTCAGAAAGATAGTGTCCTGTTTTTGAAGATTAGGTGAACCACCTAATTGACATTCCATAGGGGAGGCTTTTATTCAATAATAGCGCCTGGCCTTACGTCCGAAAATTGTTGCACTAAATTAACGTTATGACGTCATCAAATTGGCCGCCGCCGCGTTTTCAAAAATTCAAATTACACCCAACTTATGCAACGCACGTATACATGTAGGGTATCACGTGAAAGCTAGTTAAATAGACTATATTTGTGCTTTGAACTGTAAATGCATTAATGTTACCGTTTAAGAGCTATTAATAGAAAAATGATAATCATGGAAAAAGTATTACGCACTTTTATTTCTTGCATCAAAACTAAAGACTCCAGACTGAAATAATGTACTACAATAATGAAAAAAAACTATTAAGCTTTACATTACAATTCAAAATTTGAAAATCGGATATGAAATGTCGAAGTTAAGGGAAAAAACATAAAGCGCGCGAAATTGCCGCCATCGCTGAAAACTGTAGATACCTACATATTTTCACTTCGAATTTTAGTCTGCTCCAAAATTTGACGCGTGAATGATTCGGTGGTGGTGTATTTATGCGCCTAGTAACAATGACTGACGATGAATTGTAATGTAATAGGTAAGTTATTAATTTTCTGCACCGAGACGTTACAATTGGTTATTTTATTATAATTATCATATTAATTACCTAAATAGTAGTAGTAGTAATAGTAGTAAGTATACTAATTGTTCGAAGAAGGAGGTATAGGTATATAAATCCAAAGTGCGTAAGTATAATATTTATTTATATTTACATTTATAATAAAAAAAATATATAATTTAAAATTACCCTTTATGAGGCTACATAATAATTGAATTCATCAAAAATACCTTGAAACACCAGTTGGCATGGGCATATACATTATGCGCATAACGCGACATGTCACGTTGTTTGTGGCGGCCGCCGAATTATCTTTAAACCAGCATAGCTATGTCTTTTTATACCCGATTGTGATGATTTAAATTTTATACTATAGAGGAATAGCGTAGAATTATTTGAACCATATATTTTTTTTCTCCAACTTAAATGGTTCTCTGGCTATAAAAATAAACATGCATTTTTTTCTTTAATTTGTCTATTTGTTCTAATATTTTTGTTGTTTACATATTTACGCAGTTATAATCAATGAATACAATGCAGCAAATTTTAATATCTTTTCATTTCATGCCCCATACGTGCATATACACTGCGTAATTTGTCTAATTTAAATCTTTTAAAACGCGCCGGCGACGTCGTTTGAATATATGGCATCCGCCGCGCTTTATTTTAAACCGGTATAGCTATGTCTTTTTTTACCTGATTGTGATGATTTAAATTTTATACCATAAAAGAATAACGTAGAATTATTGGTACTCTATATTTTCCTCTCCAATACAAATGGTTCTCTGGCTATAAAAATAAATATGCAATATTTTTTTTTTAGATTTTTGTTGTTTTCATATTTATTCTTTACTAGCTGTTGCCAGCGACTTCGTCTGCAAAGAATTCGTTTATCGCTATCCCGCGGGAACTACGCAATTTTCCGGGATAAAAAGTAGCCTATGTGCTATTCCAGACTTTTCTCTATCTATGTGCCGAATTTCATCCAGATCCCTTGGGCCGTTCTGGCGTGATTGAGTAACAAACAAACATCCATCCATCCATCCATCCATCCATCCATCCATCCATACTTTCGCATTTATAATATTAGTAAGATTTTTGTTGTTTTCATATTTACGCAGTTACAGTTAAAGAAAACAATGCAGCAAATTTAATATCCTTTCACGTGATACCCCACATGTATACGTGCGTTGCATACGTTGGGTGTAATTTGAATTTTTCAAAACGCGTTGGCGGCCAATCTGATGACGTCATAACTGGTGACCCTGACACCTCAGAAACTGTCTCCCGGCAGTTTCGGAGTCCAGATGATATGCCTAGTAACATATAAAAAATTGGTGCTGGTTTCCGGAAAAAAAAAATTTTTTTTCGTAATTTTAGACACTGCAGCGTCGTCAAGTTTTGACCATAACTTCGACATTTCATATCCGATTTTCAAACTTTGAATTGTAATGTAAAGCTTAGTAATCTGTTTTCATTATTGTACTACATTATTTTAGTCTGGAGTCTTTAGTTTTGGTGTAAGAAATAAAAGTCCGTAATATTTTTCCAAGATTATCATTTTTCTATTAATAGCTCTTAAACGGTAACATTAATGCAATTACAGTTCAGGGCACAAATATAGTCTATTTAATTAACTTTCACGTGATACCCCACATGTACACGTGCGTTGCATATGTTGGGTGTAATTTGAATTTTTCACAACGCGGCGGCGGTCAATTTGATGACGTCATAACTGGTGACCCAGACACCTCAGAAACTGTCTCCCGGCAGTTTTGGGGTTCAGATGATATGCCTAGTAACATATAAAAATTTGGTGCTGGTATCCGGAAGTGAACTATGTTTTCCGTTATTCCAAGCACTATAATGGACGTCTTGCAACATACGATTATGATATTTAATATAATAAAAAAACTTGGATTTTTCACAGCTCCAAGGAACCGTAGACTTCAGTATTTGGTATAAATTCAATTTTATGCTTCTACGCGTGCCTAAGAACAAAGGCAGACGGACAACGAAGTGATCTTTTATAAGGGTTCCTTTTTCCCTTAGCGGTAAGGAACCCCGAAAAACAGTAAGGCTGTGTCTAAAATTTGTTCAGACCGCTGCAAAACATAAAAACATAGGACGATCGATCTCACAGGCATAGCGCAAAGCACACAGACGCCGTTATCGTTCAATCTGCCGATATAAAACTTAGCGACGCTAGCCGGCCGGGCTGGGAGCAAATCGCGCGGAATACCCATTAATCGCTCCATTAGTCGGCGAGACAATGGACGAGCGCCGAACGACGAACGCCGAAAGCCGAACGGCAAGACGAATTAGTCGCTCATCAAAATTTCAGCCGGAAATTGTGGGTATTTTTATTCAATGCGCCCTGATTTTTTGTGGTTTTCTGTAATGGTTGGTAACGGTTTTTTATGCGATAGTGGATAAAGAGTGGAGATTCGGGCCGGTGGTTTAAAACCTTAATGTATATTTTTCAAAATAATGCATATTAACACAGGGCCGGATTAAGATGGTTTTAGGACTTTTGCAAGTTCTAAAGACCTGGAATTTTGAAAGGAGGTAAACTATACGTAAAGTAGGTACGTCATATAAGAACGGATTTATTTTGTAATGAAGGGTTTTGGTTTGTTTTTAATAAGCATTTTAAGCGTACGGAGCCGAGGCTGACACGTGGTTCTGTATAGTTATGCACAAAACCTTCATTAACCTGTCGAGGTTTCCCTTGTTTGATCACGTCGCCAGTTAAGAAGACATAAACATTTCTCAGCATCGCACAAACTGTATAAAGGTGAAAATGCAATTTGATTTACACCCGCTCGCGGGGTTCATACAAACTTATAATGCTATTTTCCCTCGCATTATAATATAATGCCAGACTGCTGTGACAGATGAGACAAACTTATGTTAAGAAATAACGGAAATTTAAATTGTACTGTGACACTATTGTTACGAAATACCTATGTTAAGAAAATAGTCAAAAACTAGTTCAAGACAGCAGTCACATTTGTTCGACAATTTTACTGTGGATACCTCGGATTTGAGCTCGAAACGCGTAAAATATTCGGTGCCATAGAGAAATTAAGCAATAGAGAGGAAATTGTGATACTATTGTTTGAAAAATTGTAAACTAATCGGGCCTGTGACCTCGCAGCCAATGATAAATGCTTGACCGCGTAGGAGTCAGTGCCAAGCTTGGCGGCACCTTTCTAGATACTATTAATGGCGCCTTACGAAAATTTGACGTGTTTTTTACGTAGTACTGGTTATTGATTGACCCTTATCTCACCCTCATCTCACCAGATGGAAAATGTAGATCCGGCCGACGGTGTAACTTGGTTCAGTAACATCCTAATCACTCCATTTGATATATCTATCTATGTTATGGTGGTAGCGAAATATGTCTGGATCATAGCAAGTGGAACAAAGTAGTCTCTGCCTACCCCTGTGAGCAAGAGTCGTGACGGTATGTATGTATGTTTTGGTGGTATACTAAATATACACAGAGCGTGCTGGTGACTCCATGTCGGTTGTATTTAGATGTCAACAATAGCCAAACCAGAGACACCTGACTCTGTACAATTTATTCGAGCGAACGGCTCTAGTTATGGTTGTCAGTCGACCTAAATCTGTAGACGAGGTTTGTTTTAAGAACAACTCCAGTATTCCTCGGAGAGTCCATTCCGCGCAAGCGCCGTGACGTATGCTGCCTCTAGTTTATTCACGGGCGTCAACTTTTGATTTGTTACAATAACCTTACCTACCTCTTACCGTGTGGAGCGGTGACCGTGCAGTATTTTATTCAAGGACAAATACAAATACAAAAATCTTTATTGTCCGACTAACACGTCACCACAAGTCTTTGTCTTGTTTATTTTGCACAATAAAGAGTTTACATCTAACTAATATTATAAATGCGAAAGTATGGATGGATGGATAGATGGATGGATGGATGAATGTTTGTTTGTTACACAATCACGCCAGAACGGCCCAAAGGATCTGGATGAAATTCGGCACATAGATAGACAAAAGTCTGGAATAGCACATAGGCTACTTTTTATCCCGGAACATTGCGTAGTTCCTGCGGAATAGCGATAAACGAATTCTTTGCAGACGAAGTCGCTGGCAACAGCTAGTACATACATACATACAAGTTCAAATTTTAAGTATCTGTTTTTTATAACTATGATTATATGTTTTTTAGTTCTAGTGTAGTTAATTTTTCATGTAATATACCTACTGAAATAGCAAACTTAAATCTAGTCGTCATCAGGTAGAACGTGGTTTTTTGCTTTTGAGTTCCTTACTTTACGCTACGAATAAAATGCAATCCTACTTCTCAGTTCAAATTATTTTAAACTCTAACCTTAATCCATCGAGACCACTTCGCAACGTGGCCAGCTCCGCTACCGTATCTAACCGTTTATATCGACAGGGTATAATTGTCCCATAAAATTAAAGTTCCTATTGATAGTTTTTATTTTTGTAATGTTATTGTACTGGGGCCTTACCATGGCATCTTTATGCTATTCAATTCCGACTCAGTTCAGGTTTTACCTGTCATTTTTAGGATGGATCTGACAGCGAGCAAATCTAAGCTGATTCCGAATTGAATAGCACCTAAGACGTCATGGTAAGGCTCCAGATTTTTGTAGACCAATAAAGAATAATTTGAGAATATTTGTATTATAAATAGGTAGGTAATGTTGTATTATATTAAACTAATCGCCGTGGAGAACCTTGGGAAAGGGGGAAGGCCAATGTCCAGCATTGGACGACTCTCGGCTGACATAATGATGATGATTACCTACCTAATATCACCATAGTATCGTCAGGACAGTCTTATTAAAGCATGGAGCGTTGTCACCCGAACGAGAATAAATCGGAACACTTTTCCAGCGCGGGCGCGAAGTTCCCAAGTTCCGCCGATACTTGCAGCGCGGATTAGCCGAGTGACTGCTTTGTTCCGTCGCATCAACCAGGAACAATTCCAACATTTATTTAAGCAAAACCATTTTACAATACAAAAAAAATACAATAAGTTTCCCTTACAGGAACATGTTCGCCGTTGTACCTACATAAAATATATTTAATGTTTTTTCGTGAATTGTCTTTCTTTATTTTTGTACAACAAAGCATTTACTTGCCTACTTACTTAAAACCAGCAAAATGTCGGACTCGCGCCCTGAGGGTTTCGTACGACATTGGTAGACATGTCATGTTTGGCAAGTGGATATAAAATCCAGTGAGCAAGCCGCGCTACAATGCAAAATGTAGACAGGACATAAAAAAATTCAATGCTTGTGCTACAAGAGCTATACCTTTATACCAATTTTTAAAATTTTATGGCAACTGGAGGAATCTCATAGGGTTTAGTTTGCATAGAAACACCAGGGGCGGCTCTCTCGGCGCGGGCGGATAGTGCGCCTGCCGCCCGCACCTCACTCGGCCCCCTTTGTCGTCCTACCCCGCACCCCTACGCCTCGAGGTTGGTCTATAAGGGTGCGACCAAACCGCCGCGTATACGCAGTGACGTGTCGTATGCGTCACGTTTTCTCACCGTTTCTTCATACATTTTGTTGCGATTCCGTAACGTCACCGTTTTTTAAGCGGCGGTGTGGTCGCATCCTAATACTGTATCTTTTGAGTGTTGATTAAAATTAAAAGTTTGACTTTTTCACTGCTTCACGGTGTAGCACAGTTGAGAAAAAGGGTCTTGACAGGCGGACAGACGATACGTTCCACTGCGCTGCAGGCCTCCAATCAGAATGAGAGGCCTAGGGCTACGTTTAAAGGAAAAAAATATGCTCGTACGTTCCACTTAGGGCTTACTACACCAATCGATCGAAGTAACACCTAAGGCCCACTTGCATAGTCCAGACTTAGCCCCGGGTTAGCATCTAACACAAAGTTGCTAAGTTAAGTCGCTAACCCTGGTCCGTGCAAGTGGCCGTAAGTGACATATTATCACTCTATCGGTTAGCTCCTCGATGGTATCTAATTAATTATGAAATACAACTTGCCTTCAGAGGTAGCCCGCTAAAATACGCTGCCAATCCAGAATCAAATTAGGTTTCATTCATCAACCGTCCCTTTCACTCGCTCTCTGCTATCTCCACCCTAACAGGCCTTTAAGAGCGCGTTATGACTGATTCATCATAACGGTGAAAAATAACTTACAAGGATCCACGATGCCCGGTTGCCATACAAAGTCGAATAAAACTTTTATTATAATTATAGTACAATTTTCCGAGATGAAAACTATTTGTAATTCCAAGGTCTCAAAGTACCAGTCCGTGAGTACTACGTTTGTCTTGTCTCCCTCGCACGGCCGATTCAAGTACCTATTAAACCCAAGGAGTGAGTGCGACAGCAAGACAAAACCGAATGGGGATCTCATCATCTGCTAAGAAACTTTTCACAAATGCATCATTTTAATTTTCATTTTTTGCGATAAGGCCGCCTATTGTTACCTTATTACTTCTGTATACCATTTTTCTGTTTTGATTGTTGTATGTGGTGTTCAATAAAGAGTTATTGTATTGTATTGTATTGTATTGAATTGTATTGTATCATTTCAAAAACTCATCATTTGACAAACTTTGATATCTGATAAACCGTAAACTTTTTAAAAATCGAAAACCTTTAGGCGTGACTCACATTAGGTTAGGTTAGGTTTGTTTTATAAGTTTTCCAAGAAGTCAATATTTTAATAGAAAATAAAAGGCTGTCAAATGATGAGTTTGTAAAATGACGCATTTGTGAAAAGTTGTTTAGCAAAAATGATGGTAAACCACCCGAATGGTATTTTAAGATCTTACTCTTTCTTTAACATGATCGGTTGAGAAGTTTATGGGTTCACATTGGCATTTATAAGATTAGTTAGGATACTTTTTCGGGTTTCGTAGCCAAATAGCAAAAAAATGGAACCCTTATGGATTCGTCATGTCAATCTATCTGTCTGTCCGTCGTATGTCACAGCCACTTTTTTCCGAAACTATAAGATACTAGCTGTTGCAAGCGACTTCGTCTGCAAAGAATTCGTTTATCGCTATCCCGCGGGAACTACGCAATTTTCCAGGATAAAAAGTAGCCTATGTGCTATTCCAGACTTTTCTCTACATATGTGCCGAATTTCATCTAGATCCGTTGGGCCGTTCTGGCGTGATTGAGTAACAAACAAACATCCATCCATCCATCCATCCATCCATACTTTCGCATTTATAATATTAGTTAGATAAGAACTGTTGAAAGTGTTGAAACTTGGTAAGTAGATGTATTGTATGACGTATGACTCGCACTTGGCCGCCTTTTTTACGCATTTTGTATGATCCATCGTTTGTAAGTGGCCGTGTGAGGGGTGGGGGGAGAGCAACCAGCGCTGGCGCCGATAAGCGGGTATTGATGGCCGTCGACTGACGCTATACTTTGTTTCCCTCAAATTCAACAAGGGATACGTTTACTCTCCTTCTTACCCCCGAAAGGAAAAAGGGGTGTTATAAGTTCGACGTCAATGTCTGTGTGTTTGTCTACGGCATCGTAACTCTTAGACGGATATACTGATTTAGACGCGGTCTTTTTATTCGAAAGTCAGTTTAATGCGATTCGTCATGTTTAGTGGTGGCAATAACGGCTGTTTTGCAATAATGAATAACAGTGTTGTGTTATTCTTAAATAGCTGTTATTGTAAACTGTTGTCTGTTATCCTGTGATATTGCTGTTTTACAAAACGATAATGAACCTTTTATTAAATAATTTTATACTTATTTCGTTACGTTACGAATGTTACGATACAACGCGCGCGATCGCAGCGTAATAAAAACGTACGGGAACAGAAGCAAAACAACGCTCTGTTACCTTGTTTGTTATTGTCCTGACTGACAACAAACAGCAACAGCTAATAACAACGTTGACAACGAATAATGATAACAGGATAGTTGACGATTCGATAATGTGTTGTTCGTTGCGTGCCAAATAATGCATTACGTTATCTGCTGTTGTAATAACGACCACCACTAGTCATGTTTGGTAAAAATCGGTGAAACGTTTGAAGTGTAGCAGCTCTTTTCTAAAATGATGTAAGTGAGGCATTTTTGGTATTAAATTGAATTATTTTTTATTTCACTTTTTGTTTAAATTTGTAATAGATGTAAGTACTTACTGAAACTTTACTTAAACAGGGCAACAAGTATAATAGAGGACAGAGATCATAATTTCCAAATCTAGAACTATATCCGAACTCAGCGTTAGCCAGGGCCCTAACGCTCCTTGAGGATGGACTTCATAATGGTCCGAAACATGTCGAGCAATTCTCGATCGTGATTATACGTATAATATGTTAACAATGTGTCAATCTCAAGGTAGATTTATGTTAAAAATTTGCACTCTAACTTGTTATTATGTTCATCTGGCAGACATGCGCGTCCCAAACCAATCACTTAGCAATACTTTTTCAACATCAGGAGCCTTACCATGACGTCTTAATGCGATTCAATTCCGATTCAGTTTAGGTTCGCTCGCTGTCAGATCTATACAAAAAATGACAGCTGAAACCCGAACTGAGTCGGAATTGAATCGCATTAAGGCGCTGTCAACAGCAAATGACCTGGAGCAGCGCCACTCTTCACACATACGGTTCACGTGCCTGTTAGTGAAAGAGAAGAAACTATTCCGGCAGCTTGGCGCGCGTCTAAAATCTTGCAAATAAGACACAAATCATAAGAAATAAACAAAAGTATGGATTATTTGTGAAATATGACTCGTTAGCCGTGTAGGTATGAATATGTTGACTTTATGTTTTTAATTGCAGACCCATACGTCGAAAAAATAAAGACATAGAACCGTTTAATGGTGATTTTAAGACCAATCTTTGCAATTATTTTCTATCGAGCCGATTTTGTTCAATTATGTATCGAGCCCGTCTAGCGTGTTTGAAATAAGATGAAAATTAACATAATATTTTTTTTTGTATATTTTTTGTGTGCAGTTTTTCTTAAAAAAGTGTTTAAATCAATCAATTTCAACAAAATTAGGTGTTGTCAGCCTCTTAAGACGTCATGGCAAGCCCCGGGCGATTTGATTCAAAGCACAGCGTGGCACCCGAAAATCCGAAGCCTAATATCAAAATAATAAATTAAACCCGCATTAAGGGCAAGTTATCAACTAACTTAGATTTAATAGTTTTACTAACGGGCCTGCATTTGTTATAGTTAACGCGCTAACTTAGTGTAATCCGCACTAGAAAGGCCTGCAATAACTCTGTCCCTTAAATTGTGGAGCCTAAGTTTAAATAACAAGTTAATCGCGATCACATCGTAAGTTTACCGACTTGAGTTCCGTTCGCATTACGTAGGGGCTTTTACAGTGTACGACAGCTGTACGGGGACGGCACGATGACGATCGTATCTCAAGGGCAGACGACTGCACGGCGTTTCTGTGGATGCTTGACATCGTGACCATTACTGGGTTTCTGTAAGTAGACAAATGAGATGCACGGTACACGGATCAAGTGCTGTTATTGGCGGAATTCAGCGAAGAAAGTTAAGCTAGGTAAAACTACTGACTTATTAATTCGTGTTTTCAATCGCTGTACGCTTTTACCATTCTAGAATGGAATTGAACATTACCTGCCTCAACTCAGTTTAAAACATTTTACCTGCCTCAGATCAGAAATGAAAATTTAGCACTTTCCCACGTCTAAGACCAAATAAAAAGTAAAAAAACCCGGCCAAGTTCCGCATCATTATCTATAAATTTCTATAAACCAGTGTAAGGGAAGCCACTTTATATTAGGCACATATATATTATACAGACATATAATAATATATGCATTATTCTGATTTTAGTATTTCTTTTTATAGCGGCAACAGACAGAAATACATTATCTGTGAAAATTTCAACTGTCTAGCTATCACGGCTCATAGGATACAGCCTGGTGACAGACGGACGGACGGACGGACAACAAAGTCTTAGTTGTCAGTAAAATTACGCATCGCATGCTTATAATGGCACGCACCCAAGTGCAAGCAAACGTTGGCATACAAACTAGTTGAGCTACACACGCGTAGTTTTTACCAGGCCTCACTTATTCGTTATTTGTTGTAATCAAAACGCATAAAATCAAGAAGTCGTTACCCGCATGGGTAGCTCCGCATGGTGTAAACCCACATAAAGTAGGGTGCTTGCGTTAGCACTTCACATCGGTACACAGTTTACAGTAATTAAAAGTGGATCCTCTGAACTAACAGGCCTGGAGCTAAGCTCAAGATAATTGCTCAGATTGTCTCCCAAAGCGATTGCCAAAGTTTAAAGAATCGGCTACAGCTATCTCTGTTTGAATTCGGCAAGGGTTAAGGGTAATTAAAGTTGGTTATCCCGGCTGGGGCTGATCCGCGTCGATCCCGGGAATCAGTTTTTTAAATGACTTCTCGGCGGGCGCGGTTAGCATTAATCTCGGTTTGCTGGTGGCTGAAAGTTAGTGCAGTCTGAGGCTTGGGATTGAGGTTTTTTTAGGAGTTAAGTGCTTCTTCGTCGTAATTAAAACTAAATGAGAACGGAGAGACGAGAGACAAGTACGTGATGCAGTTTGTAGATAATACCTTTATAGTCTGCTATATAACTAAGTTTTTTTGTTGGTTAAATTAAAAGGAGAGAAGGTTAGCACTCCCCTTGACAAGGATGGAACACACAAAATGGTTAAGGGCACAATATTGACCACATTTTTGTATTTTAATTTATATTTATTTTTCTGGTAGTCAGGCTCGCCGTCGTCGAAACCGATGAGGCGGACTATTATTCTAAGTGTATTTTTGGTTTTGTTATTGGGCCTGCGTGGGAACTAATATAGCCTAAACTCTCTCATTCTAAGAGGAGGCCTGTGACCAGCAGTGGGACGTATATGTATAGGTTGGAAATGAGATGAAGTTATACTTTTTGTTTGACTGTATAGTCATTTGCATCTTGCATATCATAGGTATACTCGGCCAGATAGTTCGGTGCACTATTAGTTACGGTACGGTTGCCGAACTTTTTGGTCACTCGGGAGGTTTCATATAACGCTGTCTGTACATTGTGACAAAAACATAAATATATCAATGTTTTTACTCGCTTTCTTACTTCTCATGTCTAGAAAATAAATGAAGGAGAAACTCTTATTTTCTGAGGACTAGAATAACTTGAATACTATTGTTTAGAAAAGTCATTTGTTAAGTTTTTGTTTCGGTTCGCTCCTCGCCTCAGGTAATTGAAAATGGACTCAAAATGGCGCGGGTGTATTAAATATAATCTCGTTGTTAGAGGAAAGCCGGCGAAAGAAATGAGCTTGTTGTCTTTTATAGTTGCAGAACTCATTTCTCTCAAAATCATGCGGACAGCGAAATGACGAACGTAAAATAAATGACGAGAAAATCTGCCGGATTTGTTGTGATGTGAAAATGCCAATTTAATTATTAATGTAGAGCTGTGTCATGTTGTTATTGTGATATTGTGATTTTGTCCTTTGTGTCGTATAATACGAATTGTGTGCTGTGCAAATATTATGGTTGACGAATAACAATTTAATATACCTACATTTTACTAAAATTATAAAGCCGAAAGTTTGTACATAAGTTTGGTTGGATGCTTTTTCATGGCAAAACGGATAAACCGATCTTATTCAAATTTAGTATAGTGATAGTTGCAAAAGGAAGGAGGAAGGTGGATAGTTGTGAAAGGACATAGGATAGTTTTTATCCCGGAATATCGCATAGTTCCCGCGGCGATTTCCGAAATTTCCCCAATTTTGAATATACCCCAATAGTATTGTAGTAGATAAATGTATTTCTTATTGAAAAAAAAATCTGCCAAGTTTCTTGCGGCGCATTCTTCTTGGCAATGATGGTATTTCCGAATGCGCTGGTAGTTTCAAAAAAGACATGTAGCCCTTGGCGGGCTATTTGCAAAATAAAGTTTTAAATCAAGCAAGCAACAAAGCAACAAAAAATCAAATCAAAAATCAAGCAAGTGGAACAAAGTAGTCTCTGCCTACCCCTGTGAGAAAGAGGCGTGACGGTATGTATGTATGTAAGTTTTAAATCTTTCATGCATCCAAGTATTCGCTATATCCAGTCCAGTGGAATGATTTTGCCGTCCATATAATGGAAACATCTGAAAAACATTCTTCATCTTTACTCAATCTAACTCAAACAGCGAAGTATTCTAGACTTATTTAAAGACAATAAGATTTTTTAATGATTCACGGTTAATTTCATTCCAAATATTATAAACGGGATGTGAACCGCGATTACCTTTATTGAGCACCCGATATTTACCCGGTCTACCCGTGATCATGATGCATGCAACTGTATCGAAATATCGGGTGCTCAATAAAGGTAATCGCGGTTCACATCCTGTTTATAATATTTCGAATGTTATTTAAAGACAGTTTGTACCTAACAATGACCAAGATCCCACAAACAGCGACACGTTAACCAACACAGGGATATTCCCATGTCCACATGCAAATGTAATTTGGTGTCCAGATATTTGACAGCGGAATCGAACACGGCCGCAGCGGAATCAGACATAATTGCCTCCGCCGCGGCTTGTACTAATTACCAGTACACCGACCTGCAACTCAAACATAAAGACTTCAAACGGACTCATTAACGCTGCTCAGATAATGAGGGTTTTGCAGACGTTATATTGCTCTAAATGTATACGAAACAAAGGAAATATTGTCAATGGGGTCGCTTTTTGTTCCATAAATTTCATTGGTCATGATAATCGTTGGTAATCATAATTTTTTTGGTCATAACTTATCGTATCGTAACCAGATCGGTGAAGGTCGCTCTAAGGCAAGATCTTAGACCATGAAGTAGAAGAGAGGAACAGATAATACATCAAAATCATTTGTAGCCTTTCATTAAGACGGGTTTAGATTTAATTAAATCTGTTAATTATCAACAGGGACAATTAAAACCGGCACAATGTGCTTGTAGGTAATTCGGGCAGTTGTGTGCTACAGCTACATACACGAAGCACTTATAACTGGAGCCGCCTTTAGTTTGCCTTCACCCTACTTTATTTCTGATACTTGCCATCTTTCAACAGACAACACACATACTCTTAGTCATCGAATCGATGTTACTTTGCAGAGATTTACTAATTAATTACACCAAAAACTCTGTTACTCCGAAATCACGAGAATACAGTACCTATTTTTTGCGTGACTTAATCTCACTATATTGCGGAGTAGCAATATAAAGTTGTCCATTTATTATTTTGTCCAGTTTATTTTATGGAAATATCAAAAACAGGTTTTTTGAGTCACAAGTATAAATACAAGTTTGGTTTCAGTGTCATTTAAAAACATTCGTATCAATTATGATGGTTCCTTCTACAAACACACGCCAAAACGTAACCGTCACAAAAACACGCCCGCAACTAAACATTTCTTATGACCATTCATGATGAATACAATTTATCAGTTGTCTGGTACACATAATTACAAACTTTGCTTAGTTTGGGACTGGATCAATTGGTGTAATTTGTCCCATGATATTTATTTATTTAGTTATTTTTAACAGAGGGGAAAAGCACGTGACCATCTCCGGTGATGACTGCTATATTATATACATACAATCAACGCTAAAAGTAGCTGCTCACATTTGTACCTTTTCACATTACAACCGCGTACGTGGCGTCATAAAAAACAGACTTACGTATCAAAACGACAAGGTAACAAAGTGAGCAGGCACTTTTGAATTAGACTCACGTCTCGAATCATTCATTACGATTAATGAGATTTGTCGTGACTCGTTGTAAAATTAACACAAAAAGGTAAAGGCTGGGTAAAGAACTTAATTACAAATATAATGTGAGGAGAGTTAATTTGAATCGCATAATCGTCCTAATTCTACGCAATTTATTGTAAAGCTATTGCCATTCGTTTAATTCAAGAATAAGTAAGCAAAATAAAATTAATGTCGCTGCACAATAGACACCGAAATACCTAACAAACTGAGCAAAGCTTGTACTAAGGGTACTAGCTAGGCTCCGGATAAACACACTTAATATATAAGTATAAATGATAAATTCAGTACAATATTAAACAGCCAAGACTTAAGAACATAGTTTTGTCTTGTACCCATCATAAATTATTGCCCTGATCGGGAATCGAAATTATGTCAAGCCACGAAAAAAATGACGTAACATCTCTTACTAATTTTTGTCACCAACGGGATCATCAGATACCACCTAGGCATTAGAAAAAAACGGACAGTGATAAAACAGTCTTCTTATAATAGGTACCTAAAATGCCTACCATAATCGGACGGTAGTAAAACAGTTCTAATGCCTACATAAAAGCGGACAGGGTTAAAAAAAACACTTTTTATATTACAGGTAAAATCTAAAATACATAACAATGAAACTGCGTTTCTCTCAATAGCTAAATAATAACATTACATCTGTTTAATTTCAGAACCAGGTACACAACAAATTCCCGCAACAACCAACTACTAAATCAACAGTCTAACAAATCAAACGGTCAAGCGTGAGTCAGGCTCGTACCCTAAGAGCTCCGTACTGTTACAACTAAAGGACGAGCAAAAAACGACGAAGTAATAAAATGTCAGTTAAGACTTTTTTGTATGAGTAATATTACTTCTACATTTTTAATTTATTTCCATCGATAAGTTTTTTTTTAAATATTTAGCATCATTTAATTTTTTGTTCGCTCCAAGAAAATTTCAAGTGTCTAATTAAGTATAACGGTTTAGAAGAGACGGCCCTGAGAGATGAGAAAGAACAGACAGCGAAGCTTTAGTTTTATAAGCACGAGTATACGTCCGATTTTCTTAAGAATTTTCTCAGTTTTGACGGCATCCGGGTTTTTTACTAATCATACTGCGTTTCCGTGTCCAAGCGAAACCCAATGTATTGATAACTTAAATGGCCATCTGCGAAAAAAATCTAATTCAATGTAAATGTTATGAATTTTGGATGCCTTTGTCAGGCGACGACAATTTTGCTGATGGAAACACTAACGCTACAACTATATAAAGTAAGCTGATCTTTAATAGCAAATTGTTTATTATCTTCAATGTTGCGAAATCCCGTTTATCTTCTGAATCAGCTACTCTTTTAAGCCCGCTTAATTTGGCACTTTTTTTTTTATGCGAATAGGAAGGCAAACGAGCAGGTGGGTCACCTGATGGTAAGCGATCACCACTGCCCATAGACACCCGCAACCCCGGAGGGATTGCAGATGCGTTGCCAACCTAGAGGGCTAAGATGAAATGCCTCTTGTGCCCGTATTTTCCCCGGCTGTCTTACTCTCCACACCGGAACACAGCAGTGCAAGCACTGCTGCTTAGCGGCAGGATTAGCGAGTAAGATGGTGGTAGCGATCCGGACGGACCTTGCACAAGGCCCTACCACCCGCACTTATTTCCCTACGTCTTCTTTTAAGGCACGAATTAAACAAACATTATACCGTAGGCCACGTATGGTCCATAATAATTGGGAACAATCTTTTTCAATGCTAAAAATCCTTAATTATAAAGCCAGAAAAAGCAACTTTCACTACTGACTGGCGTTTCTTGAACTCACCATACACCAGGGCCTCTATTCAGCGCTGTACCGACTCCGCTTTCGCTCGGCTGCCATTCATCCGGGAACACTAGCCAAACTCTGCCTTCTTTCGGCAATCGCTGTGCTCTAATTGCCAGCGGTATAAAATTTCAAGGCCTCTAGCGGCGAATCCACACCCGATAGCCTTTATTCCTAATGGCAATCTCATGCGGGACACTAAAAACAAAGTGCAACATGTCAGTACGCTTTGCTATAATCAAATTTGACACCAGAACACGGGGCGACCGTTGAAACGCTGCGCGGCACAATCAAGCGGTAAATTCGCCACGCGACAAAACAAATGAATATATGTAAATGAACGAGTGATTAGTGAACGGTCGGTGATCGAATTATACGTAACGAGGGCACGCTGATTGCGGCTGTTAATACAATCCGCGTAAGCCGGTTTAGAGTAGAATCCCTCAAGAGAACACGGATGACAATGTGTTCATAAAAATAATTAGAAAACTTACTTTGTTCAAGGAACTTGTGTCAAGAAAAGAGTTGTTGAAAGGGCCACCGTGACGTCTTAATGCGATCCATTCCGATTCAGTTAAATTCGCTCGCTGTCAGATCCACACTAAAAATGACAGCTACAACATTGAGTTTCTTGCGGCGCGTTCGTCTTGGCAATGATGGTCTTGAAATTACATGTAAAAGAGCCTTTGGGAGCCTATTTGCGAAGCAATTTTTGATTTTGATTTATAATTGTAACTCACGGGAACCTTATACACAACATACATTAGAATAACATTTTAAAACAATTTTTCATTATTGAAGCTACTGCAGGATTGGCTTCCACTAAACTGATTGCTCTTCTTAATTTCCCTTAATGTAATTGCATTCTTAAAAGGCGTATTCTTAAATTGGCATTAATAATTCATTCTGAAATGATTCTCGGGCGCATTCTCAGCTTTTTCCTAATTGCTCGCAAATTGCTTTTTCATTGATCGATGCTCGCGGTTTGTGTTAATTATGGTGAAATTAAAGAAATCGTCTTCATTAAGCTGCTTCATTAAAGATTTATGTAAACTACGCAGTTAATACTAAGTTATGTCGTTCTTTATCTGTCTTTAAAAAGAAGATTACTTTTCCGTGCACTTTTCCGTATGTTCTTTAAAACTAGCGACCCGCCCCGGCTTTGCACGGATATTATGCATGTGTTATACATTATAAACTTTCCTCTAGATTCACTCTATCTATTAACAAAAACCGCATCAAAATCCGTTGCATAGTTTTAAAGATTTAAGCATACATAGGGACATAGGGACATAGGGACAGAGAAAGCGACTTTGTTTTATAAATACTATGTAGTGATGATGAACTTTTTTATATTCTTTAGAAGTTTGTTTCCTTCACACGATCCCACATGTATTCGCTCATGCTATATAAACGTGACTTTTTAGGTCTAGTTACCTTGGGGTCTGTCCACCCCGTAAGAGATAAATAATTGACTTATGTACTTACTTATGCATATACAAGCTGTTGCCTGCGACTCCGTCTGCACAGAATTCGCCTATCGCTATCCCGCGGGAACTATGCAATTTTCCGGGATAAAAACTATCCTACGTCCTTCCCCGGTACTCAAACTATCTGTGCACCAAATTTTAACTAAATCGGTCCAGCGGTTTAAGAATGAAAAAGTAACAGACAGACAGAATATTAGTAGGGACAATATGTTCGCTTGGTCTCATAATACATTAATAATTAAAACTAAATCGGGTAATAATACACGGACATAAATCGCGTATTTATCCTTGACAAGGTAGACAGAGCCTAAGGTAATAAAACAAAAAGGCCACATTTAGCATGCTAAATAATAATTTCGTTTACCCACTTCTGAACTAGGTCAATATTTCGGTTGTAAGGAAAAAAAAGTTACAGGAACTCGATTAATTATTTATTACCTATGAAAATGGAATGCCGCGCGCTAATTATTAGCTCTTAATTAACAAAAAATCGAGGTTTGGGTTATGCATGAAACAGTTAAGTTATTCAGTTTATTCAGGAGACAAAAATGTTTTTGGGGTCCAAAATTATTGGAAATTAGCTTCTACTCGCGACTTCATCCGCGTAGAATTTGAAATTCTATATAATTAAAACCGACAAACGGGCATGCGGTGCACCTGATGGTATGTGATCACCGCCGCCCATGGACAACCACAGTAACATTAGGACTGCTAGAGCGTTGCCGGCCATGCAAGAAGTGGTACACTCGCCTCTTAAAGGTACCCTCGTAGCCAGTTGGAAAAACCCCAGCCGCCAGCCCATTCCAAATTTTACACGTACGTTGAAAGACCGTTTAAATCGTACGGTGTTGGAGCACCATCCATCGAGGTGATGTTGATGGAAACTACTTTTGAATCGAGTAGTACGGTGATGGAACTTGGCAGCTGAAACAAGGTTAAAAAATAATGGTTAAGGTTAATTCACATGTTTGTCGTTATCCCGCAGGAAATATGCCATTTTTCGGGATAAAAAGTAACCTATATCCTGGCCGGTGATTTTCTCAACAGATTAGTAAAGTTTGCATCAAACTCTGTTACGCCGTTTTCACGTGATGCGCTCGCAAATATGACAGACAAACAGACAAAAATTCTAAACACTTTTGGAACTTGTTCTGTTATCGATTCTAAGTATCCCCAGCTAATATTTTTTTAATATCTTCAATGTACAGACTTTCGACCTTCTTTGGTTACCTTCATCGACAATAAAAACATCAAAAAGTGTTTTTCAGCCGCTGAGGACAGGATTCGAACCTGCGCGGGTAGAACCCATTGGATTTCAAGTCCAACTCCTTAACCACTCGGACACCTCAGCTACAAGCAACCAGTTAAATTTTACAGCGACTTGACATTTCCTCATTATTTTTGTCGTGCGCTCAATTAAAACCTATTGTTATGATTTTTACATTTGTAATCCGAGAGCTAGTAGATATTTTGTAATAAAATACTTGATGGAGCATACAATTTCGCTGATTATACAAAACGGACGCATTTCAAAATCATTTGCCGTTCGAAAAACAAAATCGTTCATTATAAGGTTTCAAATGCAACAGTGTCTGATTTTGAAATGTGTCGCTTTTGTATTTTAATTAGCGATTTGTACAATGCTTCCTTTACAATATTATGTTTATACTATCTATACTAATATTTATACATCTATTTGTCTCATTACCTGTAAAATTAATGTGTTTTATGTACAATAAAGAGTTATACATACATACATACATTTATAAAGAGGTAAAGTTTGTGAGTTTTTGAGGTTGTAGGGGTTAATCTCTGGATCTACTGGACTAATTTTGAAAATTATTTTATCAATAGCAGCCATATTATTTAATTTTGTGAGTGTCATAGGTTATATTTAACTTTATGTTTTGGTTTAGTTACCGTAAATGAAGTATCATACAAGTTTTGACGCTTCCTCGAATTCCTGTTCGAAAATGTGTGACAGCTCTCGGCCTATTAAGCATACAACAGTACTTAATTAAAATACTAAGAAACGGGTTAAAATGTTTATTTATTTTTATAATAAATTTTATGTTTTGTTTCCATGTTAACAATTTTGCACATTAGGTATAAGGCAGAAAAAAGATATTTATTTAAAAGGGAAAAAAATGGTTACAAATCGCAAAAAGCTAAAAAGTGTTTTTCAACCGCTGAGGACAGGATTCGAACCTGCGCGGGTAGAACCCATTGGATTTCAAGTCCAACTCCTTAACCACTCGGACACCTCAGCTACAAGCAACCAGGTAAAATAGATAGCGACCTTAAAACAAATCAATCGCTTAATTACGGCCTATTGTTTTATTATTTGTATTCTATTTTATAGTCGCACACAGTTTAAACAAGGTACTCCATTTACATTAGTTTAGATTCTATAATAAAAACAGTAACAAATTCATAGACAGAAAGAGAAGTTGGAAGCGGGTAATCTAATCTAACTAATATTATATACAAATGCGAAAAGTATGGATGGATGGATGGATGGATGGATGGATGGATGGATGGATGGATGTTTGTTTGTTACTCAATCACGCCAGAACGGCCCACCGAAGCAGGATTAAATTCGGCACATATATAGAGAAAAGTCTGGAATAGCTCATAGGCTACTTTTTATCCCGGAAAATTCCCGCGGGATAGCGATAAACGAATTCCTTGCAGACGAAGTCGCTGGCAACAGCTAGTTTGATATAAGCAATTGCCGTACCAAGGAGAGCCTTTAGATAGTCTCTAGATCAGTAGTTCCCAAAGTGGTCCAGGTGGACCCCCAGGGGTCCACGGAAGACTCGACGGGGGTCTACGTTGGGCGTGACCAAAAATGGGGGTCCACAATCGCAAGCGGGGGTGCATGAAAATTGAATAAAATTTGTGAGAATTAATTGGTTCTTGTGCTTTGAGTCATTGTAGATTTCAAGAAAGTAAAATAGGATGGAGTCACTCGCAGCACAAAAGTATAAATTTAATAGAAAATTTGTTTAGTCGACTTTATTTTCAAATAATTAACCCTATCAAGCAATCAATTCTAACCATTTTTTTCGAAAACTGTTAATTTATCGTTGAAACTCTGCAACAACGCAAGTTTCCATAGATTATAGAGCTAATCTTCATTTTTTTTTCGAGATTTAGTTTAGAAATTAGTGGTAATGTAGGGGCTGCAGGGGGTCCACCGGATCCAGCAAAATTTTGAAAGTGGTCTATGGAACAAAAGAGTTTGGGAACCTCTGCTCTAGATCGTTTAGCTTCATTAATATTCCTTTAACAATGTAGATAAATGCAGATAAAAATAATAAAATCTTTTGGAACCTAGAGGTTAGACTCGTTATCACGATTTGTGAGAAAAGATATACTCAGCAGCACAAAATTTGGCACAGTGTCCATACAAAATTTCTTACGTTTCACACATTTGAGGACCACTCTTTTTGCCGCTTAATATAGCTCATTTTTTTTGTCATTCAATTAATTGTTGCTTTTGTTGTTGGTAACGATTAGCTGTTACATTACGGAAAAGCCACTTTGATATAACTAGGCACGAAACAATTATGAATCTTCCTTCAGAAAGGTTAAAAGCGACATAAAATTGACAATAAAAAAGTGTTTTTCAACCGCTGAGGACAGGATTCGAACCTGCGCGGGTAGAACCCATTGGATTTCAAGTCCAACTCCTTAACCACTCGGACACCTCAGCTACATACAGCTGTTTCAAATTTACAGCTAAATATTCTTAAATAGAGCGTTCGTCCAATAAGGCATCCATTGTTTCATAAATCTATTATTTACATTACAGTACTGTCTGACAAGCTGCAACAAATTATATAGTAGGCAACAGTAACATAACATAACGGAGTCCTAATTGCAGCAAGCTGTTTAACTAGCTCTACAATATTACAATATATACAATTTTAATACAATCAAATTCAAATGTTGTCATATAGCTACAAAAATCTTAATTAGTGGTGTTCTAGATTACCACGAAACGATAAAAATTGTGAACTCAGAATAAGCAATAAGAAGAAAGGAATGGTAGCAACTGTATGGACTACATAACATAAATACATAAATCACGTATTTATCCCTTACGGAGTAGAGAGAGCCTAAGGTAACAAGACCCAAAGACCACGTTCAGCATAATTGCGAGCGTATAGGGGAAAAGGGGAATCAAAATATGGAGTAGTGTATTAAAAATATGAAAAACATGGTAACACACATTAAATGAACAAAAAAAAGTAAAACACTGTTAAAAAAAATTAAAACAAGATAAAGTACGCTTCGCCGTTACTAAAATAAGTATCTGAATAAATAATAATAAATCCAGCCTTTACACATCCCACTGCTGGGCAAATGCCGCCTCTCAGAATAATTAGTAGTAAGCACTGTGGGTCCGCGTGGGAACTTATGGTTTGGGGAACGCGGGGGTGCAGATTGGATATTAATAAACTCCATTGAATTGCTTTACAGGTGTGTTCTGATTTCCTCAGAATATTTTCCGTCATCGAAAAGCTTTTTGTAAATTTCAAAATGCAATTTTGCACATAAATTCCGAAAACACAGCGGTGTAACCACGGGATTCGAACCCGGAACCTTTGCTTGAGAGGCCAGGGGCCTTACTATGACGTCTTAATGCGAATCAATTCCGACTCAGTTCAGGTTTTAGTTGTCATTTTAAGTACGGATCTGACAGCGAGCGAACCTAAACTGCATCGGAAAACAATAGCCTACCACGGTTACCTTCAACTAATTAAGGGCCAGTGCAGACGGACTGCATTCCGACTGCAACGTAACTGCCAACTTCTGACTGCCCGTACCTTTTCTATTGCAGTTCCGTTACAGTCACTAAAGGAGCCTTACCATTACGTCCTAATTCCGACTCAGTTCAAGTTTTAGCTGTCACTTTTAGTATGGATCTGACAGCGAGCGAACCTAAACTGAATCGCATTAAGACGTCATGGTAAGGCGCAGGGGCACGCTAACTGCGATTGAAATTTATGGGCAGTCGGCAGTTGGCAGTTACGTTGCAGTTGGAATGCAGTCTGTCTACACTTTATATTAAAATTTCGCGTACTTGTGTAAGTCAAATGACAAAACAATTATCTGGTGTTTAAATTATGATGGCCGGACCAGGAGCGTCTCCGCAGAGATTCTTCCACAATTGGTCCGAGTGACTTCAAGTTTTGATGACGCACCAATGCAATGGGGGCTATCACGTTTGAATTTGCCACTAGAAGCGCCAGTGACGCGTGAGATCTAATCAAATTCACTTTTCACTGGTTTTGGCGGGTTTCGTGACATAAATTATATCTAATTTATTTCATTTACCTGCTGAAAAGTGATCTCCTTCGTGAAATTATCGCAAATATGGATTATTTGACGATGAATGTGAGCGCTTTGAAAGCGGATTTTACCGGACAAAACGGAACTGCACGGCATTGCGGCATAGCTACTCGATATATGATGATAGTTATTTATAATTAATAAACATAATCATTAAGATTCAAGGTTTAAAACTTTGTTTCGGCGCCGATCTTATAGAGTCGCCTTTAAGTTTGACAGCTATACCTCTAGACCAGTAGTTGCCAAAGTGGTCCAGGTGGACCCCCAGGGGTCCACGGAAGACTCGACGGGGGTCTACGTTGGGCGTGACCAAAAATGGGGGTCCACAATCGCAACCGGGGGTGCATGAAAATTGAATAAAATTTGTGAGATTTGATTGGGTGCTGTGAGTCATTGTAGATTTCAAGAAAGTAAAGTAGGATGGACTCACTCGCAGCACAAAAATATAATTTAATTGAAAATTTGTTTAGTCGACTTTATTTTCAAATAATTAACCCTATCAAGCAATCAATTCTAACCATTTTTTTCGAAAACTGTTAATTTATCGTTGAAACTCAGCAACAACGCAAGTTTCCATAGATTATAGAGCTAATCTTATTTTTGTTTTCGAGATTTAGTTTAGAAATTAGTGGTAATGTAGCTGCAGGGGGTCCACCGGATCCAGCAAAATTTTGAAAGTGGTCTATGGAACAAAAGAGTTTGGGAACCTCTGCTCTAGACCTTAGTCCACAGTGGCGCCAACTGGTGTGCAAAAAAACTAGTCCCCATTGCAGTCAATCAAAAAGCACCGTTAGCAAAAAATCTTTCGTAAGTACATTACTCTTTGAATTTCACTTGACGCAAAAAATTGCCGCCTTACTAGGTGTTTTGACGTTTAGTGAAAAAAAATATGGCGATCTATGGTAGCCTGTTTTTTTTTGTGCAAGTATTCAAGCAAAAGTAACGTTATTCAGCCAAAAATCAAGTGATAGAAAAAACAAACAGATTTTAGAACGAAGCAAAGACATGGTATCGTTTTTGATACCGTATGCATCTAAGGGTTAATATTAAATTTTTGACAGGAACTTATTTTCTATCGAGGCAAGTTTCCAAAGAACAGTTTGAGCGTAAAATAAGAAATCAAAAAGTGTCTTTCAACCGCTGAGGACAGGATTCGAACCTGCGCGGGTAGAACCCATTGGATTTCAAGTCCAACTCCTTAACCACTCGGACACCTCAGCTACAAGCGGCTGGCCGAAATTTAGTAAGTCCTTCAATAGAGCACGCGTTTAATTAAGACCCATTGTCTTAAACAGGTGTAACGTAAAATAAAGCAAAGTAACCTTGATCAAGGCGATATTTACAAAACCGAACCGTTGTAAGTAGTTTACGTTAAACAGTATTTGTTATAATTGTTCTAGAATACTTCATCATATTATGGATGGATTTGTTTGGCTGAATCTATCAGGATTTTTTCCATGTAGTTGGTTATATATAGACCTATTTCGCTTAGATATTGGAGGCACGGTAGTGCGCCGCCAAGTAAACAAAGATGAAAACGAAGCAATACCTTTCCTCTGTCCTAATCTTATGGCGTTAAAAACATCACAACCGAATTAAGATCTTCCTATTTTTTGAAGTTGGTTAAAAAACAGCTTGTCGCTATCGCTAGCTGCAGACAATCGTGTTTATTACCGCGATAATTAATAGAGCGCTTCGATAAGCGCTTCACCAAATTAATAATCAGACAACATTCGCCGTTTGATTACCGGTTCGAGGTCAAATGGTTCGTCTTACTAGATTTACATTAGAAAAAATTTGCTCTAGCGCAAGTTTTATTGCCATTATAAAACTCGAGTAAAACAAGCAAAAAAATATTACCATAATGGATAACATTTATCACCACATGATTTTTTATAGGTATTTTGTGACTCATAGTGAATTTGGTTAGATGTTTGTAGGTATTAAATATTTTGGCATTATTGCCACAAAACAATTGTTCCAATTGTGACCCCTGTTCACCCATTGTGTGTGCAACCCCAAAAACACATTAAATAAAAAAAGCCACACAAGAACAAAAATACAAAAAGTTCGCAGTCGGTAGGATTCGAACCTACGCTCCCAGAGGGAATCTGATTTCTAGTCAGACGCCTTAACCGCTCGGCCACGACTGCTGCTGCTATCGGTACGAAATGATGAGAGTACTTGAATTGCACTATAAACATTTAATGGGATTACAAAATCGTGACACAGTTAAAAATACATCTATGCAATATAACAATTGGCTACTTAGAATCGATAACAAAACTCGTCCAACAGTTTTTAGAATTTTTGTCTGTTTGTCTGTATATTTGCGAGTGCATCACGTGAAAACAGCTAAACGGATTTTGATGCAAACTTAACTAATCTTTTAAAAAAATCACCGGCCTGGTTATAGGCTAACTTTTTATCCCGGAAAATTGCATCGTTCCCGCGAGATAACGATAAACATATCAAAGGTCGCGGCTGCCTTGAGTCGCGACATTAATAATTATTGCAGAATATACTTACTGCAAACACCAGCATGCTTATTACGTAACTCGGTCGCGATCACCATCGTGTTCATTTTGACAGTTCATGTATGGGCTGACAATTGGCATCGGAATCAGCTAGCTGTCACATTCATACAAGAACCGTCAAAATGAACACGATGGCGATTGCGAGCGAGCTACGTAATAAGCTAGCAGTTCTTAAGTGTAATTCTATGCGGACGAAGACACGGGCAAAAGCTAGTTAGTAAATAAAGCTGCTTCTAAAAAAGTACCTATGAAAATGAGCTCTAAAGTCGTCGCAATTTAAAAGGCCCGTTTTGACAGTTCACGCCCATGAAGTTCTCTATTTTTTACCGATCGAAATGTTCTGAAGGTAATTAATTGCATTTTTCATTGATGTGTATCGCTCACTCAGCTAAGTGCTGTGGCACAACGATTTTTTCATATTGTACACAGACTATTACTAATCGGTTAAGGAAAAAATAAATCGATCAAGATATTTTTTTTTAAAGCCGACTCGCACTTCGCCGGTTTCATTTATTTTATTTAGACCAATTAATTACTGAATTTCACCAGCTGTGTAGTGATCTTTACTGAAAATTATGACCTTGGAGCTCAAAGCCGCAAACAATGGCAATACTGATTTCTATAGAATGGCTCGTCTTCATCATCTGATGAAAATGATTGACTGAAGATTCAGTTTTTCTCTATTTTTTTGTAATTGAGTGAATGTTATTGTAACAAAAATATTAAATGAAAGAAATTTTACCTTTCGTAGCATTGTATCATTTCAAAATATCAGTTTAAGTTAAATTTTCTTATCAGAACTTTAATCCAAAGCACTTTACAATATATAATTCAAATCGATCAAATACTCATGCAAACTTGAATCGATTTATCGTGAGTATCGAGTACCGAGTCGTAAGGTTACATCACTAGTTACGTCGGGAAGACAAATGTCAAAACGGGCCTTTTATTTTGCGACGACTTTAGTATTTATTCAACAAAATATTAATTGACATTTAATTAGACTCTTATTGCATTCAAGTTTGTGTTCTGTTGTTTTTCTTGTGAATTGTCTGTATGTAAGTGCCATTTAATGATTGTATAGCATTTTTTTTATAAGCCATTTTATTCCGAATTCGCTACAATTTCAGTAAGTACATGTTGTTGTTGTTGTTGTTGTCGTTTTTTTATATTGTCGCGTAATTCGGCGTGCCTCATGGCATAGGCCTCCTCCGTGTATTGGGGGGTTTGGGCTATAGTTCCCACGCGCGCTCAGTGCGGATTGGGAACTTAACACACACCATTGAATTACAAATGTAATTTTCGCCTATAAATTCCGAAAAACTCAGAGGTGCGAGCCCGGGATTTGAACCCACGACGCTCTGGTTGAGAGGGCACAGGTCAAACCACTAGGCTACCACGGCTTTTTTTTTATTGTATGCCATAAGATATTAATAAAGGAATTAATAGTATTTCCAACCAAACTGGCTAATGCAACAAGTTTGCAATCATACTTTCTCTATGTACCGCCTCTCTCCGTCTCAACATATTTGTGACGTCACTTGTCGTAATAAAGTTGTCGACGCCGTCGCTTGCGCAAACAACAAACAGCTGCGACAACAATAACAGACATAAATGAACAACAATGTAGAGTTATAATGATTGTGTTTTATAAACCGAGCCATAATTAAACTAAAGGAAAATGTGACCATTGCGTTGAAACCACCAAGTATAAGTACACATAAAGAACGCATAAAGGTATAAAATTGAAATTAATACCAAATACTTAGGTCTGCGGCCCCTTAGAGCTGTGAAAAAATAAACCGTCTAAATCAACACAGTCAAAAGATAGAGTCAGTAGAAAAGGTTACTTCCAGTTGCGGCAGAAATTTTAAAATTGGTATGAAAGTACAACCAATGACATCTAACTAATATTATAAATGCGAAAGTATGGATGGATGTTTGTTTGTTACTCAATCACGCCAGAACGGCCCTACAGATCTGGATGAAATTTGGCACACAGATAGAGAAAAGTCTGGAATAGCACATAGGCTACTTTTTATCCCGGAAAATGGCATAGTTCCCGCGGGATAGTGATAAACGAATTCTTTGCAGACGAAGTCGCTGGCAACAGCTAGTCAGTCTATAAATGTAATGCTTATGAACAGGATCCTTACCATGATGCCCTAATTCCGACTCGGTTCAAGTATTAGCTGTCACTTTTAGTAAGAATCTGACAGCGAGCGAACCTAAACTGAATCACATTAAGACGTCATGGTAAGACCCCAAGACAGTTATCCTGCCCATATTATTATGTTCTGCGATCCGCGATGAAGTTACAAAGGCCTGTAAAGGCGGATTAACTTGGGGATTCAGGGGTTTTAGTTTTACTTAATTATGGCTTAAAATTTGATGATGTGATAGCACTGAATAGCTAATTATTAAATAGCTCGTTATAGATTTGATATGCGATCAGAGCCTCTAGTGTAAGTTTTCACACGAACAAACGTCTCGAACGCGATCACGTAAACGTCTCAATTACTATGGAATAATTGGCAGCGCCACTTGCGGATCGAAACGGCAACAAACTGTTCCCATAGTATTTGACATTTTAACGCAAACGCGGTCGAGACGTGTTCTGTGACCGAAAACTTACACTAAGCATACTGAATTCTTCTTTTTTCTGTCACACTTTGACAGCTCCGTTGAAAATCCCCAACAAAAATGACGAAGCGCCCCGAATAGCTTACTAGGAACTCATCGGTTATCAGTTATGCTCGGCAAACTGTAATTTTGGTGACGCCGAATAGCAAATTAAACGTTAGGCTCTGCAAACGGTTGGTAATATTGCTCGCGTGTCAGTGCCGAATAGAGGCCCTGCTTTATAAACACTGGATTTTATTTACACTTGTTGAATTTATACGCATGAAAAATACGAATGCTGTCGAGTTTTGGATGTTTAATGTAAGTTAAGTATATTATTTATCTATACCATTTTCATTCTCACCTGTTCTATTTGGTAAACAAATTTCTAACCTCAAAACGTCTAATTTTTATTTTTTAACTATTTCATCGTAAATAAAGGAACTGGAGATAAAATATCAGCAAAATTATGTACAAAATATTGCCTCGGGTTTATTTGATAACATAATACACCTTATTCTTTACAAAAATTTGCACATTGAGGTTAGAATTTTGTTTACCAAATAGTACAGGTAAGAATGAAAATACCTTTATATTAGTATGTACATCCATGTTTGGCAAAATAGTACAAGTATTATTTAGTTTGGAACTAATAATTAAACTACTAATTATCGGAGGATAATTTCCCGGGATATTTATTAATTAAAACCTTATTTAATGTTTCAAATATGATTACTTTATTGTAATTAAAATCAGTGGAAATCACGTTAGTCTAAAACGCCCACAATCATGCTGAACGTGGCATTTAGGTCTTGTTACCTTAGGCTCTGTCTACCCCATAAGGGATAAAGACGTGATTTATGTATGTATGTATGTAGTCCATACAGTTGCTACCATTCCGTTCTTCTTATTGCTTATTCTGAGTGCACAATTTTTATCGATTCGTTGTGATCTAGAAGACCACTACCTAATTAAGATTTTTGTAGCTATATGACAACATTTGAATTTGATTGTATTGAAATATTTTTTGGGACTAATATAGAGCTAGTTAAACAGCTTGCAGCAATTAAGACTCCTTTATGTTATGTTACTGTTGTCTACTATATAATTCATTGCAGCTTGTCAGACAGTACTGTAATGTAAATAATAGTTTTATGAAACAATAGATGCCTTATTGGAGAGACGCTCTATTTAAGAATATTTAATTGTAAATTTGAAACAGCTGTATATAGCTGAGGTGTCCGAGTGGTTAAGGAGTTGGACTTGAAATCCAATGGGTTCTACCCGCGCAGGTTCGAATCCTGTCCTCAGCGGTTAGGTTGAAAAACACTTTTTTTATTCTTTTTATCTCATTTTTAGCCTTTCTGAAGATTCATAATTATGTCGTGCCTAAGTATTATCAAAGTGGCTTTTCCATAATGTAACAGCTAATCGTCGCCACAATTAATTTAATCACAAAAGAAAATGAACTATATTAAGCGGCAAAAAATGTGGTCCTCAGATGTGAAATGAAATGAAATGAAATTTTTATTTGTCAAAGCGGGTGTACAAAATTGGTCTTAAGTTATGATAGGTTAACATTGGATCTCCACATTGTGCCTTTGGACAGGCGTACAAATATCAGATTTAGGTAAGTATTTAATGCATTACGGGTTTGATAATCTCAGAATACTCATTTGGGAACTCACTTATACTGTAAAAACATTTGTCATATAGCCATGTCAGCAACATTTTTCTAAATATTTTTAAATTCTTGCTTTTGAACACATCCGGTAGCTTATTGTAAACAGTAATACACATCATGTAGGTGTTCTTGATGGACGACAGAAACATAACAAAAAAATTGTATAAAAAATTTCGTGCTCCTGAATATTTTTTCTCACAGATCGTTGTCACAAGTGTAACCTCTATCCGTAATTTATCAGCTAATCATCACCACAATTATTAATTGAATCGCAAAAGAAAATGTTAGAGTAAAGCAATTTAATTAGCTAATTTAACATCAAGTTAGTGTAAATAGTACATGCCACCTACTGATTAAAAGTATACTAAAAATATGCAATCGAATAGCAAAAACCCAAACATCCAAAGGGTTTAATTGACAACCTTCCTTTTTTTGAAGTCGATTAAAAATCAGATCTATAACAAATGTTTAACGACAGGGGCTATGGATTTCAACTAATGCGAATGGTCGATTGCACATGACCTCTGCCTCAGAGGAAGCGTGCCCTTACGTGTCCGTTTTCTGTTGTATTTACAGTGAAACAAACTAAATCGCGTACCAATGCGGAACCTTATCACTCCAAACGTCGTGACTTACCATAAAGCTGCCAAAGAAGTTACTGCAAAATTATATAAGAAAAGATTCCATAGACTGTACGCTATTTGCGGGATAACTATTTCGACGGTAAGACAAGCTAGCTGAGCCACCTGACCGCTCGTAGCTCGCATTACCTTTGAAATAAACGGAGCGTAACACGACGAAATTAACCGTGGAAATTATAATTAGTGAAACTATTTGGCATAATTATAAGCACTGGCAAGGTGCTGATTAGCGGCTGGCGGAAATTCTGCTGGCAACACCATTTTCTATTTCTAATGCCGCTAGCGTCCTGGGAACACACAGCCAGCAGGGCTGGACGGGGTGTTCTTTTTATAACTTATAGCTTTTTATAGTTAGTTTAAGTTTAGTTTTTAATTTAATCTTAGTTTGATTTGTTTTTTGTAAATATTTATTGGTTGAAATAAAATAGTGACAATATAGAAAATGTCATTTCATAATTTTGAACAATGGAAGGTTGTTTAACCGGGGTGGCTGTTAGTTTTGGGGCTACTTTGATCGTTTTAATATTGCTATGAAATCGATATTGTCCATATGCGGTGAATGTTTGGCATGTAGACGCAAAGGCGATCTATGAAGACATCGTTTGGAAGCAGTAAATTTTACAACAATGTTTTTAAATTTGAAATTTGTATACTTGAGTTCATTGTTAACAATTTTAATTTTGCCAGAGCAAATATTTTTGAACGTTCAGCATATTTCTTGGTTCAAATGTAAAATTAAATCTTAGTAAGCTCTACGCTTTTCTAAATAATCAATAAACAAATTCTTTACTAAACCTTTTGAAGACTCAACAGTAGTTTCTTTTTTCTGCAATAGCAACACTGGCCGTTTAAAAACAAATTAATTAGATGCCTGATTGATTGGCGGTGTGGGGCGAGTAGCAGGCGCCAGCGCAAACACCGCGCAATCAACGTCGGCAAACACCACCGGTTGGCCACAGTTCATAAATTGAATTTTTCCGCCGCACCTGATTGGTCCTCGCTAAATGGTGATCGGCAGTTATTGGCTGATTTCAGATAATTGAATGATGGTTAAGACTGCCTGTGACCTGCGGTTTTATTTTGTTATTAATTAGTTTTCCTTATTATTATGGCACTGAATGCATAATAAAATCGAGAATAAAACCTGTAGTGTCTGTAAAGTCTGCTAGCTCCGACGTCACGCGGAACGTGACAACGTGACACTTTTTCGTGCGTACAGCCGGTGTTTATCGATTTATAGGACGTTATAACGTCAAAAAATGACTCATACAACTATAACACACAATCGCATGCATAGAGACAACGAGCCAGGCCAAATATTAGAAATTTTGAAGCGACTTGCTAGAAGCTTATTTAGGCTTAAGAGGGTGCATCCGTGCTGAGCTCGCAACGTCGCATTTTTGGTGATTTTTTGCGATTATTTCACAGAAAATGAATGAAAGTATCAAGTGTCCGTCTGTAGTGCACTTCGTTTTTAGTTTATTAATGTGTCTAATGCAAGGATTAATGGTCATGGACTTTTATTTTTGTATTAAAGCGATAAAATACTATAATATCTCGTTTAATAAGAAAATAAAAGTCCATCACGATAAATTATTGCATCAGACACATTAATTATACTAAAAACGAAGTGCGCTACAGACGGATATTTGATACTTTCATTCAATTTCTGTGAAATAATCGCAAAAAATCACCAAAAATGCGACGTTGCGAGCTCAGCACGAATGCACCCTCTTAACGGGCGATTCGTGAATTTGACATCATTTACCATGTCTCTTAGTAATATCTATTCTACCATCAACAGTTATTGACGTTTGTTTCTATTCAGGTGACCTACATTGCACACACTAGAGTCACGTTTTTAAACGACATACAACAACTATAATTAGTTACACGTCAACGTTAATCACGACGTTGAATTAAGGTCAAATTTTGCGCAATCAATGGACAGATGTATGTTGGTAGGTAGTTTAATACGGACGGTGAGGTGAAAGTATTTTAAATGCATACGCAGATTTGGAGAGTATTGGCACAGGCAGTCGTGGCCGAGCGGTTAAGGCGTCTGACTAGAAATCAGATTCCCTCTGGGAGCGTAGGTTCGAATCCTACCGACTGCGAATCATTTTGATCCAAAAACTCAAAACGGGTGTCTGTTTATATCGGTGACATAGTTGTTACTAGTAATTTGTTCCGCAGTATTTTCGGAAAAAATATTGGTATGTGATACATTTTCATCACCTTCTACGTAAATGTTTTAAAATGTTAGGGTTATTTTTAAATGGATGTTGGCCGTGAACACTACGAATTTTTCTCCCGTCAAATATAAAAAATAATTATTTATGAATAATTCAACAGAACTTCTTGCTGCATGTTGGTCTGGAAGCACAGGAAAGCATAGAATGTACCAGCTGCTTCTCTTCCCCTGCAGATGGTAATGCCCATCGAGAGAACGGTCAAAAATTTTAATCATTGTGATACAGGCGATGTGGCCAGCAACCCATCACTATTATTTTGATTACCTTTTCCACCTATAAGCTCTGTCTACCCCTTAAGGGATAGCGTGATTTGTTTGTTTGTGTCAACAGTACTTCCATGCTGGTTCGGGAGCAAAGAAAAAACATAAAAAGTAACAGGTAAGAGTTATTGTATTGTATTGTATTGTATTGTATTGTATTGTATTGTATAGGCAATGCGGCTAGCAACACAACCTCTATTTTGATTACCTTCTCCGCCTAAACACCTTCAATCACTGTCCATAAGTCTGTTCCTTAGAAACTCAAAAACCATATCGGTTTTTACCACTAGACAGAGTGATTCAGATTGTGTAAAATAATTTTATTATTGGAAGCGGGGAAAAGTCAAGCTATCTGGGATACTTTTAATCCTGCGCAGACGAAGTCTCGGGCAAGAGCTAGTTGATTCGTAATTAAAGTATTGTTTTAATTTTAAAAACGTGACTGCCGAATCACATATAACAAGTCTACAAATTACATGTCGTCACTTTTTACTGCTTTCAATAAAGAGAGTGGATTTTTGCAAGTTTTGACATGCAGCAGTCGTGGCCGAGCGGTTAAGGCGTCTGACTAGAAATCAGATTCCCTCTGGGAGCGTAGGTTCGAATCCTACCGACTGCGGACACTTTTCGCAATTTTTACAAGTTTTTATTTATGTACTAGCCTACTAGCTTTTGCCCGCGACTTCGTCCGCGTAGAGTTCATTTTATCACATATTGCTATGCATATTTGAACAGGCACTTAACACCCCTATTCTGACTTTTAACTGGTATTTTTTTATAATAAACGATATTAAATCCTGAGGGAATTTAGAAAATCCCTCCTTAATGCACCTTTATGATACTGAAGCAATATTTATATACGTTGCAACTCTAGGCAGCTGCGATTTTCGACATGTTCATCGCTATCCCGCGGGAACTATGCAATTTTCCGGGATAAAATGTAGCCTATAACCTGGTCGGTGATTTTCGCAACAGATTAGTAAAGTTTCCAACAGCATCCGTTCAACCGTTTTCACGTGATGCGCGCACAAATAAATATACAGACAGACAGATAAACAGATAAACAGACAAAAATTCCAGAAACTATTGGAACGTGTTCTGTTATCGATTCTTAGCATCCCAAGCCTTTTTTTTTAAATATCTTCCATGTACAGACTTTCGACCCTCTTCAGCTTTATTATATTATGTATAGAAGATGTTTGTATGTCCGGGTTAAATGTCAGGATTTTTCAAAATTCCCGCGGGATTGAGAATAGACTTTATAAGTCGCGAGCAAGAGTTTATAATTATGCGCGAAGTCGCGAGAAAATGCTAGCGTTTTCTCCTCAGCTGCGCAACGTAATGCTAGTTGCATGAAATTACTCGTTTGATGTAAACTGGGATTAAAGTGGGTGACAGACGGGCGAGTAAGTTCGCGTATTTAAGGCTCGACGACTTTATGGTGCGACCAAACCGCCGCGTATACGCAGTGACGTGTCGCATGAGTTACGTTTTCTCGCCGTTTTTTCATACATTTTGTTGCGATTCCGTATCGTCACCGTTTTTTAAGCGGCGGTGTGGTCGCACCTTTACGCACCTGTGTGTCAGTCTAAGTACGCGTAGGTACTTTTAGAGTTAAGTACAGGCAAGTAAAGTCCATCCGTAAGTACGCGAATTCACTCGCCCGTCTGTCACCCACTTAAAACTAGTTTATAAGTAAAAATAACGGCGTTGGCGCGAGTATCGAGTTGTTCTCTAGAGAATCGGGAATACTGGAGTGACAGTGTAACGGATTATCTTGGAAGTTTACTAGATAGGTGTAGGTAGGGATTTGTTGATGACAAGCTTGATAATATACTATACATCATAGGTGTTAAACTAATCAAAACTGTAGACTGAAATTTTTACTATTGTAATAATTATTTACGACGCGACCCTAGGCAACTACGAGCTTTGTTATGTTTATCGCTATACCGCGGGAACAATGCATTTTTCTGGGACAAAAAGTAGCCTATGGCTTAATCTAGGGTACCAGCTATCTCCATTCCATATTTGATCCAAATCTGATCGGTCGTTTTAGCGTGAAGAACAACTGAAGAAGGAACAAACAAACACACTCTCTTCCTCCCTTCAATATCCTCACAAACTTTCGCATTTTATAATATTAGTAGCATATCAACTTATCCTAACTTATCTTTTGAAATTACACCAGATACATCCAAACACCGAACTCGTATTAAGGTCACATTAACCTCCACAACTCATTTAACGGCTTTATCTAATTCAAGTTTAGAACTAAATCCGTATTCCAGGGTACGGAGGGCGACAGGGCCGGGCTTACGGCCCGTTATTTATGGCTGGTCTCTTCCACGCAACACGCTCGGCCGACGTACCCGTATATTGTTTATGCCTGACTATATCACTCGCTGTTTGAATGCCAACGGCTCGCAGAGGAGTCTGATTTCCATGCGTATTGGGACACTGGGCGCGTGGAGGTAATTTTGCTGATGTAGCGTAATTGATGTAGGTTTGTTTAGGTCACAGTTTTGTATACGATTCTAGTCGTGGCTCAATCCGCGCGTGATAATTTATGTTCTAGAAAATCTCAGTTCACTGGCTATCACACCTGGGGCTCTCTGAGACGGGTACCCTAACATATTTATTATGCTTTCTCTATCAAAATGAAACAAAATGCGCGCACCTAGTCCATAAAGCTAATTTCACGTTAATAGAAAACAGTGACAGAAAAAACACAGTTCTAACATGAAAAGTACAGGTGCCGCTCGCTGTCAGATCCATACTAAAAATGTCAGCGAAGACCTGATCTGAGTCGGAATTGAAGCTCGCATCCCGACAATTATTATATTCGACACGAAGTTTGACGACTGACATTAGCAAAATAGAGGCACCGTAGTAGGAATTACACAAAAATGTTTTGAATGAATCGCCACTAAATATAACTGAGATTTATTACTTAGTTACGAAAACGCCTGTAAAAATTTATAAGTGCCGCGTAAATAGACCTCGGTTAAGTCGAACAACGCTCAAACTAAAACAATAATAATAAATACAAATAATAAAGAGCGCTATTTAGAACGAGGCCACAGAACGAGCGACGTTTTACCTGAAATTCAAGTGTATAATGTAGCTTGTTCTCCGTATATAACCAAGTTATATTACCAGCACTGGTAAAACCAGCTTTGGATGATCAATTTTGGATTAAATTAGGTTTAATTTGGATTAATTTAGGTTTAAGTGCGGTGGGGTGGCCCTTGGACCACCCCTAAGCCGCGAGAATGCTTGTTTTACTTTAGAAATAGTCTTTATTTTACCTTAGAATGTTCTAGTAATGTAACTTGGTTATGTACGAAGAACAAGGGTTATTTATACACACAACATTGATACTAAAGGCTAGTTCACAGCTTTACGGTTCGTTATACTTATGTTATAAAAATATAAGGGTATTAAGAGCAATCAGTGACAAGACGTGTTTTCTCTGTCCATTGCGTAGTCAAAACGCACGCTGTTGATGGATTACTTTTCTACAAACGCAATGAACTTTGAAACTCTTGCTGTATCGTTGGACACGCACAGTCAAAATCTGAAATTTATTTTTCAACTAGCTGTTGCCAGCGACTTCGTCTGCAAATAATTAGTTTATCGCTATCCCGCGGGAACTAAGCAATTTTCCGGGATAAAAAGTAGCCTATGTGCTATTCCAGACTTTTCTCTATCTATGTGCCAAATTTCATCCAGATCCGTTGGGCCGTTCTGGCGTGATTGAGTAACAAACAAACAAACATCCATCCATCCATCCATCCATCCATCCATCCATCCATCCACTCCTTAACTGTCAGTTATGTATGATGACGTCTCTGTCTGTTTCGTAGTAATAAATAGAGACGGAATCATAGATAACCGACAGTTAAGGAGTGGTGAGACAGGCCCTAACACTACCAGACTCCTTATTTTTTTTAATGTGATAAACCGGGTCCCTTTTTGTCCCACAATTTTCATTGATCAAAATAATCATAAGTATGTTTGTCCGGGTGTAATCTTGCGACCCAATTTTGAAGCAGATATCTTCAACCGATTGATCTGAAATTTTGCATATTTAATTAAGTCTGATGACAATACAATAATCTGGTAGTATAGTTCTGGTTACCCAGCCAGGATCGTTTCCACAGGAGGAAACTCTTCAACGGGTATAGTTGCCGGCAAACATCTGGAACATGACCTTGAATGCCCAGAAGTGAATTTAGCGTCTCTTTGGTATAAAAGTACATGCGCGAACCTACCCCTTCCACGTCGTTCTTGCTCAAGATGTTTGCCGGCAACTATACACGTATGTAAGATGACAATACAAGTACAGTGAGCAATAAAAGCTTGTATTAAGAAACCTGCTTAGTGTTTCTCAAAAAAAAAATCTAAATTCGTCGCATTTAGCGGCCGACGCCACAAGTACAGTTTGACGCCCAGGCTTACGCGGCCTATTCACTTTATTTACGACAGCCGTTAGGGCGCTGTAGATTATTACAATTTTAACCTTCGCCTAATGTCCTAATGGCTACTCAAGACAATCACCACTAATGGAAAGTTATATGGCCAGGTTTCGTACGTCATGTGAAGGAAGTTTACGAGTTGAAATAAGAATGGCACTTTTAAAACGGTCTAGGTGTTCTTTTATAGCATCCTCTACACGTATGTCCACGGCTAGGTACATCGGCTTGCCAGAGATGAGCATTTCGTAATTGACAACATTTCATATTTCTGAGCCTATAATTTTAATGGTTCTCTGTATTTTGTTTGAAAAGATGAACACGCTGACAGTTTAATTTTTTCGCTAGGGTTTGTATTTAATTTATAATTAATTTATTAATTTTTGCTTATTCTAAAAGGGCGTAACTCCGATACTATCACAGAATAGACACTTATCCTTTTGTCTTTTCTATATAGAAAAAAAACTGACGTCAATTTAAAATTGTCAATGTCAGGCCTTATTCTCCGATATTCGATTTTCGAGGTTCGCTTCGTGCTGTTCCGCTAATACTAATATGGTCATTAACTTGAGAGTGAGAGAGAAGGTATGCAACGAACTTCAAAAATAGAATTTCAGAGTTGCCCCCCTTGTACTTTGAAGTTGTCAAATACAAAATTATGGTCGCTTATTTTTCTCGTGAAAAAGGCAAAGGCGTTTCACCTATCCTGTGGTAGAATTGGTAAAATTAAGACATGTTTTAATTAATTTTTATTGGCTATAATAAACAATATTATAATTATATAAACATATTGCAGTGATCAAGAGGCAAAATGCTTTCGAACCATATATACATTTTCAGGTGCTATAAAAATGAAATGTTGTCAATTGATTCCTCATACTTTTACTCCCTTTTTTTTTTTTTTTTTTTTATGGTGTGGAAAATGCGCCTTATGCATCCGCCCAGTACGGGGTTACCGGGGGTATGTGGGGCTCTCCCGCGACGGCAGGCATACCCACTAAAAACCTCACGGATTCCCTCCTCGGTCGAATGTGAGGCGCTGCAGGAGAACAAGGTGTCACCGCAAACGCCCCACGACCACCCCGGGATGGGGTTCCCTCTCCGCGGCACCTGTGCAATGCAGGTTTGGGAATTCCCGCCCTCCCCCGCTGGTGCCGCTTGGATTTTTTATAGAGGTTATCTCCTCGTGGCCCCAGTCTTGAAAAAGACAGCGGCCCACGTTCCCGGCGCCTGCGGGCCGGGGTTACGTGTTGACCGACGGTGGCCGGAGCCACGCCGCTCCGCGATCGCGTCCCTTACGGGGCGCACCGCTCCGACGGCAGGCTTATGCCCGCCGACCCTCACGTCAGCTCTCACACCCTCATGTACTACTCTGAAAGCAGAGCGGTACCGAAGGTATGATCGCGTCCGTCACCAAAAGCACCTGCGGGTGCGACCCTCTGGATTTTTTATAGAGGTTTAATTCTTACGGCCCCCTGTCTTGAAAAAGACAAGCGGCCCACGTTCCGACCCCATGGGCCGGGTTGCGTGTTGACCCCTCCCCCCCAGTCGGATATTAGCCAACAGTTAACTAACTTACTAAATAAATTAATTAACCGTTGTTGCCCAGGGTGCACCGGCCCAAGCGTTACCCTTCCCCCCCCCGTGAGGCCAAGAGCCTCTGTTAGAAGGGAACTGTAACACTAGAGCTCTCGAGGAGGTTTCCGACTTCGCACCCCATATTTTTACTCCCTAACCAGCGGCAATTTAGGAAAGTCCTGGAATTATTCTATTCGTAGTTATGATTCAGCACGGCGGACTGGAATGCAATGCAGGATAAAGGTGGGACCACACCGCCGCTTGTAAAACGGTGACGTTACGGAATCGCAACAAAATGTATGAAGAAACGGTGAGAAAACGTGACGCTTACGACACGTCACCGCTTATACGCGGCGGTGTGGTCGGACCCTAATGCATGGATTTCTTTTTCCTTAAACGGCAACACTGGCTTATATAAAAGATTGCTGGCTTTTGGCTCGAAATTCAAACTTGCAATTTTATTTTGCTTAATATACAAAATGTTGACACCCCAAATCATATTTTACCAAGTTTTTCGCAATTCCCAAGGTCAAAGAATCGAATTGCTTTAAAATTCCAGACAAATAATGCGTTGTTTGGGAGAAACGTGTCAAAATGGTTTTGTAGAGCGCCATCTGTCTCGTTGTTTATCCCGTTCTAATTTTTCGCTTTTATATTAGATGCTTAGAATAATAAGGTTAAATTTTCTCTGAAACACTAGACTAGACCACTAGACTTGACTAGAGTCTATTTACTGTATTAGTATAGTCAGTAATCAGTGTTCTCGAAACCATTAGTTTAATTTGAGGTCATCAGTCGACAGTAGCAATTAGCAACCCGTTAATGACAGTTATGGTCGCTTTTGTTTAGTTTCCCGAAGAGTAAACACTACTGGGGGGCCATTAGCACAGCTTTCGACAAAATATCGCCTATTTTATGGAATAAATCTAAGATGATGCTGTACATAATGGCGACACAAGCGGGCTCTAAAATATTTACAATTTACAATACATATTCTAAAGTCAAAGGCGATAATTTAATTCTTTTGCGGTTTTCCAACTCTAGATCCTGCTTGACCTGCGACAAGCCAATCAGAATGCACCAATTGATACTTTTTATTAAAACAAATTGCGTAACATTTCTAACCTCAGGCTTATTGTCTAACTCGCTCGCTATCGCCATTTTGTTCATTTTGACAGTTCTCATGGGCTGACAATTGGCATCGAGATTAGCTAGCTGTCATATTCATACAAGAACTGTCAAAATGAACACGATGGCGATTGCGAGCAAGTTAGACAATAAGCCTACTGTTGTTCTATCTCTCTGAAATAACGTAATGACTAATGACGACGATGACACAATACAAACAATACATTATTTATTAAACACCAATTATCAATAAAGACAAGGTAGACAATGAACTTAGCGCTTAAAAGATCTGTCTCTCTATCAGTCAACTATGATACACAAACACACACACACACACACACACACACACACACACACACACACACACACACACACACACACACAAACACGCATACGATACAGACACGTTTTTAAATGAAACGCTACGACTATCAAAATTAACAACGGTTGCGTAGTTAATATCGATTGCTTTGATAATCGGCCCGAATCCTAATTGAGTGAGAGTAAACAATCGCATCTGACAACAGTATTTCCAACGAGGGCGAACTTTATTCCTGTAATTAAGGCCTAAAGCGATTTGCTTGTCTTTACCTTTCTAATCACTTACACTTTGTTAGGGTTACCCTTGTAGGACGCTAGTAACATAAATTCTAGTGCCTAAAAGCACTATAATGGTCGGTGTATCGGAAAACAATTTTTGTTGTACTCGTACTCGTATTATTTTTGAAGAATACATACACACATACATAAATCACGTTTTTATCCCTTACGGGGTAGACAGAGCCTAAGGTAACGAAGACGTGAATATCTGTCCAATGTTTTTTTTAATTAGCAAACAAAATTGTTAGATTGTTGTTGTTGTTTTTGTGTTGATAGGAATGTATTCTGTTCACGTTTTTAATACCTACATCAGTGTATTTTTAAAATGTTTATTGTTACTACCTACTGATTATTTAATAACTACGGGATAACAGGACAGAATATTAAAATTGTTCTCTATTACAAAATGCATATTACAAAGTTTTGAAAGTTAAAATGTTTGATTAAAAATACCGCGCAAATTGTTTCGCGCGACAAACAGCCTTTTAATTATTTGTCCCTGTTGTGAACATTAATAATGAATACTTTGCATTCGCTGAAATGTTTAATGAAAGGTCAGATGCCTAATTATTTTGATGGGAACACGGGCCGTGACATTGGTAAGATGTCAGGCCCCTATTTCACCAACGTTGACAATTGTCGGTGACAAGTGACAGTTGACAACATTTCATTTTTATAACAAATGAAAATGTATATGGTTCGAAAGCATTTTGTCTCTTGATCACTGCAATATGTTTATATAATTTTAATATTGCTTATTATAGAAAATAAAATTTAATTAAAAACATGTCTTAATTTTACCAATTCTACCACAGGATAGGTGAAATGCCTTTGCTTTTTTCACGAGAAAAAATAAGCGACCATCATTTTGTATTTGACAACTTCAAAGTACAAGGGGGCAACTCTGAAATTCTATTTTTGAAGTTCGTTGCATAACTTCTCTCTCACTCTCAAGTTAATGACTATTATTAGTATGAGCGAGTAGCACGAAGCGAACCTCGAAAATCGAATATCGGAGAATAAGGCCTGACATTGACAATTTGAAATTAACGTCAGTTTTTTTTTTCTATAGAGAAAAGATAAAAGGGTCTATTCTGCGATAGTATTGGAGTCACGCCCTTTTAGAATAAGCAAAAATTAATAAATTAATTATAAATTAAATACAAACCCTCGCGAAAAAATTAAACTGTCAGCATGTTCATCTTTTCAAACAAAATACAGAGAACCATTAAAATTATAGGCTCAGAAATATGAAATGTTGTCAATTCTGTTTACATTACAAACTCGACGAGAATCTACGCCAGTTGGCTTCATATTGACCACGCATTGCCATTCCAATTGTCACTTATCACCGCCACTGTGGATGCAGGTGGCGAGTTGTCGTGCATTGTAGCGTTCTGAGGAGGAGGCCTTTGTTCAACAGTGGACGTTTCTGGCTTATGATGATGATCTAAAAACAGTTTTATAGTGACTTTTGTAAGCATAATCTACACAGTGGCACAAAATTTGGCCTAGTTCATACAAAATTACGTGTTATACATACGAGAGCCTAATTATTTCCCTGAGTAGATTTTATAATATCACTACATAGAATAAAACAAAGTCGCTTTCTCTGTCCATATGTATGCTTAAATCTTTAAAACTACGCGACGGATTTTGATGCGATTTTTTTTAATAGATAGAGTGAATCAAGAGGAAGGTTTATATGTATAATGCATGCATAATATACTGTGAGAACCCGGGGCGGGTCGCTAGTTATTGATATAACACTTTAGCCTCCTCTCAGAATTTATAGGTATTCTATTTGGTACACCCGCCAAACCACAGACTTTTAAAAACATACTCCACCACATAATATAAAATAACGTCGCTTTCTGTTTTGTGTGTCCCTATGTACGCTTAGATCTTTAAAACTACGCAACGGATTTTATTGCGGTTTTTTTGAGTAGATAGAGTGATTCAAGAGAAAGGTTTATAATGCGTGCATAATATAGTAGAGAAACACTGATTGCACCCGTGCGAAGCCGGAGTGGGTCGCTAATATCGTATAAAGTAAATTAACTGTTTTTAAGGAATAAAAGACAAGTGCCCTCATTTTCTTTAAATCAAAACATCTCTGATTTAGCAAAAGTAACGCAGCCGGTAGGATTCGAACCTACGCTCCCAGAGGGAATCTGATTTCGAGTCAGACGCCTTAACCACTCGGCCACGACTGCCTTCTTGAAACCTTCGAATTTTAATACTGCATTATGCATATCGGATGCCAAACTTTCTAAAGTGCGTTAATAGTATTTACCAAGCCAACAACAAGAACCAAGAACCTTAACCATAGATTTTAACATATTTTATATTTCCTACTAATATTATAAATGCGAAAGTTTGTGAGGATGGATGGACGGATGGATGTGACGATTTGAGTGCCACAATGACCTATTCGAAGCGCTCTCCTCCCATGGGGTCAACAGCACAGGCTTTTAAATGTATTAAATAGGTATGAAAATACAGAAAAATATTCATTTTACAAACAAGAATAAAAGGTTCCCTGAAGTTCTAAAACTTATTATTATAAAATTCTACTTTCAAAATCAAAATCAAAATATCTTTATTCAATTTAGGCTTTACAATCACTTATGAATGTCAGAAATAAAATCTACCACCGATTCGGAAAAACCTCTGTTGATACGAATCCGGCAAGAAACTCAACAGGGTAACAGATTACAATAAGTTACTTTTAAGACTTACATACAAAGTATTTATTTTATCTTAATGCTTTATTTAACATGTCTTATTAATCACTTCACTACATAGTATCAAACAAAGTCGCTTTTTCTGTCCGTATGTCCCTATGTATTCTTAAATCTTTAAAACTACGCAACGGATTTTGATGCGGTTTTTTTAATAGATAGAGTGAATCAAGAGGAAGGTTTAATTATGTATAATACATGCATAATATACCGTGAGAAGCCGGGGCGGGTCGCTAGCTATTTAATAAGGGTACCTTTATCATCATCTAACTCACCATCACTCAACAAACCGCTACAACTTCTATACATTCGAACTAAACGGACGATGTGGCTACTATATTAGCCATTACGTGCTCGAAATAAAAATACACACGAAGGGGTGTGGTAGTGAACCGTCCAAGTCCCGGCGATCCGTCCGCACCGATATCGCTCTGTATGTTAATGCCGGCCGACTTGCTGGATTTTTAACTGAATTTAGATTGTCGCGTATTAGGTACATCTGACGGCGTTTCCTTAAGGAAAATGCAGCCGTGTTTTCCTGCTTAAAAACGATTTGAGTCACGTCTTATGGCTGATTGCTTGTGGGAATTAAATTCGGGTGTTGAGGATCGATTTTCAGCTGTTTTCATCTGATTAGGTTCGCTCACTCACTGAATACAATATTGTAATTTCAGCAAATACAATCTTGCTATTTTATATAACAAGTAATAATTGAATGGCCCATCACTGCTCAGCCTAAATTCCTCATCAAATTTCTCGTGTCTAGACACTAGAGATAGATAGATAGACACTAGATTCTAGAATTAGCCGCTGAGATTTGGAGATTTTGCGTGCGTAAATCCCAAAATATTGGGATAAAATGCAGCCTGTGCGTTGTTATTATAGAAAACTGAGTGTATACACACCAAATTTCATCTACTTATACGTCATCATACTTTAGCGTGAAAAGTAATAAACAAGTAGACAGAATCACAGCCACAAACTTTCACATTTTATATTTGTAGAAAATGGAACGTAAGATGATCGGGTGAAACGGAACGCAAGTGTGTGTGAAGGATGGAGAGAGGTGCGAAAGAGACGGGGAGAACAGATTCAAAGTCAAAGTCAAAGTCAAAAGTTTATTTTGCAAATAGGCCGCCGAGGGCTCTTTTACATGTCTTTTTTTGAATCTACCAGCGCATTCGGAAAGACCATCATTGCCAAGAAGAATGCGCCGCAAGAAACTTGGCAGAAAGTCATTTTTTCAAAATAAAATAGATTTACAATAGTACTTAAATTCTACTTAACTTACCTAATACAATTAATACATTTTATAAAAGGGATGTAAAAGGTCCCTAAGTTAAGACCGTACCTTAAATTACATTGGTCTATAGTAGAGATGTATAAAGTCTCTACTGGTCAAAGCGATTGAACGGCGAACGATGAAACAATGAAATGCGTGTGTAAAAATATATTAAATAAGAATTTGGAATTAAATAATAAAACGAGTGATTAAAAGAAGTTGTTTTATTGAGGCAAGATAGTGTCCCACATATTTAATACTAGCTGTTGCCAGCGACTTCGTCTGCAAAGAATTCGTTTATCGCTATCCCGCGGGAACTACGCAATTTTCCGGGATACAAAGTAGCCTATGTGATATTCCAGACTTTTCTCTATCTACGTGCCGAATTTCATCCAGATCCGTTGGGCCGTTCTGGCGTGATTGAGTAACAAACAAACATCCATCCATCCATCCATCCATCCATCCATCCATCCATCCATCCATCCATCCATCCATCCATACTTTCGCATTTATAATATTAGTTAGATAAGAAAATTAATAAATAAGAATGACAGTGGGTATATAAGGGTTGAGAAAGAAGAATCCTTTGTTTGGTATCGATTACGTCTGTCTCCCAGTAGTTTTCTATTTAAAACAGCAAAACACTTTATTACTAAAGTTAAGCAAAGCGCTCTCAGCAAGCCGCGTCCAAATTACCGCGATAGCAAAGAGCGATAGCGACTTAATCTACAATAAACCCCGGCCAGCCTTTTAGCGTTCCCAGCGAACATTCTACCAAATTGTAGCAGCGATTATAAATAAAGAATCAAAGCAAAAACGGTCGCTTTAAGGTAATTCCTTTCTTCGTGTCTTGGGTGTTTCTTTTCCGGCGAAGACATATTTCTTCAGAACGCTGTGCTCGGAGCACGTTAATTTCATCTGCAAACAGGCATTTCGTTGCAGCGAAATTGTATTCTCAAACGGCCTCTAATTTATGGTGAGTTTTTGGCAATTAAGGGCTTTATTTTAATGGAGACCGAAATAACCGCGTTACGAAACATTAAAACATACTTAATTTTATTGAAGTTTTAATTCGCGAAACGAGCTTTTTGTGATGAATGTTTAAGGCGACGGGCTTGGATTTTGTACCTTTCATGTGTTTATATTTAAATAGGCAAAGAATTAAGATACCAGTTTTCAGATCATCATCGTCATCAGAAAGAGACAGAGAGAGCAAGAGAGAGAAACATTTATTCACACACATTCGATACACTTAGATTTAAAATATATGAAGAAATACAATATACTTAAGAATAGTACCGATATGGTATAAAATGGGCCCCACTCAGCATATTGTTGGGGCAAACCGCAACGCTGTTTTTCAGTGGAACCTAGATAAAATTAAAAACTAAACACATCAGCGGGAAGCCATTGGTTATACTCAACAACAGACAGTGCTCCCAACATGTAGAAATATATTTAATAATAACTACCTTCATTGTACACATAATTATGTCACAGAGCCTATTTGTAATCCAACTTGGATACATATTTTTAATCGCATCTTGCCGATAGCTCAAAGTACCAGGGTACAAAGATTAGACATATTGTAACAGAACTACAAAGCTATGCTGTAATTATAATTATGTAGTAGAGACCCGGAGTAGGCCAACGCGGGATCCCGAGATCCCGGGCATTAGGGGGATTACTCCCCGATTAACCTTGTTAGGGCACTCGCGAAATACTCAGTAACCACACGCAAGACTTGCAGACCTCGTACGGGACTTTGGTTTGAAAGTTGAAACGTGGTTGAAACAATATCTAAGGTGACCATAAAGTTCGACACACCGTACTATTTATGGTAACTTGGATGCTTCAAACTATATGATGTTGACTGCACCCGCAAACAGAGTGAGAAGGATACAATTTTTACGGGTAAGACTTTATGAATTTCGAACAATTTCAGTTGAGAAACAAGCCACTGAACTGTATAAGTATTAATTTATTGGCATAAGTAAGTATAAAATTATTAAATCAAGGGAATTGGCGAAAATCTTAGGAATCATGTTAAAGGCGATGGGGCTAGCAACCCATCGCTATTTTGATTGGTCTCCTCCTTTACACCCACAAACATGCTAAACTTGGTCTTTAGGTCTGGTTTACCTTAGGCTCTTTCTACCCCGTAAGGGATACGGACAGGGATAAAGATGTGATTTATGTATCTATGTATAAAACTATAAACCTAATTTTTGTTACAATTACAAGACTTTACGTTAAACCATCTAAAACATCGTTAAAATTTGAATCGGTTAGTACCTAATTAAAAACATATACAAACCGAACCGAATGGAACCGAGCTGAAATTCCAAATGTGACGCAGATTACAATAATTGCAAATCGAAACGTAACCGTCGAAGACATATTTAGCTTACAATATCTCTGTTATTCTATCCTCGTACCGAATGCAAAATTTGTGCAAAATACTCGCGACATCAGTTTCTGCCGTAATTATATTCACCGACACGGAGAAAAATGTCAAACGGCAAAGGTGGAGGATGTAAATCGCGAATCAACATAAATCCCGGGTCCCGGGGCGGCATTATCATTTCTCGTCACTGGCAGAAGTACGTTTTGCCCGTTTCCGATCGCCGATACACAAATTTAGATTTAGAGTGACAGTACTGCAGATGGTAGAAGCCCATCGAGGATAGAAAATCTTAGGAATCATTGTTACGTGGCGATGCGGCTAGAAACCTATCACTATTTTGATTTCTCTTTCCTTGTTACCCTAGGCTCTGGCTACCCCGTAGGTACCTAAGGTATAAAGGTGTGATTAATATGATTGTATGTATGTATGTATGTATAACTCTTTATTATACATAAAATTATAATAATAATTGTGTAATATTATAATGTATGTATGTTGTGTAGAGATCCAGGAGCTGGTGGCTGAACCCAACATCATCGGCGTAAGAATGCGGCGCATTCTTCTTGGCAATGATGGTATTTCCGAATGCGCTGGTAGATTCAAAAAAAGACATGTAAAAGAGCCCTCGGCGGCCTATTTGCAAAATAAACTTTTGACTTTTGACTTTTTAACAAAATCACACAGACTTCGCTGGTTCGGCCACCTACTCCGAATGGGAGAGGATCGTGCTGCCAAGAGGGCGTACGTGGGACGACCGACTGGACGCCGCCCGGTTGGGCGACCCAGGTATCGCTGGGGGGACAGTGTCCAGGCGGATTTGCGACGTCTTCAAGTCGACGACTGGCAAGAAGCTGCGCACGATCGGGACAGATGGCGTGCTCTCGTTTCGGAAGCCAAGACCCTATTTAGGTCCCTGAGCTAAGTTAATTAGTTATAATCCCATTAGTTATTGTCCCAAGATATTTATTTATCTATTTTATTTATTTATAATGTATGTATGTACCTACTGTACTGCTGTGTGATTTTTAAACTAACTTTGTCTGTAAACTGATTGCTGTGCTCAGGACACAATCATAACATAACCCAATGGACAGCAGGCAATAAACGAAGCCAGGTGTCTTGACGTAGGTCAGGCATTGACGTTGACTTCAAGGCACCTGACTCTTTATCAGGCGGCGCGGTAGTGCCACCGCCAAGTGTAACATGACAAAAACAGGGCCGTACCATCATTATCTCGAAGCCATTGAAGCTATTTTCAACCTCGTATAATTTTGTGCTGGCTAAAGCTAGAACCCTGAATTCGCGGTGACGGTGACACATACAGCCTGATATGTGTTAGATAATATCCCTAACAACATCCAATTAGAATATTAGTTATTGCACGTAAAAGTTCCTTAGTTTTGTCACTGACGCACCGACTTCCGATCATCATGGTCATCATGAGACATAAGACGTCCAGTGTTGGACAAAGGCCTCCCTCATAGACCTCCAGTGGCCTCGGTTGGAAGCGGCTTGCATCCACCGTGAACCCGCAACGTTAACCAGGTCATCCGTCCTCGTTGGCGGACGTCCTACGCTCCGCTTGCCGATTCGCGGTCTCCACTCCACCTTTCGGCCTCAACGACCATCTGTTCTCCGTGCTATATGGCCTGGTCCTTACCACTTTAATACGGCCATATGGCACGGAGAATTCTAAAGTACTTCAATGAAGTTGTGAATTTTTAACTTCCAGCTTTAATAGGACTCGAGAAAAGCCGCGGGCACAACTTAATTGAAAATAATTCGTCGCAAAATACTTTCTCTTCTGCGTCTTCCCTCTACTGGTCCAATCCTCTCGAGACACGCTGCAAAGCGATAAGCGCCCGTATTAGCATTTGTATAGGGTACCGTTTGCTAAAGCGGACCTAGTACTGTCCGTACGTATCGATAGAGTGTCTCTTTTAAAGAAATGTTTTTAATATAACCCAAAAGGTAGAGGGTACTCATAGACTTCCATGGTGGTCTGGGAGTAAAGAAAAACCATTTGCTTCTCTTCCCGCGCTGACAGTAACAGGCCATCAAAGGAATGGGCAAAAATCTTAGGAATCATGTTATAGACGATGTGGCTAGCAACCCATCACTATTTTGATTCTCCTTTCCATCCATACGCCCACGAGGTCTTTAAGTCACCTTAGACTCGTTCTACCCCGCACCCTTTATCCCTATAAAGACATGATTTATATGTCTGTATGTGTTTGTGAATGAAGATATTCTCAAGTAGCACCATAACCGGTGGCACGCAGTGCATTGCATTCGATGCCTCTGCGCGGCATAACGCGGTAACGAGAGGCATTGTGGCCACCTGCCTGGCTCCCGGGACGGGCTCGGCGCAGGCAACTCAGTTAACAGGTGAGGCGGGGTCATTAGCCGTCGCTAAGCAGTCAGTAAGAGCTAAAGTGTAGCTTCAGTGTTTCTACGCTATGTAAAAGGTTGCCCCGTAGCAGGAAAGTGTGTAGATTTATGAAAACGAATGCTCTGTTGTCGTTTTGTCCGTCTGCCATAGACAGTATCCCATCAAAAACATAAATGTGAAATGATAGCCAAGTTCAAAGTATAGGTATGTAATCGTATTTACTAAGTTAGTGAGTCGGTCACAAAATTGCCGGTTTTTGAACGTTAATATATTAGTATCTGTTTCAGCTACATTTATGAAATTTTGCATTTTAAACAAGCTTGGGGGTCTGAATAAATGTGCCAAATGTTATATATGTAGATTAAAAAGGTTTTGAATTGTGAAGGGGTTGTAGTGGAGCAGTGACGTAGTTATAAGACCTATATAATCAAGATGCGTTATCCAATAAATCAGTATTTACTCATCCTCCGGCGGTTTCACTTACTCTCCCAAGTCACCACCTTTCATGGCGATCCTGCCAGGATAACCGTATTTGGCTGCGCGGCGCGTGAGTGCATTGACCCCGTGTATGTACGTTTAAATTGTTTGGGAAAATGTGTAATTCAAAATTTGAACCACCGCAACCGCGAAATGACGAAATTATTGCCCAAGTAGGATATCATAATGAGATCAGGAAGACAACGAACATCGTGGCTCAAAGCGTGAATACCATGAATTGGTACATGTTGGTCATCATTGTTGTAATAGTACTGGCGTTAGTGCTGGTGGCGCTCAGGTACCTCAACAAATGTTTCAACCAGGCCTTGGAGAGGCGTGCTGCTGCTGCCGTCGTGCGGTATACCAGAGGAGAAGGCATCCCGAGCAAGTAAAGATAAGTGTGTGCGGTAGTGCGTGTACGTAAAGTGAAGTTTCGCGAAGTGAACAATAATATTCATTGCAAGCAATTCGTTTTAAATACGTTTATTTTCGGTGAAGACAATTTGGAAAGCAGCGAGCGAGAGGCAAAGAAGTGAGACTCTAAAGTGAACAATATTATATGGTTACCAGAATGGGTTTATTGTTAATAACAGTGTACAGCGTCTTGTAAGTCTAATTAGGCTATGGCTAAAATTAACATTAATTTAATATTAATTTCGTGTGATAGATCGCTTAATATAAATTATTAGTGATATTATGTCAATACCTATGACAGAGGACCTACAAGATATTTATGAACAGTTACTAAGGATACGTACATATTTGATAAAGGTAGGTCCCGATAGAAGGCAAGAAAGTAATGCATGTCTTAAAAAACAAGGAGAAGCCAATTTAATATATACTCAATTTGATGCATATTTAACTTTAATAGAGAAAAATTTAGATAAGGCGGAATTAAAGGATATTCCTATCGTTTGTAGTTGGATAGATAAAATTAAGACTTTGTATTCTGAAATACAAAATTTGTGTTCAGAATCAGCGTGCCTAGAGCTGGAACATAGTGACAGTTTAGTTGGGGATTCTTTAGAGCAATCCAAAATGGAAAAATTTGATTTAAAAGTTGCGTTGAGCTTGTTGCCGGTGATGGATGATGAGGACGCCTGCACTAAAAAACTTATCGACGGGATTACCTATTACAGTTCGATACTTGAAAATAATTCACATTCGAAATTGATTTCTTTTGTGCTTTTGAGTCGGTTATCCCCGTCTGCTAAATTAAAATTAGAGCAGTCATATGATACGGTGTCGGGGTTACTGTCAGATATGCGCAGTAACTTACTACCTAAAAAATCTGCGATAGCCATACAGAGGCAACTTTTGACATTGCGGCAAAACGAAACCACCATTGATGATTTTGGTAGGCGACTTTCAGAAATGTTTGTGGATCTAACGATTTCGCAAGCTAATGGCCAAGACGCGGCGTATAAGGTATTAAAACCTCTAAACGAAAAACAAGCCGTAAAACAATTCGCAGAGGGGTTGCGTAATCGTAGATTAAGCACAATCATTTCAGCCCAAAATTTTTCATCGCTGAAAGATGCCATCCAAGCAGCTTTAGATGCGGACGTCACGGCACCTGCGTCAGCAGAGGTAATGACTATGCGTCATAATTATGATTATACTCGTAATTTTAGAGGCAGCTCGACATATTACCGTGGACGTGGGAACTACGGTTCCAGGCGCGGTCACAATGCTGCGCGCTACAGCAGGTCCACCTACCAACCACACAGGGGTAGCCGAGTGCGGAATCAGCCGACCCAGGGGCGAGGACTGTCTCGGCACCCGCAAGGCCAATACAGAGGTAAGTCTCGCAATATTTATAATAGCGGACGCACTGGACAGTTAAATGTATTGGCAGAACCAGAGGTACAGCCCGGTTCTTCTACTCAGCAAGAAAACGAAAATCAGTTTCAGTTTTTTCGAGTCTAAACATAGCATATTAACATGCAATAACAATTGCATGATTAAATTTCCGAAATTACCAAAAGTAGCTCGAAATGGTTCGTGTAAATACACATACACACACGGCAGCGTCGCCAGTTCCTTTTACTTTGACCTTGGCTGACACGCTACCGCGTTTCTGGATTAATAGGAAAAGAAGATGTGAATTCAAAAATCGCGTCTCAGATTTTATAACATTTCTCTTTCATATTCAGGCTTACCTAGCCATAGCTAGACATAGCACCTAAGCAAACCGCTATAACTCACACCTCGTGCCTGCTCTTGCCTAACAAATGAACACTGAAACTAAAACAACACGCTCGCGTGCGCTATCGCGCGATCTCGTATCAGCGCCATCTAGCGATCCATCGCACTAATTATTACGGCGGGTGCGCATCGAACTATCTCCTGTCGACGCGAACGATATAATTTATCGTAGGCTTGTAGATCTGATTGTGAGTTTGGATTTGAGTTGGAAAATGTTTTGTGGAAGATAGAGTTATGAAACAGTACAAATAGGTAGGTACTCTAGGTACCTAAGTAACTATCAAATGAACCAAGAATTTTACTTCTTTTTTTATTTGAAATCGGCCTTCGTACAATTTTACAATACTTCATTATATTCAATACAACAGCATCAAAGCGACGTCTGAGGCCGGTTGGCCTAAGATATTATTTTTCTTCTTGATTTTTTGAAATGAAATAAAATGAAAATGAAATGAAATAATTTCATTTCCAGACCAGAAAATAGGGTTACTAGGGTAGGGTTATAGGTTTTTATAGTATTTATTTTTACGGTTCTACCCGTTACAAAATTGTTGAACGACACAACATTAGAACACATGGAAAAATAGCAGGGATAATGGGGGTTTTTAGTCGAAATGGACAGATAACAAAGGCACTAAAGTTATAACACTGTGCATCACGGGTTGATAAAATAGATACGGCACATAAAAGTCCAGTTAAAGCAATGGCAGTTTGAAATTGTTCTTTAAACAGCAGGAGCTAAGTGCACCTCGGGCGCATTTAATTGCTTTTCCAAATGGTGTATTTTCCTCTCATTTTCCGTTCTTAGAATGGCGGAGTCAGGGTTTCTTAAAAAGCCGGTTTTCTACTGCAAGCGATACTTTGCGATAGCGAGCAAAAAGGTCAATGGGTGTGGGTGTATGGGTGTAATGGGTGGGGTTATAATAATGGGTGTAAAAGTCCATGTAAACATTGGCTCGACTTGCATCCCACCCTGAAGTATTTTTACCATAATTTTATTCAACTTATTTGGATTCGTAAATATCTAGGATATATTATGAACTAGCGTCTGCCCGCAACTTCGTCTACGTAGAATCATACATACAAACCTTCCTCTTGAATCACTCTATCTATAAAAAAACCGCATCAAAATCCGTTGCGTAGTTTTAAAGATCTAAGCATAGGTACATAGGGACAGACAGACAGACAGACAGCGACTTTATTTTATACTATGTAGTGATTATTAACAAAACCATTTAATTATATCTTACAAATGTAGACTAGGGAGTAAATCTCAAGTAGATCGAGGCCTGTGAAATAAATACTTATTTATATCTTGCATGATTTAATTTTTTGAGTGCGATATATATGCGATTTTTAGAAGCCACATTTCCATCAAATAACCGTCAGATGAAAGGGTTAGGGTGGGACAGTTTAGGGTTATTTCAGGGGCCTTACCATGACGTCTTAACGCGATTCAATTCCGACTCAGTTCAGGTTTTAGCTGTCATTTTTAGTATGGATCTGACAGCGAGCGACCCTAAACTGAATCTGAATTGGATCGCACTAAGACGTCATGGTAAGGCCACAACTCTCAGAGGATCACAAGCTTTTTATTAGATGTACTAAAGCAGGTTAGAGTCACACGCTGAAGATTGAAGATACTGGCTTGATGAGTCTTCTTAAGTGGACTTAGCATGTTTTTTGTGTGTGTATAATTATGTAGTTTAGATGTATTTTATAAGGAGTATATTTCTGACATAATATATCACATACATACCGTCACGCATCTTTCCCACGGTAGGCAGAGACTACTTTGTTCCACTTGCTACGATCCTGATATACCTCTTTCGCTTCGTCCACATTCATCAATCTCTTCATACATGCTCGTCAATTTCGGGTACTTTTGACCTAACCTTTTCCAAAACGTCCCCAAATTGATCACGGAACGTCCGTCTACCCACTCTCCCAACGCACCCATTCACATTCCCCGTATAAATCTGTTTAGTTAATCTTCTTTCATCCATCCTCTCTACGTGACCAAACCAACTAAGCACACTTTTTTCTATCCTAGTCACTATAGGTACTTAATCCTCTTTGACACCAGCACGTTCCCCTATTACACTATTCCTTATTCTATCTTTCAGTGATACACCTTCCATACTTCTTAACGCTCTCATTTCTACTGCATTTATTCTACTTTCATGCTTCTTTACATAATATATTAGTTAATCGTATTTTTATATCTATAATTACAGGTATTGTTGTGTAGGTAGATGTGTATTTTTAATGCTTTATTTGTTTAGGTTTAAGTTAGGGTCATTGCTCTTTTAGCATTTTGGTATGTCTACTCTCTGTTGTACTCTGTTTTTTTTTTTGTCCTGTCAATCGTTAGAAGGTTAACTGGAACACATCCCTTCTAGATTTCATTAACTGTAAAATGGATGTGTTTAATGCCCAGCTGGCATAGGCTGGAGATGATGATGAAATAAACCTCCGCAACGAAAAACCTGATTTAAAATAAAACAAATTGCCTGATAAGGAAAACTCATTTTGAATATGACACTTACTGTAAAAATGTTCTACGATGGCTCAGGAATCAAATTGACTGTACTGTAGAAATTCGAAATTCAAAAGTGTATTTTGCAAATAAGCTGCCAAGGGCAGGGTTACAGGTCTTTTTTTAAACTACCAGCGCGTTCGGAAAGACCATCATTACCAAGTAGAATGCGCCGCAAGAAACTTGGCAGAAAGTCATTGTTTCTAAATAAATTAAATTAACTACAATACTTAAATTCTACTTAACTTGTAATACATTTATAAAAGTGAGGTATAAGGTCCCCTAGTTAAGTAGGTACCTTAAATTATATTAGTATATAGTAGTATGTATAAAGTCTTATGTATAAAGTCTCTAGTGGTAGAGGAGTGTTGGCAGCTCCTGTCGTTAAGTGCTGTGCCGTGCCCACTCCGCAACCGCAAACGTAAAACACGTTTTCAATAAAAAATAATTAAACACCGACACACGGAACAGCCGGCGTCACGAGACGTTCGGAAATCAGAACGGAGCTCAAATTGCAAAGGTACGATATAAGCGATAATCGACAATATCAATTTCCGCGGCGACATAAATCGAGCCCTTAACATTAAGGGCCCCATTGACGTTGCGACCGGCATTTTTCCCTCGCAAATTCATTTTCCTTATGAATATTATAAATTCCCGTCGTGTTTCCCGCAGGAAAATAACGAAGGCGCAGCAATTTTGCCGGCTAAGTATTTTAGTGCGAGCCAGCTTAGAGCGGCGTTAGCGGGGTTTAGGCCGAGGCCGGGAATAAAAACAAAATGTTTAATGCATTACAATTCATAATGGTACACTTCTCCCTTGAGTTTTGCCGCGTGGAATATTTTGGAGATATATAGTGAACCAGGTTAGACTTAAGTTCGCGTATTTGTTTAACGAGCTTTGATAAATGGAGTAGCTGCAACAGTGCATTATAATTCTCTTTTAATTATTAAGGGCCCGTTTCACCACTGCTTAACTGTCAGCTATCTATGATGACCTCTCTGTCTGTTTCGTAGTAATAAATAGAGACGGAATCATAGATAACTGACAGTTAAGTTCCTAAGTCACACATAACTATTACACTGAGTCTTCCGCCACGTCTCCGTCTGTTTGCGATAAACTTAAAGTCTACTGAAAGTAATTTAATAATGCGAATTTCACTAATAGATAGATTGAGCCATAACGTAGGTTTTGGGAACTACATAATTTACTCGCTAGTAAATCGATGGCCCAGACGAATAAACGTGTAATCGTAAAACAGCAACTTTACAGGAAAAATAAAATCAGTTTTAACAAATATTACGTTAATTGTGGCAGCCGTTATAATATGTGTATTATATCATTAGATTGATATAAAAATTACTTACAAAACTGTGTAAATATTTGACGCATATGTTTGACCATTTTCCCGTAAATAAAAAAAAACCCCTTTATTTTTTTATTCGAATCATGAATTATCATGACACTTTGCGTTATGGCTTATTGCAACGTTATTCGTGTTAAAAAGTATAATTGTTTAAGTGCAATGTATTTTTATCCTCTATTTTTGTAGTTCGTTTTATTTTGCATTCGGCGTTTGCAATGTTGTTCGTGTTAATTTATCAAAATGTATTTTTACGCCATGACACAATAACCGTGTTTTGAAGTTTATAATTAGTTAATTTCTTATTGTATCAACTCTTTGCTCAAAATATTTTTAGATATTTTATTGTGCTTGAATTTACAGCATATTTATTAAACCTTGTTTTGCTGTTATGTATGGATAATTAATTTAATATGACTGAGTTTGTAAGTAAATTAATATGAAATTAACATTATTTGTTTGAGTTTTGGCGAACAAATTAATTAGAAATACTCGTAACTACCAGGGTAGTCAACCTAAAAGTATAAATGAAATAAAAACTAGTCCTTGGATCTGGAATTATATTATTAATACTTTTTTAAATACCTACCTTTAATTAAATAAATTTGAAAACAGTCAACAAAACTGTTACTGACAATTATAACACATCGTTTATTCGTCATCACTGTCATCATTCAAATTAATACCATCAGCTGGTATCAAATTCCTATAAAACATTGCTTATTGATCTGGGTTAGCACCAGCATCACACAGACTAATAAGGTCTTTGAACAAAAGCATTGGCACGGGTACCTCCGAGCAAAGCGGCTCTGGCGTCCCTGACGCAGCGTCACTGTCGCGGCGACCGAGCGATAGTATTAGGGGGCGACCAAACCGCCGCCTATACGCAGTGACGTGTCGTATGCATCACGTTTTCTCACCGTTTCTTCATACATTTTGTTGTGATTTCGTAACGTCACCGTTTTTTAAGCGGCGGTGTGGTCGCACCCTAATACTATCGCTCGGTCGCCGCGACAGTGTCGCTGCGTTAGTGACGCCGGAGTTGCTTTGCTCGGAAGTCTACCTTTGGTAGTTACCTGCCAATGGTTATTATAATAGGGAAACCTAAATAAACTTACCGTTTTGTTTAAGAGGGTACATTCCTACTGAGCTGGCAACGTCGCATTTTTGGTGATTTTTTATGATTATTTCACAGAAATTGAATGAAAATTTCAAATGTGCATCTGCAGTGCACTTCATTTTTAGTGTACCAATGTGTCCAATGCAATGATTAATCGTGATGGACTTTTATTTTCGTATTAAAGGGATAAAATAATATATCTCGTTTAATAAGAAAATAAGAGCCCAACACGATCAATTATTGCTACTAAAAACGAGGTGCACTACAGACGGACATTTGAAACTTTCATTCAATTTCCGTGAAATAATCGTATCGTGTCGTCCTGATCAGGATCGCGGGGATCCTGGTGGATGCGGAAGGCACAGGACCGGTCCAAGTGGAGAGGCTTGGGGGACGCCTATGTCCAGCAGTGGACGTCTTTTGGCTGATATGATGATGATGAATCGTAAAAAAACACCAAAAATGACACGGTGCCAGCTCAGTAGGAATAAACGCTCTTAATTGTTGATAGTATTCTATCACCTTCATAGGTCGTCGCCTTCTATCCATTTTTATTTCTTTATAGATCTCTCTGCGTAATAATATTTAAGGTAGATACTCAAAGAAAGCAACGGCGTCAGCGTCTTATTTATTTGTAAGCACGTCGTCGGCGTCGTCGCGTTCGCGTCACTGAGGGCACAGGGCAGTGCAAGTAGCCTCGCACTGCCCCCCGCACCCCGCATCATCTGCTAAAATTTTCGCGAAGTATTGTTACTCGGTCCTTTTTTATTATTTTATATTAGAGTGTCAAAGTATTACACACATTTTTTCTCGATAAATATTCCGTAGGAAGAGTTTTTTTATCATAGCACTAAATTACTTTACAGATTTAGTTACGTAAATGCCAATACTACATAATTTTAGTTGAAAAATACATGTAAGAGAAAATACGTTAATGTTGTATTTGCTAATAAATAATATAAAAAGCTATAACCAAAATTTGTCTGACAAGATTTAACGTGAACAAAGGGTCAAAGCTAGATCGCACTAATCTCGCCAACAAAGATTACCACGAATAAACGTGCAAAGTATTATTACCCATATTGAGTTTAAAAAAAGTAATTATAGAAAATCATGACGCAGCCATTGCACGTATATTCGTGTAAAGTAACACAATTACTGAAACAGCAATACTCTCTTGGAATCTTATTCGTGTAAATTTATAATGGAACATTACCAACGAATAAATTAAAAAAATGACATTTCTCAGAAACCGAAAATTATATCGGCTTAAAAAAAATATACAGCGTGCCTTAGGGTATATAAAAGCTAAAGAAGCAAAAAAAATTTTTTCGTGTAATGGCACTTGCACGTTTATTCGTCTGGGCCATCGAAATTATGTAGACCCACCCCGGCTTCGCATCGGGTGCAATTAGTGTTTCTCTACTATATTATGCATGTATTACACATGTAAACCATTCTCTTGAATCACTCTATCTATTAAAAAAATCCGCATCAATATCCGTTGCGTAGTTTAAAAGATCTAAGCATACATAGGGACAGACAGCTGAAAGCGACTTTGTTTTACGAGTATACAATGTAGTGATTAAGGTTGTTTTGTGTACAGAGATTTCAGTCCCGGGGAAAGACATAGGGTAGTTTCCATCCCGGAAAAATGCATAGTTTCCGCAAGAACCGGTAACCGCTAGTAGATACATAACAAATAGAACCAATATCCAAGACTCTAGAACAAACATAATTGTAGCTTTCATAGATAACATCTAACTCAGCTGGGACCTCAAACTCTCATACCTTTAACATGCCTTTAACACTAGGCTATCCGGTTGGCAATTTGCAATATAGTAGTTTCATCTTTGCGTTATGAGGCTTACTTAAGGCGCTGTCAACAGCAAATGACCTTGAGCAGCGCCACTCTTCACACATACGGATCGCATGCCTGTTAGTGAAAGAGAAGAAACTATTTCGGCAGCTTGGCGCGCGTCTAAAATCTTGCAAATAAGACACAAATAATAAGAAATAAAAAAAAGTATAGATTATTTGTGAAATATGACTCGTTAGCCGTGTAGGTATGAATATGTTGACTTCATGTTTTTAATTGCAGACCCATACGTCGAAAAAATAAAGACATAGAACCGTTTAATGATGATTTTAAGACCAATCTTTGCAATTATTTTCTATCGAGCCGATTTTGTTCAATTATGTATCGAGTCCGTCCAGCGTGTTTGAAATATGATGAAAATTGACATACATTATTTTTTTGGATTTTTATTGTGTGAATTTTTCTTAAAAAAGTGCTTAAATAACATCAATTTCAACAAAATTTGGTGTTGTCAGCCTCTTAAAATATCCTACTAAAAAGGCGGCCTGGCGATGTTATTACGCGTTTTATCAGACGCATATTATATTTGGTGGGCAGCTTAGGGTAGTTTAGTGGATATATTACAGCAATTATTAGAATGGCGAAAGAAAATGTGCGTGTATTCCACATCGTCTAAAAAGTCCAGTCGGGAGTAATTTGGGAAACCCTCCAAAAAAATACGGTTACGTATTTAATGTACGTTACTATTAGTCAATATTTATAGAGCTCTGCAAACTTGTACGGAGAGAATCTTGGGTAAATTTCTGATAGTTTTTTTTTTTTTTTTTTTTTTATGTGAATAGGAAGGCAAACGAGCAAGTGGGTCACCTGATAGTAAGCGATCACCACTGCCCATAGACACCCGCAACCCCGGAGGGATTGCAGATGCGTTGCCAACCTAGAGGACTTAGATGAAATGCCTCTTGTGCCCGTAATTTCCCCGGCTGTCTTACTCTCCACACCGGAACACAGCAGCGCAAGCACTGCTGCTTAGCGGCAGGATTAGCGAGTAAGATGGTGGTAGCAATCCGGACGGACCTTGCACAAGGCCCTACCACCCGCAAAGTTGTACGAGCTTAGTTCCATATCCCGTGGGAATATCGTAGGTAATCTTTCTGTAGATACTCGTAGCACTACATTACAAGTATTTGTGTTTTCCTGTATTCATCTTTTTCATGTGTTTTATGTAAGTACAATAAATAGTTTTACATACATACATACAAGTGCGCAGAATTCCTGAGTTTTCAATCCCAACACATTATTTCCGTAGCACATAAATGCAGATATTAATACGCGAATAAAAATTAATGCACTTATAACGTTTAGAAACATACAGGTATGCATAGATATAAGTGTAGAGCTAAGACAAATTACATCAGAATATTTCCTCAACTCACATAACAATCACTCGCATGGCCCCAACATAACCAGACCCTCGTTTTTCGGAACAGCTAACTAAATGTAGTTTTACACTCGCGTATAAAGCCAAAGGTGTAAAAGGGGCGCCCGGCACAAAAAGCTGGCTTGATTTCAACTTGATAACAATAGGCGGGGATGGGACCATACTAATAAACGAAACACTATCCGATCACGTTAAAGTGTTACACATCCATTGAAGTTTAAACACAGGGCCTTTTATAAGCATGAGAGATAAACCCAGCAATGGAGCGGGGAAGTGTGTTGACGACAGTGAATTTTGTTGTGTTGTAGTGAAGATAGAAGCGGAAGACGAAAGGCAAACAACACCGTTGTTGATTAATCATTGTGAAATAGTATCGCGAGCGAAGATAACGCCGCGGCTCTGATTTTTTATGGTAAAAGGCTAATTTATAAAGGGCGAGGAAAACGAAAGGGATGTTTAGTTCGCTATTTACGGTTGTAGGTACACTAATATTAATCGGGGAGTTTTTAGAGTTTGTAGATGCCCGATAGGCTTTTGTTTTCGTGGGAACCTGACATCCTTAACTTCGCTGTATATTTTACTGATACAAGATGTCCTAGAATTATTCCGGAATATTTAAGCAGATTGTGTTGGTCTCACTTAAACACTTCTGTATAGATTTATATCGAAATTTTAGATTCAAGAAATTCCTCCTTTGAAGACGTAGGTACGATTTTAACATCAACCAACCAATGTAAAAAAAAATACATCTGTTACAGTTCAATAGATACCGTCCATTGGCAGGCAGACAAGAAAAGAGCGCAGCTTTATTAATATAAGGTCCCATTAACAATCTTTGATAACGTAACCGTTCAATATTTATGAATAGCGACCCGCCTTAGATGCAACGTGGTTCATAAGACGGCGGACGCTGCCAGAAATATCGTCATATTTGAACCAATTTACAAAAAATCTTGACAAATTTTATAAGTACCTTAACCTTTATTATGAATCATTTTATCTGTTGGTGAAAACTCATGAATATCCGTTCACTAGTTTTTGAGCAACATACATTTATTTGAGCCAACAGTGTACCGACAGACACACGTGGTAGACGGTTTTGTCAATTCCAAAGTTAAAATAATTTCAACAAAAGTCAAAGTTCCAATAACACTTAAAAGTGTCAGATACTTTAATTAGGTCCTTCACAATTCATGATTTCTTGTCCAAAGTTTTTCAGCTAGCGCTTAAACTTACGTGTAAATTAGCGCCCAATTAAGGGCAAAATGGCGGACGCTGCTCTCCGAAGCGATTAACTCCTTCTGAGTTATTTGCCTGCCCTCGACGGAAAAGCTGGATTTAATACTATAAATACTTGAGAATATTCTGCGTCTATACCTACTTGTTCTATTTATATATAAAGTTTTTGATCATGCCGTAGGCGTTACAATAGACAGGATTTTATCTTTTCCCGTGGCGTAAAAAGCGAGAGAGTGAGAGTCAGGGACCTGGTGTGAGAGTGGGCAGTGCTCTCAATAGAGTGGGGTAAGCAAAGGAATACCACCGCACTATTTTTTCAAGATAACTGTTATATAGGTTCAAGGTCTCGAGACTTTTTAGAATATAGCAACGCAGAAGAAGAGATATACTCTATTTCATTGGAGATAACTAATGTGTGACGAGTGTTAACGACAATCATCTCCAGTAGCTTAACACAGATGTCTCTCATAACTGGACCTGGGCTATATTTTATCGAATATTGTTACACGTCCATAAAACTGCTTGCTTTTTCTCACGTTGTCTTTCCCAAAAATTTCACTGCAAATAAAATTTAATCTCTAAAATTATGTCACAAAAGCCTAACGAACAGAAAGGTCCGACTTCATTTCAAAACCGTCACATCCAGCCCCCTATCATAACAACCCGAAACTCAGCCACGGACGCTCGACAAATAGAAATCCCGGAAATAAAGAGCAACTTTATCTGAGTCAAATTAAAAACGCTCCCGCTAACCCGCCGTCAAAGAGACTGCCGTTAAATATTTACACGAGGACTTTAATTAATGTCCCCAATGAAATATTAAACTGTTGAAATGCGTTGGCAACAGATATACAGCAGGAGCTGGCGTCGAAAGAGCGGCCAAGTGAAGTTTAGCACCATTAGAAAGAGAGAGAGAGAAATATTTATTTACACGCATTCGATACACATGGAGATACGTAATACATTTGAGAAAAATAAAATAAACAGAAAACAAACAGTCAATGATTTTATACATAAAAAAACGAATAGTTAGTACCGATAGGTACCAATATACCGACCGGAACGCTGTTATTCAGTGGGAACAAAGACAGGAAGGTGCAAGACGAACCAGACTGACAGTGGAATCGTTAAAACTTAGCTTCAAGTGCCCGAGTGCCTGGCTAGAATATAACGTTCTTCGTAATCACCGTATGCAGCTGTCATCACGAGATTTGTTGTTCTTATTCCATTTAATATTGTTGAGAATCCGGTTCGAAGGACCAAAAAATTTTGAGAATTGGGGAACTGCAAATCACACAACCCAAGTTGCTGACATATTTCCAATTTATTCAACTGTTACAAAAGCTTTTTTAAAAGGTTCACAAAAGACAATAGAAAAAAAGGTTTACAAAAAGAGTCTTCAACAAAATAAATATAGTCCATCAAAATTTACTTCAATTCTAAATGTAGTGTTATAAGCCAAAGCATTTAATTTTCTCCTCTCAATGCATTATTTTTCGAAGGTCAATGCTACTAAATACTCGTAATGTGTAGTTGCTCCGCCTATCGCATTTTTTGCGAATCATAGCCAAATCAGCGCGACCTTAAGTGTTATTATTATTGGTCCAAACCATCTATTTCTTTAAGATGTTTCTTCAGCCAGTTCCAGAAGAAGCTAACAAATCCATAAATGTGTAATAAAAAAATATAGCCCATAAAGACTTATCTGCCAAAAAAGCGAGACGTAGGCGGGAAAAGTAAAAAATAAGTACAAGGCCGTTGCCGATTCCGGCTCCTACATTTTAGCTTTAGCTGAGCACTAGTCTACAGTTTGGGTCGCTGGGAACATCATGGAACTATAAAGATAGCCCTCACTACGCTATTTATTGTTAGATGACACAAATATTTATTTTAGAATAACTTATTTTAAAGTCGTTTTAATATTTTTGAAAATGAATGTGTAATTAAATGTTGGTATCAACTACTACCTACTAATGGTAATCGGTTGAAGAAAGCTAAAACTAAATTTGTTATAAATTCATATTAAAAAAACCGTTCAAAACACATGAAAAACTAAAAAGTTGTTCTTAGACAATAATGTTAATGACTTTCCAATAACCTATATACCAAGCAATATGGTTTCATTGTTCCGCTATAAGAAAAAGTACCTATTATGTACCACAAATCAGTACGATAACGTCGATAACATAACATAAATTAACGGACAAGGTAGACAGTAGGCCACCCAAAATGGGCCAAAGACCATCGTTGCCAAGAAGAATGCGCCGCAAGGAACTTGGCATGTAAATGGTTTTGTCGGCCTGCTGTGCCTTGCGCCACTGGGGCTGCGGTCGGGAGGCCGAGACCTTGCTAATTAAGAATTCCCGATACTACCGGCTCACCTTTGTTATTATATTTGTTACGCAATACAACTTCCACGTGTATGAATACACACAATTTCCGAGGGATAGTGTTTCGTTAAGGCCAAGTTTAGCATACATACACAAATCACGTCTGTAACCCTTACGGAGTAGACAGAGCCTAAGGTAGCCATAAACTATTTTTATTATGCTTCCATGCTCGTTTGGGAGCAAAAAAACACGGGATGTACCCGCGCAGATGCGCAGATGGTAAAAGCCCGTCGAGGGAATAGGCGAAAATCTTAGGAACCATGTTATAGGCGATGCGGGTAGCCACCCATCATTATTTTTATTCCCCTTAGTCATGGTTACTTGAATAAACGAATATTATTATTATTATTATTCATTCTAAACGTAGCCTTTAGGTCTTGTTACCTTAGGCTCTGTCTATACACCCCGTAAGCCCCGTATACCACATTATACGCCCGAACAAAATGAAATTTAAAAACGCATAATACGTCCTAGGTTTATTTAACGTTTTTAACTCCTTATGACCTCGCACATACCTCGACGTATCATAATGCATTTGAAATCGTGAAATTTTTTGCAAAACAACTATAAATATCTTCACACGGCAGTCCTGTGAAGCTTTTTCCAACTGAATAACTTGGCCTTAACAGAATGCGGGCAACTTGGACCTTGTTTGTTTGGAAATACAAATATTCGCGTACCTTATTATAATATTCATTAGTGACAAACAAATATTGACAACACTCACGGTCGAATACGCATGTTTATTTGAAGGGAACCTTTCAAATAATTGATTGAAGCAGGCGTTAAGCTTAGTTTATATCGTGCAAGTCATTGTGTGCAACTAGCATTACGCTTGTTTCTTTGATCTGTCGAAGGCATTCGACCTCGTGTCATATGATTTACTTTGGGGAAAGCTGCGAGGGAGGGGTGTACCATCAGCCAAATATGTGGTCTACCACCCTAAGGTTAAAATTCCTTGGCATTTCACAATATATAATGTCGATAAGACAAGCTGTCACCTTGAAAGTTCGACTTTAACGACATTTTTATTTGACAGAAAGTTGTATTAAAAGTGGTAGACCACTTACTTGGGCGACCGTACCAGCTGATCTGTTGCGCATTTTCCAATTTTGATAAATAATGTTAGGTGGGCGGACAAATTATCTGAGTCGTACAGGCTGGAGTACGGAGTCAGGCAGGGAGGGCTCATTTCTCTCAAGTTATTCAACCTGTACATTGATGACCTTATCGTTGAGCTGAGCAGCAAGTTGGGTGCCGAGTGGATAATTTTACGGTGAATAACATGAGCTGTGCGGATGATATGACGTTGCTGAGTCCATCGATTAGAGCTCTCAGGTAACTGATTAGCACTTGTGAAAGTTACGCTCAAACACATGGTCTAATTTATATTGTGCGTAAAAGTGAATATTTAATTATTAAGGCAAATTGCCCGTGTTAAAACTGAACGGGAACGAGTTAAAGCGAGTCTACTCATTCAAACACCTCGGTCATATCATTACAACGACCTTTGCTACCGCTCGGACATTGAGAGGGAACGAAGGACGCTGGCAGTTAAATGCAACGTTGGCCCGGCGGTTTGCACGTTGTAGTAATCGGGTCAAGTTGGCGCTGTTTAAAGCATAACTGCCAAGTCTTCTACACGTGCAGTCTCTGGGCTAGCTACTCGCGCAGGGCTATCGGCGTCCTTCGTGTCCAGTACAATAACGGCTTTAGGATGCTGATGGGGCTGCCGTGGGCCTGCAGCGCATCGGGCATGTTTGCGCAGGCTAGGACGGATGCCTTATATGCCATAATGCGCAAAAAAAGCTGCCTCTTTGCTCAGTGAGGAATGTTTGTATGTATAATATGTGCACAATGTAGTAGTGAAACACTGATTGTACCCGTGCGAAGCCGGGACGGGTTGCTAGTATTAAATATAATATAATGACTCAAGCATTAACTTCACAAATAACGAAATGAAGTACCAAGTGTATAAATAAAACGAATTGAAAGGACGCAATGTCGAATAGAAATAAATCAGCGTCATTGGCGATCAAAACACTGAATTACAAGAAAATTGTACTATCAACGATATCGATATCAAAAGTTGGCCGCTCAGCGCGATCCTTACGGCAAAAGTATTAGTACAACACCACTTACGGCCCCGCACGTGAACTAGTAAACCAAATCGCATCAACTTGTATCAATCGGTCGTAACGCCCCCTACTTAGCGGCGGTGGGGCAATTAAAGTTGCGCGGCAGAATCAACAGCACAAACTTGGCCCGTCTTGCCGAACTCGCCGAACTTGGCCGGATTCAGCCGAACTTCGCCTTTTCCCCGTGCCCCTTTATCCGGGTTTTCAAGTTTTCGATCGACTCGTAAGCTTAAGGGGTAATTTGATGACAAAAGATTCGGGAAGTGCTGGACTTTAACAAATTTAACATTGTCTTCGCTTTAGAATGTTAACTAAGCGTTCCGCAATACCGTTTATTTTAGTGCCCGCCGGCGCTTTGTACAGTCGGAGCTTTGTTGGCATTGTAGAGCTTGACCAGCGAACTTGCAAGAGAATAGTTTGCAGTTTACCTTGCGGATATAAGGCTTGGGAGCCGCGGGAACCTTGCGAAACTCTATCAAGATGCTCTTATATTCTTAAGCAGATAAGCACACTGTAATTATAATTTGTACTATGTCGCCAAGCGTCATCTGTCTGTTTGAATGATGTGTCTGTACAAGGTCTGTACGACACAATTACAAACTCCCGTGGAACATCTACTGCTCACCAGGGACAAGGGAAGGCGCTGTTTTATGTTTTTTATTTGATAGTACACTATCATATTTGCTATTATAGATTGCTATATAAAGATACCGTAATAGAATGAGAAAGATGTAGTCCATTGATGTTTACGTGTTCCGTTCCTTTACATATATTTCACTCTTTGAACACCGAAATATCATTTAAAATTTTAGCAACATCTCTCTCTTAAAGAGAAACTTAAAATTCTCTGTAACTTGACGGTCCGCTTGCATATTGTGGAAGAAAACTGCAAATATTCTACAAAGCATACATAATCGGGTGGAGCTCTCCAAAGGAAACCCTTGTCGTGGTAAAAATTAATAGTTCGCAAGAATCCCGTCGCACGAGCCAAACTTATGCGTCAGGGGATGGAGTGAAACTTAAAAGTTCAAATGTAAGAGCATTAACATAGACGCGACACTTCTTTGACGGTGAAATTCGAGCAATGTTTAACGACACTCAACCGAAGTGGAGAAGTGACCAGTTATTTTTGCTGGTCAGTATAGTAATTACTCATTTCCTCCAAATTTTACTCAGTCGTAAAGGATGCACAGGACAGAAACCGGTGGAGGCAGATCATCCGTTCAAGATGCAAACTAGAAATTGATGACCACGATCCTCAGACATGAGAGGCCGACTGTAGCAGTGGTCGGCAAATCCATGTGTGGATTTGGGAATTATAATTGATCCGACACGCATTTGGCCGGTTCTTGCTGCTACAGTCCTCTGTGCGCGGGTCGCTTTTACCAGTCCAGTTTTCCTATTCATTTCATATTCGTTTCTTACTTCTGTGGTTTGAAGCTCTCTGCCGCCGCTAATAGTTGCATGCATTAGGGCGACACGGATTATTCAGAAGCCGCACGACTTTGCCGACGGACACGCTGAATATCTGCGATATTCTGGGCTCTGTTTGGAAGGGAGACGACTCGAGCGACTTGTTAACCTGGGGTCATTGTTCTTTAATCATACAATGCTCTTGAACAACATTGTCATCAATGGGATCATAGGTCACTCATTGCAAAACATTTACCTTCTTACTAGAGTAGAGGTACTCACGTGCCATTCATTCAAACATGCTCATTGAAATAGACCTCCGCAAAGTAACGCCTGATTCAATAAAATATTAGACTGAAGGGTTAAAGAAAGACACTCGTATTATTTCGCACATTGGTATTCCAACCATTTGAACATTCATTCATACGAACAGCCATGACCCGGAAGGATACTTACTTAGCTCATCATTGCCTGTTTGTTTTCTGCTTATCTTACTTTTATCAAAATGTGTTGTAGGTATCTCCATGTGTAGGTATCGAATGTGTGTAAATAAATGTTTCTCTTTCTCTCTTTCTAGCTCAAGATTCTTGTCGATAGTAAAGGAGCCAATGACTAGTCCGTAAACTTTGCTACTTTGTAGACATTAGATCGGCTCGGCGTGTTTCGCATAAATCTATTTTAATTAACACCGCAGAATTCAATAACCTTTGTGTCTTCACGAATTGTGAGAAACTTAATCTAGAGATCAAGACAAAGTCTTGCTAGCTGATGTAACCTTAATCAAAATCTTAATATGAGCAAATGTATAAGAAATTATTGTGAAAAGTGATTGTAGCTACGTGAAGAGCCGTGGTAGCCCAGTCGTTTGCCACGTGGATTCTCAAGCAGAAAGTCATGGATTCGAGCATGGGTTCGCACCTCATCAGTTCAGAGTTTTTTTATTTAACACGAAATGTGAACGTTCATTTAAAAAGTATCATCACATTAAGTATTATTTCAAATTAAACTGACTCATTTGACCTCAACTGTCGCTAAACTTACAAAATCACTCAAAAATTCCTGGAACGGCTCGGTTTGTTTGCCGAAAATATTTGACAAAGGCATATTATTGTGACGACTTAAAGTTCGCCTAATTAAATTGAAGCTTATAAACCAACTTCAGGGCCTGTGTCAACAAATTATTTATTCAATTGTCAACAAAACAGAACAGTTAAATTGAGTTGAATATTGAAATCAGCTTGTAAGTAATCCACATCAGGCCCCGGGGGCGGGCGGCGAGTTTCTTTGACATTTCTATTTAGCGTTGATTTTCTACGGTATCTATAGATCGCTGCAGGCAACGCCTCTGGCTGAAGTTTCGTTAGCCCTTAGAGCCCTACCTCTTCGAGACGCAATGTCGACGTCGCCAGCTACGTATTACTCTAATCAGACGTCGACAAAGCGTCGCCAAGTGAGTGAGAGCTGATATATTTTTCTATATGAATTTTATTGTTTGGCTATACTTTTTGGCTATACTTATTTATACTTATACTTTTTGGCTATAATTATTGTTTGGCTATACTGTTTGGTAAACTGGAGACAATCGCCACAGCGTCCCGGTGAGGCAGGGCTCTGCGGCGTTTGATTGGTGACTTATTAAGCGAAGCTCATCGGCTGCGCAGTATAATGCTAGTTGCGCATTACTCGCATGATGTAAACTAGGCTTTATTTTTAGATAATGTACTCTTTAAATTGTACCGGAGCAGGTGGTTGGGTTAGTTGGACTTAATAGCCCTGTAAACGTTGATGAATCCTGCATTACGGACCCCTAAAAACGCAGCCTTGCCGCTCTTGTCATTCTGCAAAGGCTGTTTAGTTTGAAAACTGCAATTAATATAATTTGTCCTTTCCTACAGCGCCTCGCTTTATCTCTACTAATTAAGATTTTGTTGGTATTTAACAAAGGAATCGTTCTGTTTTAGACACCGGACGGTATTAAATCGCTTAAGTGGGCACAATGCAATACCGGCTTCCATACAAACTGTACAGAGCGACGAAATATTTTGATTTTGTTATTCCTATCGGCCACTAGATGTCGCTGTACCGTCCGTGTAGTACACAATCCTAAATTGCGCTGTTAAGATTTTTCCAAGCGGTATATAAAGGCTTTCGCTTCCAATAAATTATGTCGTATGATTCGTACCTAAGGCGGTCATCAAACTGTGTTTTTAACCGATTGCATATCGCAAAGGAGAGTAATGTGATTCACAGCCTCTTTAGTGTCTTCACAGTGAATTTGAAGTCGTGACTCGAGAATGTATCAGATTTGTCGCTAAAGTTTCATGAGTTTAACCCGAAGTCGAAGTACCTGTGCTTGTTTCGATTTAAAAACAAATTCACGTGAAGAAAAAAGCAGGTAAAGTTATTTGAGCTAACTCTTGAGGAACTCTTCGAGGGCCTTAAAATTTAGTAAGTTTGGTGCCTAGGTATAGGATAAATGGATGAGAATGCAGGAACAGTTAATGAAAAAAATTTTTTTTTAGGTTTAGTAGGTTAAGTTATATATACTACGAATCGAGCAAAAATCTTAGGAATCATGTTATAGGTGGCCTAGCTACCCACAATCTTGCTAAACGTGGCCTTTACATCTCGTACCTTTGACTCTGTCTACCCCGCAAGGGATAAAGACGTACTACCGCGAACTGCGCTTGGTTTGTTTGTGTGAGCCAGCGTACGCTCGACAATAAGCACGAGTTAAAGGTCGACTCAAACAGCTCCTTGAAGCATTTAATGAGTAATTAAACGTACCAGTGACTCGGTTATACGACAGCTATAGACAGTTCGCATTGGCTTAGGTTTAATTAAAACAAATTAAAAAGCTTAACAAAATGAGACAGCACTTTCCATGTTGCAAGTTTGTTGACAAGTCGAAGTTTTTTTTTTTTTATGTGTATAGGAAGGCAAACTATATTTCATAATCATCTCCAGCGTATGTCTCACTGCTGGGTATAGTCAGCGTCATATAGTTTGAAGCATCCAAGTCAGCCGAATAGTTCGATACACCATATAAATAGTATGGTGTGTCGAACTTTTTGATAACCTTGGATGTTTCATAATATATGACGCTGACTGTACAGGCCTTCTTTTATAACCAGACTGGCTTCTGCTTGCGACTTCGTCTGCGTAGAATTTTACACATAAAAAAGCATAAAAACCTTACTCTTGAACCACTCTATCTATTAAAAAAACCGCATCAAAATCCGTTGCGCATTATAGTTTTAAGGATCTTAGCATACATAGGGATAGACAGACAGGAAAGCGACTTTTTTAAATTTATTTAGATTCAAATAGAATACAAAAGAAGTACAAAATACTTATCTATAATACGCACCTCTGCCAAAATGCATAGCAGTTTGTTGGCAGAAAGTATTGTTAATCAAAGCAGAAAGCAGAGAGCTCTCAATCGCTCATGCTGAGCGTACAGGTGGAAAGGGGGATCAAAATAGTAGCGTGATTCCTAAAATATTTATTTGGCGATTCCCTCGATGGACTTTTACCATGTGCACGGGAAGAGAAACAGCTGGTACATTCCATGTTTTTCCTTTGTTACCAGACCAGCATGATTTTCATTTTAATAACGGAACCTTTAACTACACTGACGAGCAAATATAACGGGTCACTTTTCATCAGGGCTTCATAAAAAGTGATCCTTTATTTTTACTCGTCAGTATATTTCAACTCCTTACAATGAGAAAATTCGCTGTTCTCGTATGTGTTTTCCTCTAGAATTACTTCAAGTCTGCACACAGCGTTTCACATGCAGAAATTAAAGATGCACGAGCTATCAGCGAAACAAGTTTCGGACTAAAACGGGTTCGGGTGCAACTTTTGCCGCAACAAAATTGCAGCACGCGTCGAAAAATCAAACCTGGTGTAACAGAAATACGGGCGTTCGCCACCGCATCTGTTTAGGACGAGAAACTTGGAAGAACAAAGTCGTGAATGTTAAGAATTACACGATTTTTTTCCGTATTACTTCCGTGTTAAAGCTTTGGTGTGTGCACTTGTGGTTGTTTTGCAGTTTCAGGCGCAGGAACCCCTCAAAAATGCAATAAACGCACCTCACGAACCGCAAGTATTTCGTTCGTGAACCTTTACATTCAATTCTGCATTGTACGAGACGCCTGCAGCCGTGATGTGAAGTGTTGTAACTTGAAATTTGGCTACTTCGTAGACTTCGTAGTCATAATAAGGAGTTTGTGTTATGGAGAATAAAGAAATGACATCTTACTAATATTATAAAGGCGAAAGTTTGTGCGTTTGGATGTTTGGATGTTTGTTGCTGTTTCATGGCAAAACAGCTAAACCGATTTTGTTGAAATTCGGTAGGTACAGAGGGATATAGGATAGTTTTATCCCGGAAAATAGCATAGATAAGCGAAATCATCGCAGACGGAGTCGCAGGCAACAGTTAGTAGGTACATTCATATCATATTGCAATCAATCAATCATATTGAAAGCAATCAATAAATGAATATGAATATGAATATTGATCACGTCTTTATCTCTAACGGAGTAGACAGAGCCTAAAGTAACAAGGCCACGTTTAGCATGATTGTGGGCCTAATAGGTGGAGAGGTTCAGAGTAGGTGGGAATGAAGATTTTCGCGCATTCCCTCGATGCGCTTCTACAATCTGCGCGAAAAGAGAAGCAACTGGTACATTCTATGTTTTTTTTTTCTCCCAAACCAGCATAAAAAGTAATATGGATTAAGAAAAGTTTATTGTTTTTGATTTCAAAACCGACTCCCATTACAACATACAAAACACATAAATAGGTATATAGAATTTTACCTTTTTTATTAATCAGTACCTATTTATAATTATGCCTATTGTGGATCACAGTCAGTTCAAAAAGTGTCTATTAGAAACTATTTTGTGAATCTTCCACGATTTTCACTCATATTTATTTAAAGTATTTCGATTTTAGTCTGCTCGTGACCACGGCCACGCAGTCAAGTCCCGAAATACTTTAAATAAACTATAGTGTTATTTTCGTGAATTCAACGAAGAGTATTTTTGTATTCTGCAGTCAATATTTTTACTGGAAAGCTATTAGGGTTTTGGCTGGATTATTCCAGCAACCATCGGATTTGTGAACTTTCAGCTGGGTTTTTTATTGTGTCAACAACAAACAACATGGCACCATAATAATATTGAAAGAATATCAGAAGAAAATTGTGTGATTTATTTTCTATTGCTGGCTGTACTGTAATGAGATACTTACTCAAAAATGGCATTTTTTTTCTTACAATTTGGAAATATTTGGTAACTTCTACTCAGAATATTATTTAATAATACTCCGCCAGTTGGTTTTACTATTTGGCATATTACAAACACAATTATTTGTACACCTTTTGACGTATGAGAATCAGCAGCATTTTTGGTCTGGGCGAAAATAAGGCAAAATTATCAAATTCTTGGAAAAAAAAATAGTGTATGTGTAGTGTGGCATTCAGGTTCGCTTGCTGTCAGATCAATACTAAAAAAGACAGCTAAAACCTGAACTGAGTCAGAATTGAATCGCGTCATTCTAACCCCCCAGTCACCCGTTTTAAACGAGATCCATTTGAAACATCGGCCAGAACCATCTCGCTCCAACATAATTACCGAATCGAATAATCGTCCCTCGAATTCCATCCTAACTAAAATCGAATGCTATTGGACAACAAAGGCGAAATTTCACGTTATCACCGGAATCGGTAAAATGCGATAATAAATTTCATAACGAGCACGAGAAGGAAACCAGTCGTCGCAAAAAAGTAGATAACGGAGGTAGAAACGAAATGATAAATTGTTAAAACTCTACGACAGTGTAACAATTTTGTAAGTCAATTTTTCCGATACGTCCGCGTACCTAAGGGAAATTATCAAGATGTTGATAGTCGTTAAGACGGCCCGCGGAGGCCGCCGGCTGGTTCAGTACATTCCGTTTCCATTTTAGTGTTCGCTTTTGGCAAGCCTTATCATCTTTTAGTAGAGGCCGATGTTAATGAAAGTTTCGTTTTGAAACTACCATTGCTATATAATTCTGAGTTTCGGGCAAAGATCATGCCAGATGAGGGGTACTCGAGATTCAGACGAAGGACGTTTTCGACCAGTTGTATTATGACGGGTAACGTTTTAGACCAGGGTCCTTACCATGACGTCTTAATGCGATTCAGTTTAGGTTCGCTCGCTGTCAGATCCATACTAAAAGTGACAGCTAAAACTTGAACTGAGTCGGAATTAGGACGTCATGGTAAGGCCCCAGGTTGCGTTTTAGGCGAGATGTATTTTGGACCAGTTGCGTACTAAGCGAGAAACGTTTTAGATTATCTGCCATTGCGGTTGCGTTTTAATCAAGTTGCTTGCTACTTAGACCAATACTGTTTTTTAGACCACACTTGCTAATTAAAACAGCTGCTTTTCAGACGAAATGATACTAATCCGAAATTGTGACTGCCAAAGCCAACAGTCTTGGATGATTAATAATTTAATTAGTTATCGACACATAAGTATGTGTAGGTAACTATCTTTTGTCTTTAATAAACGCTTAGGTTAGTTTGTGACTAACCTAGGCCAATTGGGTGTCAAATATCAATTTGCTATAATTATTTAGGTATTTATTTATTCGCTCTAAAGAATCTAGAGATTTACAGTGTTAGAGTTAAGAATTGACTTCAGCTATGTTAATGAACACAAAATATTTACCTTGCTACTCCGCTACTTAAAGTAACGCGTTTACCTAAGTCACTAGCGGAGTAGCAAGGTAAATATGTTGTGTTCATTAAAATGGACCAACGCAAAGTAACGCTTGATTCAATAAAATATTCAGCTATGTTGCTTTGTATTACATTTTGAAGTTGCTAAAAAATCGTCTTGAATTTGAAATACGACTGGACCGAGCGGTATTAAATTATAGCTCTAAATCATCCTGTCAACCAGTCCAGAATTTAATTTGTGCAGTTTTGCAGCGACGCACAGATTTTTACCTTTTCCAAATACTAGGACTAGGTAGCTACTATGATTTCAGTTGATCATCAAATACCATCAAACACGATCCAACTAAACTTGTTGCTCATAAGATGGGCTTATCCGTCACGACAGTAACGAGATCGCCTGTCACGCTGACAGTGACAGCGGTGACGTCACGCCCCCCGCGTGAGCCCCGATGACTGGCCAAAGCCGTTCGCCGAACTTTTTTAATTTCACTCAAAAAACCGTCCATCCCCCGGGGCGGGGGAGGGGAGCGTTAAAATTAACAATGAAATATTGGGGCTTGATTAATGGCCGGCTCCTTATTTGAATTTTGAGTACGCGTGATTCGATTGCAGTCGCAATTGTAACGGATTACTGATTAATGCGAATACATTGAATCGGGCGCTATCGCGATACCTACTTTGGTATATTTTAAGAAAGAAATTGAAAAGTATCGATACTTGCTCGTATCAAATCGTTTTTGGAATTTGTTTAGTTAAAAACGTATAAAGTATGGGTATTCTTTATTGATAATGTAACTACATGGTCCGTATTGTATAATTATACAATACGGACCATGTAGTAGCTAGTGGAGGCCAAATTAAAACAGCTAGGCAGTCGGTAGATACGGAACGAACGAAAACAATGTCAATGCAAATACAAAATAAATACAAGTAGGTACAAAATATGGCACACCGAGTCTGAAATATGTCAGAAATAAAAAGCATACCTAAGTTAAGAATTAATTGGATTTCATCGAAGCGTGTATTCAAAATGAAACTAAAATCGAGAATATCTTCCATCTCTTGCTAACACACGAATAAAAAATCTATAGCCGTCTGAATGGATGAATAATAAGTTTTTCTTTAATTATTTTCAGTAAATACACCCCACAAAATAACAAAGGCTCTAATTAGTTTTCTACGAATTTTGTCAAAGCTTGTTTTAATTTAGTATGAAATGTTCATGTCGTCTACTGATTCTTAAAAATCGACCTCTTAGGTAATACATACATTTTTCCACTGTATTTCTAGTCCTCATTTATTTCCAATGATGGTCTTTTTGTGCAAACTGATTGTTCACCTAGAATTGTTTTCATAATCCAAAGGCGTTCAAGAGCTACGGCAATAAACTTACACAGCGCGCTCAGAAACGCTCGACTTAACTTAAAATGTCTATTTTAGCGCAGCTTGATCTGTCTTATAAGAGACTAGTTCGTACCCGTGACTTCGCTCCCCTTGTTTAAGACCGTATTCCGTGAGAATTTCCAAAAATCTATCCAGCTTTCTAATTATGGCTATATTGCCAATCATTCAGTCAAAATAAACGATCTCCTAGTAATCTATAGATAGCGGGAAAGTGATAAGATAACATTGAAAGAATAAATTAGCTCTACATTGTACAAACGCGGCAACCAAATAAACTCTTGAAAAACGTAACCTTAAAAAATCAAATGCTAAAACCGAAGCCAAATAAAACGGCGCACCTGGCTCAAAGACCCTATTAAGGATAACAAGTGTACTGGCAGTCCGTTTGTCTTTATTTATCAGTCGCGATCGCACAATTAAGCCTGATCCGAGTATTGGATTCCGAAAGGCCCAGACCGTCATTTACACAAACACCGTTCACACTGCGGGGCCATTAGAGAGTGGGAGGGGGGTAGGCAGCAGAAGGACCAAAGACAATAGACTTTTCACCTCTATACATGTTTTAAAAACAATCCGAAGTACTTAAGATGCTTTGCTTTTAGCTGAGAATCGCTATAATAAATCAGGATTTTTAAATTTTAAATCGTGGTTGAGCTACCGCCGATTGTATACTTTGTTCTTTATTTCTGTATTGTTTTGTACTGATTTGTGGTGTTCAATAAAGAGTATTTTGTATTGTATTGACGCGGGTCTATATTCTGTCCCATAAAATTGAAGTTCCGAAGGTACGGTTTGTCATATATAATTTTTGTTAGTCATAAAGCGTTTTAATTCTGAAACAGTAAATATTTTTTTCAGAATTAACAGCAAACTTACCTAACCTAACCTGCTAAATTCTGATGGCTTTTCCAAAATTTCTGAAAAATGCACGAATTCATGTGTTATGACCAAAAAAATTATGACTAACGATTATTATGGAGATGGTGGAGACTCAACAAAAATTTTTGTGCACGACCATCTGACTCCTGCGAACAAAATCCTACTAAAGGACTGCAAGAAGATCTGTTCGGAAAAGGGTTATGAGTACGTTTGGGTAAAAAATTGCAACATCTATGTACGGAAGGCTGACAAGCAGCCTTACATCCACGTCAGATCCGCCCTGGACTTTCGTAAGATCGCCTAGTAATTTCTTGGTTTTTAAAAGGAAAAAATTTATGTTAATTTTCTTTATTTTTTTTGTAATTATGTCACCAAACCCTTACAGCACACAACACACAACACTTTACACGGAAATCTCACTCATATACACACTGTTGCTCCGATCTCTGATTTTCATTAAATTAATCAGAACTGCTTTCGATCTTATTAATATAAATAGTATTACTAAAGTAGTTCCCCTGCCACTTATTAACGTATTTAAATACTATTTGCATTCGTTTTCACAGTATTTTTTAATAAAAATATATTCGATTTAAGTAATTTAAGAATATTTTATCAAAACACCCGTGGCTTGCGAACAAAAACGCTACAGTTTTATCAAAGTATATTAAATAACAATTATGATGTCATAATTATATCCGAGAGTTGGCTTTGTGATGGCGTACTTGATACGGAGTTGTGCGACGACAGATACGACGTATTCAGGTTGGACAGGGACAGAGCGCTTAGCGGCAAGTCGGATGGGGGTGGAGTATTGATTTTGGCGCTTCGATCGTTAGGTGCGCGGACGCGTCCTGAATGGTCACGCCCGGGTATCGAGTGCTTGTGGATTACGATTCCCGCTGCTAAACTTCATGAGCGTTGCGCTCTCAGCCCTAATACAGCGACTCAAACTCGCGATCTGCATTTGTGCTCGGTTTATGCCCCTCCTGGCCCTTCTTTGCCAACTCATATTTTTTCTCTGGCTTGGTTGTTTGAAACAATCGTATCTGAAGCAATTAATGCCAATATTTTCATTGCAGGTGACTTTAACCTTCCCCACATTCAGTGGAATGGTGGCTCTGGTCCGGTGTTTGAGCGACGTGGCACAGTCGAGTTGCAAAATTCAGCCATGAAATTAATTGAGAGCATGAATACTTCTAACCTTGAGCAATATAATTTTATAAAAAATTGTAGTAACAATGTTTTAGACCTGATGTTTGCTAATTTTAATCTAGAAGTAACAAAATCACATTTTCCTTTAGTCAAAGAAGACGTATATCATCCTTCGCTTGAAATTTCAGTTAATGACATTTTTTTGGCTCCTTTAACAGAAAGCTCAAAACCTAAGCTTAGATTTCGTAAGGGTGATTATAATAACATTAATGAATATCTGAAAGGAGTGGATTGGCAGAATTACCTTGCTGCGGACTCCTTGGACGAGGCCCTGACGAAATTTTATGAAGCCCTTAACGAGGTTATCACTAAGTATGTTCCGTTGGATCGGCGTAACCGCAAGGAACGCTATCCAGTCTGGTTTAAGGCGAGTCTAGTGAAGATTATCAAAGAGAAAGAAAAAGTACATAAAAAATGGAAGAGGTTTGGAAATCCACTGGATTACGACGAGTTCTCACTCCTACGCAAGAGACAAAAAAAGATCCAAGAGGAGTGCTGGACTGAGTACGTTAGCAGTGTTCAGGAGAACATTAAATATAACCCTAAACAACTGTGGTCATTTATTAAGGCTCGTCGAGGTGGCTCTACTTATCCAAAATCGTTTGTGTATCAAGATGAAGTAGTTGATAATAACCAAGAAATCTGTGAAAAATTTAGCGACTTCTTTGGTTCCGTGTTTTGCAAACCAGCAGATAAATATATTGACAACCCCCTTGCTCCACCCTTCTGCAATAGCGGTGAAATTATATCTTCAATTGATGTCTGTTCACAACAAGTTGATAAACTTTTATTACAATTAGACCCAAATGGTGGAGCAGGCAGTGACGGTATTCCTGCATTCTTTATTAGAGAGTGTGCACCGAGCTTAACCATTCCACTTACATTATTATTCAAACGCTCTTTAAAAGATGGTATATTTCCCCGGAAATGGAAAGAGGCTCTAATCGTACCAATCTATAAAAAAGGGTCTAAAACTATAATTAGTAATTATAGACCTATTTCAATTCTAAATCAGTTTGGTAAAATATTTGAAAAATATATTCTTAATAACATTTATAATATACTTAATAAAGGAATTCCACCTCAACAGCATGGTTTTTTGAAAGGCCGTTCCACTATATCGAACCTTACAGAATTTTTAAACTTCACCCTCCGGAGTATGGAGAGGGGAAAGCAAGTTGATGTAATATATACAGATTTCGAAAAGGCATTTGATCGCGTTGATCATGTAATTCTACTTCGTAAACTTCACTGGCTGGGTCTTCGTGGTAATGTGTTTCGGTGGGTTTCCTCTTATGTTGCCAACAGGCGTCAGGCGGTCGTCCTTGGCGGTTGCAGATCTGATTTTACTGACATACCGTCAGGCGTTCCACAGGGATCGCATCTGGGACCGTTATTTTACAATGCTTATTTGTATGATATTTATACTGTGTTCCATAGCTCTCAATTTTTAATGTACGCTGACGACAAAAAAGTTTTTATAGATGTGACTAGTCCCGATGATTGTGAAAGATTACAAAATGACCTGAGTCGTTTATCTGATTATTATACTGTTAACCGTATTAATGTTAATATAAGTAAATGCGTGCAAATTACTTTCACACGTAGTTCTCAGCCGACTGTTCATCAATATTATATAGCTGGAGAGCCATTGCAACGTGTTGAAGTGATACGTGACTTAGGAGTCACCCTAGATGCTAAGTTAACGTTCGAATATCACATTGACAATATTACAAACCGAGCTTATAAAAACCTGGGCTTTGTATTTCGTGTCTGCCGGGACTTCAATGACATCAAATGCGTCAAGGTTGTATACTACGCTTATGTTCGAAGTTTGCTGGAGTATGCCAGCTTCGTCTGGTCTCCCCATTTCGCGAAGTACAAGGACCAAATTGAGAAAATACAACGGCGTTTTTTGCGACATTTGAATTACCGTGCTAGGGGAGGTGATGTGTCCTATGATTTATCGTGTACTCGGCACTCTATGTTAAGTCTCGAGGATCGGCGTTTGCTATTGGATGTTTCTGTGCTGCACGACATTTTGTCAGGGCGTATAGATAGTCCTACGCTGCTCTCCGAGGTAAAGTTCTTCACACCTACTTACCGAACCCGTCACACGAATCGTTTCCTGTTCAGCGTTCCCCTGGTTCGCACAAGGTACGCTCAAAATGCACCTCTTGTCCGTGTCCTTAGGGAGTACAACAAACGTTTCCATAGTATTGACCTCTTTGATTGTAGCAAAGCGACACTAAAAAATCGTATTCGAATATTCTTGACTAAAAATTGTTAGATTGTGGAGTTGTTGTATTATTGTTATTGGGAGGATCAGAGGTGGTTAAATAAATTAGCAAAATTATTTTAAAATAAATAGGTTAAAATAAATTCGACTTTGGAGTATAACAAGTACACATACATACACACACACACACACACACACACACACACGCTCACTACACGCGCACTCGTGCTCAATGCTTCACTCTGTGGACTCACTCACTAGTAAGTTTGGTTTATACTTAGTTTTGGCTTGATTTCATGATAAATGAAATATGTTGTGTCTGTGTTCTGTGGTCATCTGTCATTGGCTTTTTGTTTAGTACCTAAGTCTAGTATAATTATACTGTATTGCTGTTGATGCCCCAAATAAAATAAATAAATAAATAAATAAATTATGACCAAAGAAAATTATGGGACAAAAAGGGACCCGTATATTGTGTATTGTTGACAGGTTTCCGGACAGAGTAAAAGGACATACTTAAGGAATTACTTCCATGCTGGTCTGAATCTGGGAGCCAAGAAAAAACCATAGATCAAAATAAATTTTAATAGTGATGGGTTGCTAGCCGCATCCCCTAGGTATAACATGATTTCTAAGATTTTCGCCCATTCCCTCGAAGGGCTTTTCCCATGCGCGGGAAGAGAAGCAACTGGGTAAATTCTATGTTTTTTCTTTGCCCCCATACGAGTATGGAAGGGCAGTACGGTCCAAGAAACTGAATGACGTACCTACGTGGAACCTTTTCTCATATAATTCTGCAATAATATCTTTGGCAGGTGCATGGTAAATCATTATGACATTTGCAGTGAAATGGTTCCACAATGATACGCACTTCAATTTCACTGTTCAACCATACGGTTTTTAAACAATTCTTCGCTGCAATCCTTTAGGAATTCTACAGTGATATGGTATACAACTTAATGACCTAGTATTAAAATCTAGTAAGACATTTAATTCCTTACCCTGTCTCATTTCCAGCAAAAAATAAACCCTACTCCATTTTTCAATACAAATTAATCGAGTCTCCCGATGCGAGCGGAATACTGAGCAGGCCCCAGTAAAATATAATCAAATAACATCGACGCGGCCTCTGACATCGATTCCTCGGCTATGCCGGGCGCTATATTGTAAGCATGCCGAAGCTGTATTTGACGATAGCTAAGTCATATAGAAGCGATTTGAAAGTTAGCGATGACACTAAAGGCACTTAGGAAGCAGGCTAAGTGCCTGTGCTTATCGGGAACCAAGTTTTTGGCGTATCATTTGAGAATACCATCTGGAAGTGGTAAAAATATTTATGTCCTCTCTCTCTTCTTCTTCAATCTTGATCTACCCATTGCTGAGTAAAGGTCTCTTCCATTTTAGACCATTCTGTGCGGTCCCGAGTTCCATCCAGTCTTTCCCAGCTGCTCGCACCAAATCGTCCGTCCATCTTGCTGGCTGTCTCCCCACATTCCTGAACCCCTTTATCAGCTGTTCACCCCTTCGCCTTGTTTCACTGAGACCAATGATATCCCATTTCATCTTGTTGAGGACAAGAAAAGGAAAATATGTGGTGCTACAAACCCACGAGAGTGAGTGAGACTGGAAGATAGACTGGTCTTTTTAAATTCTATTGCACTGCACAGCTCAAGCTTTTTTCGATTGGGCCATATAAAAAAAAACTTTCTTTTCCCTTTTCCTCTACTCATATTTAAAATTCAGAAAAAAATTACACCACTCTCGAAAAGTATTTTGAAGTGTTCCCGAAAATTTGGCCCCAGTTATGCACTTATGTACCAGTGATCACACTATTATTAAAAGGCGAAAGTTTGTGTGTGTGTGTGTGTGTGTTTGTTAGTTCTTTACCCGTAAACGGCTGGAGTTCCGTCCAGCCAAATCCTTGGATAAAATTTGGAACGGACATAACTGGTACCCTAGATTTATACAGATTGAAGCTGATCATGAAACTAGTCAAGTACGTTTTATTCAACTTTTGGCACTTATCCCCTGCTTATCCCTAGAAAAATAATTCATACCGGCAGAGCTGAGCGACGCACACGTTTTCCGATCCATATTCAATTGCAAATCCTTGATTAAACCAATTGAATCAAACTATCTATCTGTGAATTTGTGAGCCAGCGCAGCGTATTCAGGCTTATATATTTTACTGCACTGATGCAGTGAAATATATTAGCTCACTTTCTTTTAGGAAGGCGCAATGTCGTAAGTCCTCAACTGATTAGGTACCTATTTAAAAACCGTTCATCCTGAAATCATTCGCAGCGTTAGCTAGCACAAATATTATATATGCATTGTTATAGACACTATTTATTTGAAATAATAACATTAGATAAAAATAAAAATTGAGTCCATTGTCCATGAGTTGATTGAGTGAGTAGGTGCGTTGGGAGGAAAAGGCCTAGGCGGACGTTCCGTGATCAAATTGGGGACGTTTTGGAAAAAGGTGTGGTCAAGAGTACCCGAACCCACGAGCATGTATGAAGAGATTGATGAATGTGGATGAAGCAAAGAAGCATAGCAGCGTAGCAAGTGGAACAAAGTAGTCTCTGCCTACCCCTGTGGGAAAGAGGCGTGACGGTATGTATGTATGCATGTAAAAATTGAGTCCAGTAATCATAAGTACTTAAATAAAATAAAAAAACAATTTTATGCCAAAAATTCCTTCATCATTTGGGAAAACAGCTGATACTGTTCAAAGAACCGGATCGATTTTTACCAAACATGCCTAAGAACCACTGCAAGAGAACTTGCTTTTGATTAAAAAAAAACGCAAAAATATAGGTCGATCCGTTTGAAAGTTACGATGCCACAGACAGACACACCCACACATAAACAGAGAGACATAGACGTCAAACTTAAAACACCCCATTTCGCGTCAGGGGTTAACAAACCTTTAAACATCTCTATCCATCCTTATTCTATTACCTCAATGAGAGAATGCAGTGTGATGCAGGGCGAGGCATCCACTCCGCTTGTCTATCGCTTAAAGGGGTTCAAATAAGAGCCCAAGGCTTCAGAGGCCGGATTTCTAGTATAGGTTTCGGGTAACGCATTTGCGTTTTATTAATATTAATTTATCGACGCAGCTGGGTAGGATATTAAGTTTTGATGCAAGTTCCTCATCTGTCCAAACCAAAGGTTGTGGGAAAGGAAGGTTGTGGACATAAAGCGGTCACATTTTTTTTATAAAATGCTGTGGCAGGCGAGTAATTGGGTCACCTGATGGTAAGTGAGGACCCATACACACCCGCTACAGCAAAGTATTACAGCCAAGAGGGCTAAGATGCGCTAGTAATTTCACCAGTTGTCTTTCTATGCTGGAACAGAACAGCGCAAGCACCGCTGCTTGGCGGCGGGATTAGCGAGCAAGATGTTGGTAGCGATCCAGACCAACCTGCCACAAAGTCCTATGCAAAACCCTTGGGCAGGGTCGGTTGTAGGGTTCTTATCTAAACCTTTACCTTCTTCTGTTTATTTACCTTCGTTTTTCACGTATCTTCTACCTCTGTCTGTGAGTCTGTCTGTCCGTTCCCTTTCTTCCCTTTTTCTCAGGAACAAATAAATAAAATCCCAAAAACTCAGAGATCTGGGGCTGACGGATTCGAAGCCACGATCCTCTGCTTAAGAGGCCATAGTTCAAGACACAAGCTACCACGGTTTTTTTACGCGTATTTACGAGAACTATTTTGGGCTAATAAAACTAGACTAAGGTAGAGGCTCCGAATCAAAGGTTACATGAAATTTTCACAATAACTGTGTTGATAAATTGAATAAACATTGGCAAGATGGTTCGACAATGTACCTAATGGCAGCGTGGGTGACTCCAACAATATTCCATTAAAGTTATCTCCGAGATAGTAATTCTATTTCTGAAGTAATTTCAACAAAGTTCTTGAATGGTGTCTGCCCACAACTGGAGTTTGACCTGAGCGAAGTCGCTGAGAATTTAGAGATGAATAAATAAATGAATAATATATAATCATGGGACAATTTACATCAATTGACTTAGTACCAAACTACGCAAAGCTACTATGGGTACTAGGGAGCGGATAAACATAATTAATTATATATAATGTAGATAAATACATACAACATCCATGACTTGGTCAGGTATAAACATTCGTTCATCATTCAAATGCATGCCCCTGCCGGGATTTGAACTCGGGCCTCTAGCTTAGCACCTAGTCAGGGTCACTAACCACTAGGCTATCTGGTGGTCTAAATGAGAGAGAAGAGCAAGGTAACAATAGGTTCTGCCCAAATATTTATACAATCTTATAAATAAAAGAATACGATGTCTGGTCTGACTGACTGACTAGAAAATTGATACTAGAAATTTTGCAGAATTATTGTTTCAGGATAGACGCACTAAGAAAGGATTTTTTGACGTTCTCACGAAATAGAGAATTAAGGCGATTTGTTTTTTCGATATATCTCCATCACTTACTTACCTATTAGAGATTTCAAATTTTGCAAGCAAGTAGAAAGTTATTTTCAGTGCAAAAGGCACCTTTACAACGGTTCTAATCTCAACTTATATTTTTCGTCACAAAACTATAATAGTAATAGAAGAGGTCGTTTTAAGGGATAAGTTCGCCTTTGTACATCCTGTATCCTGTAACCTGTTAATTTATTGTGTTTTATGTGCAACTAGCGGTTACCCGCGACTCTGTCTGCAAAGAATTCGCTAATCGCGAACCCGCGGGAACTGCGATTTTTCAGGATAAAAACAATCCTATTTGATTAAAATCGACTCAGTGGTTTAGGCGTGAAAGCGTAACAGACAGAGCTACTTTCTATTAATAATATTATCAGGGCTAATAGATACTTACACATAGTGTCAGTTGTCAAGTTCTTACTTTTCAATAAATATTGTGCAGAGGAGACGTCGTTTGGCGAGATGACGTCTGAGCACCAACCTGTAACCTTTAATAGATAATTATTTACTCTAATTTATCAGCTCTAGATTATTATTGACTTTGCTATCTATCTATTGTAAGTAATTAGATGTCGCACTCGTGCAGGCTTAAGACGTTTAACGTCTGAATTGCCCGTAAATTAAGTTAATTTGTAAAACTGGAGGTAAACTTAGATTAGTTCCTTTGCGCTACGCGGGATTCATTTAAGTCTAAACTTACTTCATTCGTCGTAGCAAGCGTGCCACTAATATTCAGGAAAATGGTTGATATTGTAGTGTTTGAGGCAGAGTCAAAACTTGTGAAATGCTTCTATTTACGCTTAGTTTTAAGTTTGATTTAGATATTACTAGCGACCCGCTCCGGCTTTGCACGGTATATTATACATATAAACCTTCCTCTTGATTCACTCTATCTGTTAAAAAAACCGCATCAAAATCCGTTGCGTAGTTTTAAAGATTTAAGCATACATAGGACATAGGGACATAAGGACAGAGAAAGTGACTTTGTTTTATACTAAGTAGTGATGCTACTTATATTATTGTATATATAGGTATTCTGGTGGCGGTAATACACATATACACACACACACACACACAACACACACACACACATGAAAGCGACGAAAAAATGACTTATGAATTAATAAAAGTTTATTCTATTCTATTCTTTATAATATCTGCATACGAAAACACTTTGAAATAAAGTCAAAGTCAAAAGTTTATTTTGCAAATAGGCCGCCAAGGGCACTTTTACATGTCTTTTTTTTTAATTTAAATTAAAACTTACACATCGTGTTATAAAAAGCAGTTTCCTAAACTGCCTATTCGTATAAACATTAGGGTGTCGGCTTAAAACATTGTAACATTCATTTATGAACCAATTTATACGAACTGCCATTATTCGAGCACGCATCAAATACCCGACGGAGTTATGGCCCATCAGGCATTGCCTATAATTCGCGATTGCAGCAAAACGATGTGCGCCGTATAATGCTGTATAATAATGAATAATACCGTTACATTATAGAGCAAACAAACGAATAGAGTGGAAACGTAATACAATTCATATGAAATAAAATTACGCCAAGCCGAAATTGGCGATCACTGCACTCTGATTGGCCAGCCGAATGTCAAAAGGGTAAATAAAATTAAGCAAGCAGCTGTTATGATCGATATGGATAGTTAATGTTTAGTTGTTACGTGGCATAGTGAATTAAATTTAATAAAAACCACACACACACACACACACTTAAATCACATTTTTATCCTTTACGGGGTAGACAGAGCCTAAAATAACAAGTCCTACAGGACACGTTTAGCAAGATTGTGGGCGTATAGATGAAAAATGGAATCAATATAGTGATGGGTTGCTAGCCGCATCGCCTATAACGTGATTCCTATGATTTTTGCCCATTCCCTCGATGGGCTTTTACCATCTGCGCGAGAAGAGGAGCAACTGGTAAATTCTATGTTTTTTATTTGCTCCCTGATTAGTATGGAAGAACAGATGACATGACGGATATTCAATACGATCCATCAGCCTGATCAGAACTATCTTAAATAATGCCTAATCCCTGTAATGCCTGTTCTTTTTGATATTTGTATGTTGTGCAAAATGTTAATTATGTAACAGCTATGATAATAAACATTTCTGATTCTGATTCTGATTCTAAAGTTAACTTGAATCACTTATCTAGCCAGAGTTTTGTTTAGTTTTATATAGTTGTGGTTTTGAGAACATTCATCATCATATCTCTAGCCTATATACGTCCCACTGCTGAGCACAGGCCTCCTCTCAGAATGAGAGGGCTTGGGCTATAGGTCCCACGCGGGCCTAGTGTGGATTGGGAACTTAAACACTATTGAATTGCTTCGCAGATGTGTGCAGGTTTCCTCACGTTGTTTTCCTTCACCGAAAAGCTCATGATAAATTTCAAATGTAAAATCGCACATAAATTGCAAAAAACTAAGAGGTGCAAGCCCGGGCTCGAACACACGACCCGCTGATTGTGAGCCCACAGGTCAAACCACTAGGCTATCACGGCTTTTTGCAAACATTATTAGCTAGTAAACCTTAAATACCTTAAATTGAACCTTGGTGAACCTTAAATAAATAAATAAATAAATGGGTTTCTTTCATGGTAGTGATGAAGGAAAAACAATCGCGAAAAATTTGCGTTTAGTATGGTGTGAGTCGAAAAAGACCGATGCGTTGCCACAATTAGACAGCTATTACCACTCTTTGTTGTTCCCTCTATGCATTACATACACTAATGCCATGCTAATATCATGCTAATAGGTTCTGTTACAACCTGCTTTTATTCCTCAAATGCTCTGGTTTTGTTATTGCTCCGATAATACTCTGAATATAAAACGTGCATGTTCCTTGATTTCCGTATGTTAGTGTTTTTATTACGGCTTGTTCTTCGCGAGTTTAATAACGCTCGTGGAAGTCTGATGTTTTAACCGGAGGCTGAAAAAGAGGGGTTCGATGTGAATCTGGCTAGCTTTTTTTAAAGTACGAAACCCTAAAACACCCTACATATATGCATACATAAATCACGTCTTTGTCCCTTACGGGGTAGACAGCCTAGGGTAGACCCAAAGTCCACGCTTAGCATGATTGTGGGCGCATAGGTGGAAGTGGCAAGGGGAATCAAAATAGTGATGTCTTGCTAGTCGCATCGCCTATAACATGATTCCTACGATTTTCTTGAGCTTTTACCATCTGCGCAGGTAGAGAAGCAGCTTGTAGGTACATTCTATTTTTTCTTTGCTGCGAGACCAGCATGGTAGTAAGTAAAATACCCTATAACTAATATTTACCCAGAAACGCCTACCCGAACTAATTTTAACTGAAAATATGTTGAAATAACACTGTATTCAGCCATTTGTTTTCTGTTATGGTGTCCGCAAAAATAGGCTAATGTGGAGGCAGAACAAACACTGGGACGTGAGTGAAATGCTTTTATGAAATTCATGAGAAACCTAGCGGTGGCGGGGCTTGCTGTTTAGATTTTGCTTTGCTCGGACTTTTTCGTGAGAAATAGAAGAAAACGTGATAATATAAGCACTAGCTTATATTCAACAGTGCTCCAACAAGAGTAAGACTAACCCCCTTATTCTGCTAACTTAGCAATCGTTTGTCCTTATCTGTTACTTTGACATTTACCTATCACATATATCAAAGATTGTTCAAATTATACGCTTTGGAAGTGTCTCTCGCGTAAACTATTCAGTCTAGAAAGCATTTTTAACAATCTTTGATGCGCCATAGCTTGGAAACTATAAATCGTATCAAGATGAATGTAGTACTTATTTGTAGATAATTTAATGAGAAATAATTCAATTCGCGATTATTTTGTCTTAGCTTATATACTTTTCCTGAAAATTGAGAAAATCTGTAAAACGGGACACTTTTCAAGGGGGGAGGGGTGAAGCGGCATGCGGAGGGGGCGGGAGAGATGTGTATTTTAATGTACTCGTATATAGGTATAACACAGCAGCAATAAATTTAAATTACAAATTTTGCCGTTTTGCCCATACATTCAAATCTAGAATGAATAAATTATCAAGGATAAGTCAAATTTCAAGTCGGTAGCTTCAGTGGTATAGGCCATAAGGTATTTGAATACTTAGTTGGCGTGTTGTCCGTCAGACAGCCATGTAACTCTTTTACAGGTATAAAGACAGATTACGCTTGCCGTATTCAGGATTAATAATAGCAAAAGCTGAACATTCTATTCATTAGCATTTTAATAAATTTAATCTTTCATGCGCATGTAAATTGCGTGATACTAATAATATGCCCGATTAACGTCATGGTGGAAAAAATTAAATTCCGGTAGTATAATGTCAGAATGCATGTAACTGTCAAGTCTTAAATATGATTTAGCGACTGAATCGAGATTATATTATATTGTACCTGCAAGGCGGCTTAAGTAGTACGCTTTAACTTCACTTAAACAGGATTAGTGCAATCTTAATGTACAACGGTTGTAAGTATTAAATAAAAACTCGATTAATTCACATTATAAAAGCGTTCCTGAATTCGGTTCATTAAAACCTCCCCCGGATCCGACATAAAATTTCTTTGAAGTACACACCTAAAAGACAATAGCGTGGAAATTTTAAAGATTTTTATAGTCAAGAAAGTCTTTTCTTTTATCGTAATGCTATTCTAAATGAAGAGGTCCGTCGTTAGGACAATTACCACGGCTTATACCGGGATGCTACATCAATGTCGATCTTACCGTCTCGGATTTAGAGGTGAAGCGCTCTCATGATGTAAGATCAAGTTGTACAAGGAATCAATCGTCTCGCAAAAAGCGTTTTTTTAATGAAATCGAGCAGAAATCCTCGCGAGCGACCATTTGCTTTAACGAAGCACCTTTGTCATATTTTCTTTTGGTTTCGGTCGATTGTAATTTGCAAAATGTAATTAACGTATCGGCAGTTATATTCAAGTTAAAGATAAGGCGTTATCTGTTTAATCCTGAACGCAAAATATATACAAGTGTTGTTTATTTAACTTGACTGTTTCAATATTAGTTTTTCAATGAGGATGTGCTAGGCTAGCGGACAGTCTTCCACAGTTGCCAAACTATTGCCAGGTAGGAAGCGACATGGAATAGGCTATGGGGTTGGGATGCTATAGGCAGGATTACTGGACTATGGAGTGAGATAAACGGACACCTAACATTTTTCAATATCTCAACAAATTTAATTTTGGTAGGTGGTGACTCGCCGCCTTAGTATTAGCCTGGATAGGTGTCCCACTGCTAGGCAAAGGATTCCCGCCCATTTCCTCCGCTCGCCCCGAACTCGAGCTTTGTCCGGCCCGTTCTCAAGAAACGCGTCCAGGTCATCCCACCGGTGCCTCCTGGGCAACCCCGTCGGCGCCATCCGGTCCGTAACATAATTATTGTAACAACATAATTATTATTATTGAAATAAAATTTGTCGTTTATTACGAAAGCACCCAGTGCTCGCTCAAATGAAGAAAGGCCTATTTTTTTACAAAGGCACAATGAAGCCCGTTTTATATTAAAAAAACGTGCAAGCCTTTTTACAAATTACAATAAAACATAAAAGCATTCGAGATCTCATGTACGCACAACAATAAGACTAAGGAATTGCTCACGCGCCGCCCGTTACGCGCGGGCGCGATGCCCTACGCAATATTACGCAAGCCGTTACCGCTAGGGCTGCGACCGCGGTACTAACTAAATCAATTATTAAATTGACGAGTATATCAATAAATCTTAATCTAAAATACTTATACTATCTTAATATACTATCTTATATATACTATCTTTTTCACATAAGGAGTCTAAGTGTTCCCTTAATGGCCGGTGGACCGGAAGTTCTCTTGAGGTTGCTGGTTCTCATGGGTGGTGTGATCGCTTGCCAGGTGTCCCGCTTGCTCGTTTTCCTAACTATTTCAATAGTCAAAGTCAAAGTCAAAGTCAAAAGTTTATTTTGCAAATAGGCCGCCGAGGGCTCTTTTACATGTCTTTTTTTGAATCTACCAGCGCATTCGGAAAGACCATCATTGCCAAGAAGAATGCGCCGCAAGAAACTTGGCAGAAAGTTATTTTTCAAAATAAAATAGATTTACAATAGTACTTAAATTCTACTTAACTTACCTATAATACAATTATTAATACATTTTATAAAAGGGATGTAAAAGGTCCCTAAGTTAAGTCCGTACTTTAAATTACATTGGTCTATAATAGAGATGTATAAAGTCTCTACTGGTCAAAGCGAAACAAAATATGCGATATAATGATAAGAAAGAGAATGAAAAAAGTGAATAAAAATAATTTAAGTTCCGTGGAGATGTAAAACGCCTCCACCGTCAAATAAGTTAATTGGAGATATCTCCAATGTCGATGAGAAAAAGAGATGAGAATAACATTGCAATGCATTACTGAACACCAGAAAACAGTACAGGTAGGTTAAAAACTGTCACCTTAGGCTCTGTCTACCAAGTAAAAGATAAAGATGTGATGTATGTATGTATTAGTGATGTAACGAATGTCATATTTTCGACATTCGCGAATGCGAATGCGAATGCGAATATTCAGTTTTTGTTAAAATAGTAAACAACTATTAAATACCCTCATATATTTTTTTTATATTCGCATAACATTTGCAGTAATTTTGCGAATGCGGATGCGTATGCGAATATGCAGAAATATGCGAATATTCGCGAATGCGAATGCGAATATGCGCGGCACAAACACAAAAAATGTAAGTCTAGAGGCCTGTAGCTCTGTGAGATGTACATTACGCTACGATATGTATACAGGGTTATCCTTTGTCAAGCTGCCTTTGTTTATGTATGATAGTTTGATCCTAGGTCAATTTATTAAAATATCCCCACGATATAAAATGAAGCCGAAGTTAAAAATGACAATAAAATGTGTATAATCTACAGATTGTTTTAAAGTAGTTCCGCGCTCACCGCTAGATGGCGCTGCCCCCGAATCCAACATGCTAACGATGTGTAGTTTTAGTAAAGTGAATTTCAACCCAGAAATTTGTATGAATGAGAATTGTAGACGTCAGTTAAGCTTTTATTGCATTTGTTAGAGAGAGATAGTGAAAATATAGTAAATTCACACATAGAACCGACTTTCATTGAGACCTCAAGGTACAAGTTTGTACAAAATGTTCATAAGTAATGTTACTTTTATTTACAACCTAGGACCTTAGTATAAGTTATAAAAAAAAACACCGGGTAGCACTCCGGGAGGTCCGGCAGAAATGAGAACTACACACAAGCACACTCGAGCAAAAAAAAAACTTTTGCTACACGAGATTTGAACTGGTCACCTGAGAGAACGCACTGTTACTCCACACCTTATAGCACTAGGCCAAACGCACATACGTTAAAGCGACGAAATCAGCGTACACTTCAAAAATAGAACGCGACTCTATCTTCATTCGTATTTTAAAATAAGCTCTTAGAGGATCCTGATATCCTGGTACTTAAACTCTCCCTCCGTCTTGCGTCTGTCGCGAAATTATCATTTTTTACCCATCCAAAAAAGTAAGTTTCACTCTAAAAAAAAATCTCGGAGTGGCAGCCCTATCCCGGTGTAATAAGCGATACGACCCCTATCGCCACTTCTAGAATACTCACCTGTTATTATTGCGTTGTAAGAAAGTAATGTGTCTTGCGCAGATAATGGAACTTTTTCAGGGATATTACGTTTTGTCATCCTATATCACATGAGCCTGCGAAACGGCGAGCGATTTTTAATTTTATTAGTGTTTTTTTACCGACTGCGTGACTAAGAAGATCGATGTCTTCAACAGCTTATACATTAAATTGTAAAGTATGTGAGTAGTGTAACTCTTTGTTAATGAACATAAAATATTTACCTTGCTACTCCGCTACTCTACTACTACTCTCTACTCTGCTTGCTACTTCGCTTGAGTAGCAAGGTAAATATTTTATGTTCATTAAAATGGACTTCCGCAAAGTATTCATATTCATATTCATTTATTCATTGTTTATGTCATGTATATGTAGTTAAAGATGTTATAATATATTCAAGTCGGTCCATGACGCCCTGTAAGGGCACACAATGGTACTTAAGATTAGATTAAAATTAACACATATTTCCAATTAAAATAAGATAAAATTACATTAAAATTACAGCCATCCATTAATTATCATTATTAATATTATTTGTTATGATTATTATGTTAAGGAGTTATTAAAAGATGTCTTGTTTAGAATTATATTGGAATCCAATATAAAATATTAATTTTAAATTGACAATGTTAAATGTTAAAATTATAAATAAGTACAAAATATATTAAATTTACTAAGTAACGCCTGATTCATTGAAATAACTCTTTGTTGTTTGTATATGTATTATGTGTGTAAACTCTTTATTATGCAAAATAAACAAGACAAATACAATTGACAAACACTGAGATACATGTACAAAGGCGGACTTATCCCTTTAATGGATCTCTTCCAGTCAACCTTTGAGTAGATAAAGGCGTATTATATTAGGTATAGACGAGTGAATTAAAAAATTTTAAACACTGAGAGCCAGTGTTGTTTTTATTAAATAATTTTCATTTTTATACGTTTTTTAATTTATTTTTATTTATACGTACATATAATATAAAGTCTTACCCTAATCAGAATCTCAATCCCAAACTCCATTTTACAGAACCCTCCGCTTAAACTATGGGCCATATTTCCACACATTTGTCTTACGTTTACCCAACTTGAATATTGTTAAAATAAATTAACATTCAACTGCTCAGTTATCACCGTAGTTACTGCTCTCCAAATCAAAGAGGCGTAAGCGTATTCGATTTTATAACAACATAAGCCATTTCAGACTTATCGGTTGGCGCTGGCGGCTTGCGCAAATTAAATTTAAGTTTTGTATGTGTTCCCAAGTCAAACAAAGTTGGAATTAGTGTGCTATGTAACTATATGGTACGATGAACTTGTAGCTGGGCTGGAATATGGTTAGAGATTTCTTAGCCAGTATTCATTTCGAGTTGGAATAGAGCGACAAATGAACTAACACAATCACCTGAAAGAAAGTGCGTGCACCCCACAAATATCGTATGCTTAGTGTAAGTTTGCGGTCACAAAATACGTCTCGACCGCGTTTGCGTTAAAATGTCAAATACTATGAGAAATTTTAGTTGCCGTTTCGATCCGCAAGTGGCGCTGCCAATTATTCCATAGTAATTGAGACGTTTACGTGAACGCGTTCGAGACGTATTTGTACGCGAAAACTTACACTAGAGGCTCAGTTTGTTGCCGTTTCGATCCGCAAGTGGCGCTACCAATTTTTCCATAGTAATTGAGACGTTTACGTGAACGCGTTCGAGACGAGTTTAAATGCAAAAACTTACACTAGAGGCTCAGATGCATCATGGGTTACGCCTGTAGATTCTAGCCCTAATACGAGTACAGCGATAAATAAAATAGTAGACAGTATTGTACATCCTATGATTTGTTTAATGAAGTGAGTGGCAGCCAACATTGGGGGCGGCTGAGATACGCCGGAGAGGAGTACTGCACGAACACAAGCAAAGGCTGCGTACAGGGCTCTATTGGAGGACCGGTCCTGTGGAATCTTCTGCTCGATCCACTCCTAAAGACACTAGAGGAGAAGGGAGTATACTGCCAAGCATTCGCGGACGACGTCGTCTTGGTGTTTGACGGCGGAACAGCACTGGAAATAGAGAGGAAGGCTAATGCGGCTCTCGAGTGTGTTCAGGGGTGGGGTGTCCGTAACAAGCTCAAATTCGCCCCGCAAAAAACCAATGCGATGGTATTAACGAAAAAACTGAAATACGACGCCCCACGGCTGACCATGGGCGGGACCTGCATTGCCATATCCAGAGAAATAAAGATGCTAGGCGTCACCATCGACGACAAATTGACGTTTAACACCCACGTCTCGAATGTGTGCAGAAGGGCCATCGAAATCCACAAACAACTAGCAAGGGCAGCGAAGACCAGCTGGGGACTCCATCCGGAAGTAATCAGAACTATATATGTGGCGACCGTTGAACCTGTCATATTGTACGCCGCTAGCGTGTGGGCGCAGGCGGCTAACAAGATAGGAGTTAAGAAGCAGTTGGGTGCAGTCCAACGTGGAATTGCGCAAAAAATCTGCAAAGCCTACCGCACCGTCTCGCTTAACTCGGCACTGGCGATTTCTGGGCTTCTCCCTCTAGACCTCCGAGTCCGAGAGGCGGCCTCACTTTACGAGGCCAAGAAGGGGGAATCCCAGACTATCCTGGGAGACCGCGAGATCGAGCGGAGAACGCCGGCGACGGAAATCCCTCACCCAGCTGAGCACAGTGACCTGGAAATAATCAACCTGGTAGACCAAGAAGAAGTAAATGCCCATAGCGATTATGATATCCGCATATTTACGGACGGCAGCAAGATGGATGGTAGGGTTGGGGCAGCACTATCGATCTGGAGCAGAGAAAAAGAGATCGGGACCCGCAAACTGGCCCTCTCCAACTATTGCACAGTCTACCAGGCCGAACTCCTAGCATTGTGCAACGCCACGAGGGAAGCCCTGAAACGCAAGGCAAAATCGTTTGGAGTCTACAGCGACTCAAAGGCCGCCCTCTTATCAGTAAAAAACATCCAATGCCTACACCCCCTAGCAACAGAATCCAGAAACAACATCAAATCTATGTTTCTCCAGGGCAAAACTGTCGCTTTGCACTGGATTAAAGCTCATGCAGGATTGGAGGGCAATGAGAGGGCGGACGAACTGGCGAGAGAGGCCGCTGTGGGCTCCAAACGAAAGCCAGACTACGACCTATGTCCGGTGTCATTCGTCAAGCGCAGTATTCGTATGACCACCCTTGACGAATGGGACCACCGCTACACCGCTGGCGAAACGGCGGCAATCACGAAACTGTTCCTTCCGAGCGCGGTGGCGGCGTATGGAATAGTTAGGAAGTTTCAGCCGGAGAACATAATAACTCAAATTCTGACGGGACATGGTGGGTTCTCGGAGTACCTAAACAGATTCCGATGCAAAGAGAGCCCCTCATGCATTTGCGACCCTGAAATCGCCGAGACGGTGCCGCATGTATTGGTGGATTGCCCGGTTCATGATGTAGAAAGATGGGAACTTGAACAAAAAATAAACACGAAAATAACAAAAAACAATTTGTGGGAGATAATGTCAACCAAAGATAGAGAACACTTCCTGAAATACTGTAGAAAAGTCGTGACACAGGTTGTAGAAAGAAATAAAACACAGTAAGAAATATATGCTTACATAATATAATGTAGTATATTGATGTGTAACATATACATTAAACGATAAAAATGTAATAGTTGATAAGTAGTAAGGACTGTTTTAAAAGATAGCATAAGTTAATTAACATAAGATGTAAATGTTTTTTCTTGATAAAATAAAGTAACCCGGCTATAATCACTTCCCAAGCAAAAGGCAGCAGAACATATAAATATAAAAGGCATAAGTAGCCAAATGAAATAAAAGTAGGTAGGTAAAATAAGTAAAAATATAAGAATAAATAGCATAGGATGGAACTAGGTGGGCCGCCAACCCACAAATAACAAGAATGGTGATGAATGAAAGAAAGAAACAGTATGAAGCATGAAAGTACGAGAAGCATAAAAGCGAGAACTGGAACGAAAGAGAAAGCTTAGCACAGGCTCCGATCATGTTGGAGGAACATAGGAAAAAAAAAAAAAAAAAAAAAAAAAAAACATTGGGGGCGGCAGACGTAAGCTAGCCTTTGGAATCCAATCGGTTACTTACGTTTTATCTTAACGGGTTATCCATTTGGCTATATTACAGATGTTTTTAAATTACTTGAATGATGTCTCTTATAATTACTTCATAAATCAAATTATCGAAAAACGATATACATTAACGATATACATCGAACAGCATATAATTGCCAATTGCTTGATTTTATCGACAAAAAAGAAATTGTTGTTGTAATTAACAAGCATTTCTCCGAATGCGAATGTAATGTAATTATTTCAGAATGTAACGTCAATTTCCTGGCAACACGCGTTTTTGTCGACGCAAAGCGTTCCCGCATATTGCAGGGCTATAGGGTTACCAGCGGAAATTGGGTTTCGAAAAATTGCAGCTTTCTGCTTTGAGAAAATTCAATTTATATTTCACATTGCTTGTGTAGGTATATTGAAAATAAATAAATACTCGGAACTTAATCATGTTATAGATTTTACAAGGTAGGTATAGGAAAAGGCTTGTCAAAATGAAATTTTTAGGGTACGCTTTGACGTATTGGCGCGGAGATGGAGATACAGGCGGTCGTGGTCACGAGTGGACAGTCAAGGAGATTATTATTTTTATAATATTTGAGATATTTAGTTGGTGAAAACGGCGGAAGTTTAAAACAGTGTATGGAAATTTTTAATGAATGTAAATACTTGGCCCAATTTTTTAACAACAAACTCTACGAATGGTAAATGTTTGTTATAACTTTTCATGTTTGTAAAGTTCGTGATTGATGTTCGAGCGCGGAACAAAGTAAAGCGATTTTACTCTCCCGGGGAAACATTTTCATATTCTTAATCTTCTCAGGACTAAATTGTCACGTTGTAAAAACCGAAATCTTTTTACTTTTTCATTAATGCAATAAGGCAGGAAAATGAGCGAGTGAGTCGGCTGATGACATGACGTAATACATGAGCATGGAGGATTAGACTAACTCCCATTATTCATAAACGCTCTATACTATAGAGTCTATAGGCTTCTGCTAACTTAGCAATCGTTTGTCCTTATCTGTGAAAGTTAAATGTCAATGTGACAAATAAGGACAAAAAGAAGTCAAAAGTTTATTTTGCAAATAGGCCGCCAAGAGCTCTTTTACATGTCTTTTTTTGAATCCACCAGCGCATTCGGAAAGACCATCATTGCCAAGAAGAATGCGCCGCAAGAAACGATTGTTTATATGGTGGTGGTGGTTCTGATTGTCATTTCCGTTGATTTTTCCGACTTCAAAAAAAAGGAGGAGGTTCTCAATTCGGTTGTATTTTTTTTTGTGTAGTCGTTTTTTCGAACATTAACTGAATGAATAGGATTCGACAAAGCGTGACTGTTTTGCACGATTTAAGTATGTCCGGGTGGATTCTTGTGACTCAATTTTGAAGCTTATCTTCATCCAGTTGAGCTGAAATTTTGCATACTAATCTGGTAGTAGAATTTTGGTGGCCCAGTCAGGACCGTCTCCACAGGAGGAAACTCTTCAACGGATGTACTGATTGACTTGAAATTTGATACACGTATGTAGGACGGATGGCAATGCAAGTAGCAAAAATATTTGGTATCAAAAATTAAATTTTTAGGATAGGTTAATTTATCGAAAATTTAAAGTGTCTCTACCGTGACCCTATTAACCCCTCACCTGCCTGTGACAGGCAACAGGTCGACCGCCGCGTCGCGCCCACGTCGCGACGCATCCTTTGACGTCGCGGTTAAGTTTAATTACTTTTTATAGTAAAATTTCTAAGCGATACTGAAAACTAGAACACATAGTCCGAAAAGTAAAGTTATGGCCGGGAATCGAACTCGGATCCTCATCATTCCGTGATGCGTGCTACCCCTATACCACCCATAGCAGGTAAAGCTACCCCGATTTAACACAGGGGGGTTACCATGACGTCTTAATGCGATTCTATTCCGATTCAGTTTAGGTTCGCTCGCTGTCAGATCCATACTAAAAAAAAAAAAAAAAAAAAAAGAGCTAAAACCTGAACTGAGTCAAAATTGGATCGCATTAAGACGTCGTGGTAAGGCCCCAGGTATGTGGAGCCAGTATATAGCAGTAATGCAGCTTCACTTCCAAGCGAAAACAACATAAAGCTTTAGTTATCAGCTCACTATTAACAGCGTAAATAAGCGTTTAAAATTGGACGCCCGCCATTAAATACCAACCAGCGTAAAAAATACAGAAATGATCCAAATTAAACTTTATTCCCAGTCTACAAGGATGCAGCGTGTGCGTAAAACTCGTGGTTTTCTACACAAAACTAGCAATTCTCATAAATCTTAGGTGGAATTTAAAAACGCTCCAATTAAATCTGGCTTCAGAGTGATAATTCGCTTCCATATTTTATGGAAATAATAAAAAAATGTTTTTAAATTTGTTTGAAACGTTTTCTTTTTATTTATTCCGAAATGGTTCGTACCTACTCACTTAGTTATAAGTTGATGTAGTATATACATTATAATATATTGGCAATAATATTTACAATCCTTTGCAAAAGAACGGGCACTTTTTTTTTAGGAAATTACTAATTTTGACAAAAAAATAAAGTATTTTTTTCACGCATTGAAAACATAATATATATATAGGTGCACATAATAAAGGATACAATTAGCAAACAAATTTAAATTAACTTTAATTGACTTAATCCTTTGCTTAGTAATTGTATCTTAGCTTAGGTACTACAAGCAAAATCCTGAAAAAAAATCTTAACTCGATCCCGTTCAGTGGAAGGAAGAAACTTATAAAAAGGAATGGCGCCAGCTAAATTAATCGTGGAAGGAAAATATAGGTTTGAGACTTTGTATTGACTCTTCTCTCCCGACATTATTCTGCGGCATCGGGCGACAGCGCGTGCGATCTTGTCGGGTTGTATAATTTTATATGCGCGGTAACTGGCTGTTATTGACTCGCACTCGCACTAACTGGCACGATGCACGATAACAGTTAAGGGTAGCAGTTCCAATACGCGCAATATACGAAGTTTGAGTTAGGCGCCGCGCGTGGGCGCAGTACTTGGAGACAGAAGCAGCCGGAGACGGCAAAGGACTCCCGAAAATACAGTGTCTTAAAATGGTCCGGGAATGTTTCTTCAGGCCTCTATTTCACCCATTCGACAGTTGTCGGTGATAAGTGACAATTGGAATGGCAATGCGTGGTCAATATGAAGCCAACCGGCGTAGATTCTCGTCGAGTTTGTAATGTAAACAGAATTATCACTAGTCACCGGCAATATGGTCGCTTTGGTGAAATAGGGGCCTGTGGGCTTATTGTCTAACTCGCTCGCAATCGCCATCTTGTTCATTTTGACAGTTCTTGTATGAATGTGACAGCTAGCTGATTCCGATGGCAATTGTCAGCCCATACATGAACTGTCAAAATGAACACGATGGCGATTACGAGCGAGTTAGACAATAAGCCTACAGTAAGAGTTTTTAATGATTCACGGTTAAGTTCATAAGTTCGGTGGTTAGGTAATCGCGGTTCACATCCCGTTTATAATATTTCGAATAAGCCTACAGGTTTCGTGTTAGGCTTAGTTTTAGCGTCGTATTTTTTTTCCAAATTAATTCCACCCCTTTGACTTTACTACTTTGATTTTGATCATCGATCAACATTATGGAAACCATTTTTCTCAACAATTTTCGAAAAATCGCCAATAACTTTTACAGAGGTGTTCCGTCGAACTAACCCAAGCACTTGAAGTTTAGTATTCCGGATTAATTTGATTTAATTGAAGACACCGTTATGTGATACATCTGTTATTCGTGTGAGTGTATTGTTTTTATAAAATACTAGCGAGTAGTGAGTAGCGAGCAATAAGTGGATCACCTAATAGTATGTGACCAATCCAAAGGATTCAGATGCTATCACTATCTTGATTCCCCTTTCCACCTACGTTCACAATCATGCTAAACGTGGCCTGTCTTGTTATCTTAGGCACTGTCTACCCTGTAAGGGATAAAGACGTGATATTTATGTTTGTACTAGCTGTTGCCAGCGACTTCGTCTGTAAAGAATTCGTTTATCGCTATCCCGCAGAAACTACACAATTTTCCGGGATAAAAAGTAGCCTATGTGCTATTCCAGACTTTTCTCTATCTATGTGCAGAATTTCATCCAGATCCGTTGAGCCGTTCTGGCGTGATTGAGTAACAAACAAACATCCATTCATCCATCCATCCATACTTTCGCATTTATAATATTTGTTAGATTGAATAATTATAATTTTTAGAGCACACATGTCGCCTCCGGTCGGCTTAGTACTGTAAGCACAATACTGTGCCGCTGGCAAACATCGCGCGGTTTGTTTTTTGCGCGTTATGCCGCTGCGAATACCTGATTTTATTGCGAGCATCGGTATTGTTTCCAGGTGTTTTCGTTATTGGAAAACGATGACTGTTTGGCGAAGGGTTTCTTCAAACATTCCAATGGAATAATTATGCAATTTGCGCACTTTACAATAATCTAACTAATATCATAAATGTAAAAATATGGATAGATGGTTGTTTGTTACTCAATCACGCCAGAACGGCCCAACGAATCTGGATGAAATTCAGCACGTAGATAGCGAAAAGTGTGGAATAGCACATAGGCTACTTTTTATCCCGGGAAATTCTCGCGGGATAGCGATAAACGAATTCTTTGCTAGGCAACAGCTAGTTAGATAAATAATTCGTACCAACAAACCTCTGCATTTTTGTCAAACACCTCGGCGAAGCCCTCGCTGAAGGCTGGGACAAAGCACTTAGCGTCATTATGGGTTGGCTAAGATCAAGAATAATTATATCCATAATCCGGGCCACAAGCATGTGCATCCGCGGCACACGACATAAATTTAAGTCACTAACCCCATTCATAAACGCTCTCTACGCTTCTTCTATCTTAGCAATCGTTTGTCATTTTCTGTCACTTTGACATTTACCTTTCACAGATAAGGACAAACGATTGCTAAGTTAGCAGAAAGAAGCCTACGGAGAGTTTATGAATAAGGGGATAAGACAACTCTTCGGCTCCACGCAACTCAGTTTAGGTTCGCTCGCAGAGCTAAAACCTGGAGCCTTACCATGACGTCTTAATGCGATTCAGTTTAGGTTCGCTCGCTGTCAGATTCATACTAAAAGTGACAGCTAAAACTTGAACTGTGTCGAAATTAGGACGTCATGGTAAGGCCCCTGAACTGAGTACGAATTAAAATTGAAATCAGAGACGGCATTATTCGGAACGGAGTTTAGAATAAAATGAATGTGCTTTAATGCTTTTATAATTAGCGAGGTTATATTGGAATATTCGAGAAAGTACCGAAGTATATTATTCATCCTTTTTGGGTCCTGGAAGAATAATATTTAATGAAAACAGATTGTTCACCCACGCTTTCTTACCTTGAAATTTCAGAGAGGAATTGGAGTATTTTGGTACCTACGCTACGCGTATTATATTGAGAATACTTCATCAACCACTAGAATGCTGAAGAGGCTGTAATTGAAAAACATAAGCTTACTATGTGTTGTCCGTGACTCCGTCTGCGTGGAATTATCGCTAACCTGCGAGAGCGCAATTTTCTGGGATAAAATCTATCCTATGTCCTTCCCCGAGACTGAACCTATCTCTGTACCAAATTCTAACTAAGTCGGTTCAGTGGTTTAAGTGTGAAGAGGTAACAGATAGACACACTTTCGCATTTTTAATATTAGTATGTATTTACCGCTCCTTAACGGCGCTCCGGAGCGGAGCTCCTCCCAAGGGTGGAGCTCCTTTCTCTGGGTATTTTACCCTTCTAGCAACTGGAGCTCAACTGGAGGTATCTAATAAATAACTAACCTAACCTACCTATTTTTTATAATTAAAATAACTATCGAGTGGGTTGTAAAAATTAGTTGAACCACTGTGTGTTGAACTGCTGTGTTGTACAAGAGGCATTTCATCTTAGCCCTCTAGGTTAGCAACGCATCTGCGATCCCTCCGGGGTTGCGGGTGTCTATGGGCAGTGATGACCATCTGGTGACCCACTAGCTCGTTTGCCTTCCTACTCATATAAAAAAAAACCATGGCCTTACGCTTAAACTGGATTTACGACGTGTTGTTCAAATGTTTATTTTGTTTTGAGGGGCCTTACCATGACGTCCATGACGTCTTAATTTACAATTCAGACTCAGTTCAGGTTTACCTGTCATTTTAGTATGGATCTGACAGCGAGCGAACCTAAACTGAATCTGAATTGAATCGCATTAAGACGTCATAGTAACCCCCAGCTCCCACTTCTCCACTCCACCTTACACTTAACTTTAAACAACTCTACAGCATAAAATAAACCTTCAGCGCACACCTGAGCTCCGAAAGTATTACAATGCGGTGGCAATTGAAAACCTTTTCATATTCGGAAAATTGTCTTCCGCGAACTTGAGGTAAGTACACACGGAAGCAGCTATGGCCGCCCGGGGACGTTACCTCCGCAATAACTAGATATACAATGTGACCCCGGACTAATATGGCTGCTATAATTTGTGTTCGAATTCCGGATCGTGTTTTGTTTAGGAAGGATTTGGTACGGGTAAGGCGAGCACTTAAATCGTTGAAAATGATGTTCCATAAGCAATTTTAAACAAAAACTACTTAGCACTCGGGGCACCTATACTAAAGTGATGTAGCAAAATATTTTATCGACAAAAAATGTGACGATTACTGTCAACGTCTAAATAATAATATCTTCTTCTCTTCTTCTTCAACCTTGATCTACCCAATGCTGAGTAAAGGTCTCTTCCATTTTAGACCATTTTGTACGGTCACGAGTTTTCCGCATTTAAATGTAATTCATTATAAATAAATATTATTTACTTTCTCTTCATTTTAAAATAAACACAATAAACCAATTAAAACGTTAAATGTTTCTTTTTACATAGTTTTCATAAAATACAATCAACATTTTTTCCATATTCGTTGGTATTAAAGATTGCTGTCTAGATGGAAATATCCACATTAAATTAGGTACTGAACGTTCTCTTAACGGCCACATTCGTCAACATGGCATTCTTAAAATATAGAGATATTTTTTATCGATATGGAAATCTCTAGAACGTGCCCCGATTTAACACTGGAATGTACATAACACTTACCTACTGAGTCCATGTTAAAACCACAGAGCTCTGTCGTTAAATCACATGGTAATAGGCTATTGTGAAATGGCTTTATAAGGCCTTAATTAAGAACTAGGCCTTATCAGCCCAACTCAGCCAAAGAAGACATTAATATGCGACACGGCGGTGAATGCTACCGGGGAAGGAGTGCGAAGAAAATTGCGTCAGATAGGTAAATATTTAAACAAAATGTGCAAGTCGTGTTTCACTGGATCATGCAAGTGACATTAGTGTTTATGTTTAAACTCTGTCATCATGACCCGCACAGGCCCCTCTCAAAGTTATCACGCATTTACCCCTCGATTGAATAGTAGGCCTTATCCGCCAAAAAGTTAAAAAGTCGTTTTTTAAAACGCTGAACATCCTCGGTCATCAATATATTCTTCGGAAGCGTGTTAAAGACTTTTGATGCCATGCCGGATACGCTTTTTTATTCCTTTTGACTTTAAAATTCTGCACCCGTCTGATCCCTAAAGACTTTTGATGTAAAACAACTACACGTCTGTTTCAATTTGAACCGTCAGAGTCAGCAAAAAGAACAACGAAAACAAAATTCACACGAGTTTTTTTGCCTCTCGCAGAATAAAAAGTTTATATTACTTTCTATCTTTATCCGTGTGAATTATGCAGTTATCCAGACTTAAATCATCCCGCCGGGGACCTCATTTGGATGCCAGACCGTCTGCTCAGCATCCATTTTCATCCAGCATCGGTCCTTTCACCTTCCAGCTGATAAATATTTAATCAGTGAATTTTTAAAACGCAGCTCTGAGTTTTCAGACGAGTACTAACCTCGGCTGTTTTAAATCCATTAGGCGTATTATGTAAACATCCCCGCCTTTCCCTCGCAATAATCTCTCCACGACCACACAGTGTACGCGCCAGTAGCAGTACAAGTGAAACAACTTCGTTAAGGCGCTGTCAACAGCAAATGACCTTGAGCAGCGCCACTCTTCGCACATACGGTTCGCGTGCCTGTGAGTGAAAGAGAAGAAACTATTCCGGCAGCTTGGCGCGCGTCTAAAATCTTGCAAATAAGACACAAATAAGAAGAAATAAAAAAAAGTATGGATTATTTGTGAAATATGACTCGTTAGCCGTGTAGGTATGAATACGTTGGCTTCATGTTTTTAATTGCAGACCCATACGTCGAAAAAATATAGACATAGAACCGTTTAATGATGATTATTAGACCAATCTTTGCAATTATTTTCTATCGAGCCGATTTTGCTCAATTATGTATCGAGTCCATCTATCGTGTTTGAAATATGACGAAAATTATCAATATAATTTTTTTGTATTTTTTTTGTGTGTAGTTTTTCTTTAAAAAGTGCTTAAATAACATCAATTTCAACAAAATTAGGTGTTGTCAGCCTCTTAACATCATATTTTTTTTTTTCTTTGTACATAGATTATTTTACCCGACTAAGGCAAAGCAAGCAAGATTTTGACGGACTATGTAGGTACGTTATGTATTTATGTTCGTCTGTTTCCTCCTAAAATCCTTACCATAATTGGACAAATAAGGTACCGTTGGAAGCGTCTTGATCGTCCGCGGTTTTTTTAATAGATAGAGTGACTCGAGACGAAGGTTTATATATTACGTATAATGCGCATATTTAGCATCGTGGTCATAGAAGGGAGTGATTAAACGAACCTCGTCCGTATAAAGATCATTGCGCTCGGGAGATCATCATACGATGACCCGTTTGCTAGCAGGCGTTGTGCGATGTCAGGTGTCTGTTGGGATCATGCGTTGACGTTGATAAAGTGACACGTTAAATTTAAAAATAACTAACCTTACCTAAAAATTTTATTTTAGATCACAAGCTTTTTTGCTGACTGTACTTTTTGTTGACTGTACTTGCATTGTCATCCGTCTTCAATATGTGAACCAAATTTCAAGTCAATCGGACCAACCGTCGAAGAGTTACCTCCAGCGTAGACGGTCGTGACTGGACCACCAAGGATTCTACTACCAGATTATTGTATTGTCATATGACTTACACAAGTATGCAAAATTTCAGCTCAATCGGATGAAGATAATATCTGCTTCAAAATTGAGTCGCTTGATTCCACCCGGACAAACATACGCATAACATACATACATACATACGTTACAATCACAGAACTATATCAAGATAGAATGAAAGAGTTCAGCGATTTGTTCGAGACCGAGCGTGTAACATTTTGCGTGTGACATTTGACGTCACGAGCGTAATTTAGTGATGGGAAACATAAGCCGCGCGAAAACAATTCAAAAGCATCGATTCACAGATCGATTAGAACACGGCACCGATTCTATGCACCGCGCCGCGACCACAGAAATATATCTGACAACGGACGTTCGTCTTCGTTGTGAAAAGAAGTAATTACATCTTTATTCGTGTGATGACAAAATATTTACTCGTACATAATTATCACTCAATTATATTACGCCAGTTATTGTAGGTGCATTTTTATCGATTTTAAATATCGATAAAAACCGACAGAGGAAATGATAATTATTTTCGACAGAGGAAATGAGAAAGCTCATAATTTTAAATCTAAAAATATAAATGTAACCAATAAATTGCGTTACATTTATACATATTACTTCCTTTTTCAAACCTTTTTTGCTTTATTTAATAGTACAAACTGGACAAAATAGGAGACGTTTTGAAAATAGGGCAGGTCAGGAGTACCTGAAACTGACGAACATGTATGAAGAGATTGATAAATGTGGATGAAGCGAAAGAGGTATGTCAGGATCGTAGCAAGTGGAACAAAGTAGTCTCTGCCTACCCCTATGGGAAAGAGACGTGACGTATGTATGTAAAAACTGGCACGAACGCATATTACGCTAAAAAAAACAATTTTAGAATTTGAGTTTCGCTTGACATTCTACGGCGAAACAACAGAGGGGGATTCCTGGCTGGTCGTTGGTTGTAGACGGACCTGAATAACTGATTTTTTTATTTTTTCTCCTTAATGTTGTAAATTTTGTTAAAATTTATAAGTTTTTAACGGCTGTAAAGCCTGACCAGAAATATAAAAACCCTCGCCATATTGCGGAAAATTAAGGAACTATTTTTGCAATTAGAAATTACGTAACACAGATTAAAAATCGACTAGTGGCGACTCCTTGACAGGGTCTTTATATTTCTGGTCAGGCTTTACTTACCTATTGAAGACCGTAATAGACAGTTAAAATTTCCACAGATAATGTATTTCTGATGCCGCTATAACAACAAATGCTAAAAAACAGAATTAATTTTTTACGACCAGTTGCTTGAATCCATTTATTTTTCATATCAGGATCAATCGGAAAATTGGAATAAAATCGCAATATAGAAGGAACCATAACCGGTTTGTTAATAATATTTGCTTTGCTCTACGTAGGTACATTATATAGCTGCATAATTAATAATATAAAAACGTATTTATCATTTCCTCTGTTTTCAAAATCGATTTTATTCGAGTAAGACAATCGCAGTGTGCAGCACTGTGGTACAGCACTATTCTTACTTTTGACAGAAAAAATGAGAAATCGACCTTGAACGCGACTCGACAGTTTGAATAGCATATTTTTACATCGCTGGTTTTGAATGCACGCCAAGTCTGGCTCGTCAAATTAAATCCGCAATGGAAAACTAGCGTTGGCACACAATCGCTCGCTACTGTTTTGATGAAAATAATAAAATAAATAGTTTTTTAATTAATAACAGATATTTAAGGACAAATAGTACTTCCCGATGAAAGGAAATACCTCGATTAACAGCTCGCAACCTTTTTGGTAGTGTTTAAACAATTAACTATTGAGCAACAAACAATTTTGTTTTTAAAATCTGTCGTCCACTGACGTCACATGAAGACCGCGGTCGGGAGCAGATTTAAGTTCGCGGCGAGCAAGTGAGCCCACGGGACAACTTTTCGCCACGCGAGGTACATACACTCTTTCCTTCTATCTTGATATAGTTCTGTGGTTACAATCTAACTAATATTATAAATGCGAAAGTATGGATGGATGGATGGATGGATGTTTGTTTGTTTGTTACTCAATCACGCCAGAACGGCCCAACGGATCTGGATGAAATTTGGCACATAGATAGAGAAAAGTCTGGAATAGCACATAGGCTACATTTTATCCCGGAAAATTGCGTAGTTCCCGCGGGATAGCGATAAACGAATTCTTTGCAGACGAAGTCGCTGGCAACAGCTAGTTTAATATAAAGCTTGTAATAATAGAAAGTGTCTGTTCTGCGTGTTCCCGCGCTGTGGCAGGCTATTAACGTTTTACTCCTGTCGCGTAAACTTCTACTCTGCGAGATAAGGATTTGTATGCTTCATACGGATTTTAGCGACTCCGCTTTGTCCTAACTGCTAATTCATCATCTAAAATTATTAATAAATTGTTTGTCAGTTCCAGAATAAATCTAGGCATGAACTCGTACAACTTTGGGTTATTTTGATAAGCGTTTCAGAAGCCAGATTCCTAGAATTAATGAATCCCCGGTTAGTATGACTGCATTATGAATATTATATTACGTTCCGTGAAATCTAAATTGGAACTGAATTGTTTAGACGGCTCCACATCGAGTATTCATGAGTCTAGAATTATTAACATCTAGACTGGAGTTTGCAACTTTAAAAGTGCTAGAATTATTTAAGGTTTATTAACCCCCGACGCCGTGGTAGCCTAGTGGTTTGACCTGTGGCCTCTCAAGCAGAGCGTCGTGGGTTCAAATCCCGGGCTCGCACCTCTGAGTTTTTCGGAATTTATGTGCGATAATTACATTTGTAATTTGCCAAGAGCTTTTCGGTGAAGGAAAACATCGTGAGGAAACCTGCACACATCTGCGAAGAAATTCAATGGTGTGTGTTAAGTTCCCAATCCGCACTGGGCGCGCGTGGGAACTATAGCCCAAACCCTCCAATACACGGAGGAGGCCTATGCCATGAGGCACGCCGAATTACGCGACAATTTAATAAATAAACGACAATAACAACAACAACAACAACATGTACTTACTGACATTGTAGCGAATTCGGAATAAAAAGGCTTATAAATAAATAAATAAAACCCCCGACGCAAAAAAGGTGTCATACTCGTAAGTTTGACGTCAATGTTTGTGTCTGTAATCTGTATGTGGCATCGCAGCTCCCATAGTGCACTGACAAATGTGGATGCAGTTTTTTTCATTCGAAAGCCAGTTTCCTTGCGGTGGTTCTTGTCCATGTTTGGTAAAAATCGGTCCAGCAGTTTAAAGAGTATCAGCTATTTTCCAAAATGATGTAAAGCATTTTTGGCATAAAATTAACATCACATCACATAGATAACATGATTCCTAAGATTTTCGCCCATTCCCTCGTTAGATTACCATCTGCGCGGGAAGAGAAGCAACTGGTACATTCTATATTTTTTCTTTACTCCCAGATCATTTGGAAGAAATCCTTACAATGGAAATAAAATCCATATTTCCCAACTCTAGACGGATTGTTCGTGGTGTACAGAGCACGTCACTTCATTCGCAGTGTGGGGTCAAGGGCTTAAAAAAATCAAACAAATTGCATAAAATATCCCTAAAATTGAGTACGTACGTACTTACCTGCCCAAAGCGCGAGGTATTAAACAAATTTGTAACAATTAATTACCAACTTAACACATAACTGTCGTTAATTCCGTGATAGATAACTAATGGATTTACATAATTAATAGTATATTTACACTATCGCTTACGCCTTAGTACGCGAGCGCTTGAACTTATGTCGTCTTGTTTTAAGTGTTTACTTACACGATCAAGCGTTAGTGGCAGTACAAACAGACAGACAAAACACTAGCATATATGTACAAACATGGTAAACAAGTGTGTATTGTATAGCAACTGTAGAGCTGGGTAAGAGGATAAGTGAACTACTAATTCCCGTTTTTAATGACTGGTTCTGTTTTCTAAACGGCCATGTGTTTATGTTGTCGATTCTAGGTGTTTAAAGAATGAATAATGTCACATACACATGCGGGGTAGACAGAGCCTAAGGTAAAAAAACCAAAAGGCAACATTTAGCATGATTCCGGTCGTAAATAGTGATGGGTTGCTTCTTAGGTACTAGTCGCATCGCCTATAACATTATTTCTAAGATTTTCGCCTGTTCCCTGGGATCTTACAATCTGATCGGAAAGAGAAGCAACAGGTACATTCTATGTTTTTTCTTTACTCACATACCAACATGGAAGGGCAAGACGAAAATGGATTGTCAACCGTTAGAAATTAGCATGCTTGTCGAACTTACGGCAAATAAATTTATCTATCGTACATCATAGCTTCTGCCCGCGACTTCGTCCGCGTAGAATTAGCAATTGATATGTTTATCGCTATCACGCGGGAACTATACAATTTTCCCGGATAAAAAGTAGCCTATAAATGTTTTAATCTAGGGTACCAGCTATCTTCGTGCCAAATTTTATCCAAATCCGTCCAGTCGTTTTAGCGTGAAGAAGGAACAAACATACACACTCACTCACTCACATCGTCACAACTTTCGCATTTATAATATTAGTAGGATACATCATCATCCCTTACATATTATGTACCTATATAATGTTTGTTTTTATTGTTTTACTAGCTTATGCCCGCAGCTTCGCTCACGTGAAACATCAAATCTGGCGCTTGCAATTACGGGTTTTTACTGAATCGCCTTTTTTGCGTGTGAATATAATTGATTACTGATTGCAGGCACGGATGCTTTAATTTACTATGTTTTAAATTAACCTTACCTTTGCGAGTGTGCCAGGTTATAAAAGATAAAATCTAAATCAAATAATTATGCACTTAAAAAAGCAAAGAAAAAAGTTTATAAGTAACCATATTTAATCATTGTTTTAACACGCTCACAATCATACTAAACGTGGCTTTTAGGTCTTGTTGCCTTAGGCCTGTCTACCACGTATCAGATAAAGACGTGATTAGTGTACGTATGTACAAAAATTACCAACTATGTGGATAAAACGCCATATCAATACAATGATTAAAAGTAAGTGGGAAGTTTGGAAACGCGGAAAAAAATACGTTCTAACAAAGGCGACATGGGTGTAGATACATCCTGTGAAGTGGTTTTCTGTGAGCTTGTACTTTTGTGCATAACGCCCATTGATAATTTTTTTATTCAACTTGCGCTTGGTCGAGCTTTTGTATAGCGATTGTCGGACATGTACTTCGTCCATGACACAATAGAGATCTCTCTCAGAGCGACAGACATCACAGCAACTTGTGAGTACATTTATGAAAGTAAAAGTAAAACCAAAGGCCCGATCGGGAGGCAACAGTGTTTGTTATTTTTCCCCAAAGCGCTTACCTTAAGAGGATTACGCAGACAGCGAACACAGCTGTAATTTATCTTGGTAATGGCTCTAAAACCGAGCTCCGCCCTTTTTGGATCTGCTTAAGAAAATCAAGGCCCGAATATAAAACGAGTAGAAATTCTTTAGAGAAGACGTTAATTTCGCGAAAACATCCTAGATTTATTGCCGCTTGTAACTTGCCGGGACTGGCGTAAGTAAAAAATATGCGAGTCATACCAGTGACGCCGGCGGACGCGTTTGAGACAATTTTAATTTATAATGGCAGTGTTTTGTTCTTGCTAATAGGGACGGAGGACGCTCACTGAGTGTTATGTTGAATTACTACGCTTCACGCGTCGGGATTCGTTTAATGTTTACGGCGTACTTAATATGCCAATTCACCACTTAGCAGTAATATTACAGCTTCCTGCTAGATAAACGACAAGATGTTGCCAATAAACTTGTGAATAACTAGCGGTTGCCGGCGACTTTGTCTGCCTGTATAATTTGTAGCGTAGCTCCATCAACTACCAGTCACCATTATGCCGAATTTTTTTTAAGTCGGCGTGGGCGTGTGATAAACGAATTATCCGCAAACAAAGTCGCGGGTTACAGCTAATAACATTATAAGATACCACTTATCAATTTCCGTTAATATCTAAAATCAAACTCTATCTTAACCAATTTCGAGTAATCAAGGAGCTCTGGTTTTAATCAAAGCGATAAAACTTCCTCTTTACTTTAAACAAGCTTAGTAAATTAAGCAGAGAAACGGGACACAGAAACTTTAAAATAGTATGGCAATGCGATGTCTTGCGGCGTGTTTTTCTTGGCAATTGATGGTATTTCCGAAAGAGCTAGTATCAAAAAGACATGAAGCATGTGGCCGCTGAGGACCAACGTCAACGGAAAGGAATGACCTCTCCACTCTATAGGTGCGACCACACCGCCGCTTAAAAACGGTGACGTTACGGAATCGCAACAAAATGTATGAAGAAAAGGTGAGAAAACGTGACGCCTACGACGCGTCACTGCGTAAACGCGGCGGTTTGGTCGCACCCTAACAGAGTATAGCACGTAAAGAAAAAAAGTATGTTACCTTAATCGTCAGTCACAATGGACTGCGGCCTATTCTTAAAATCATTATGGTTCGCCCCACTCTTCGTCCGTATGATAGGTGACAGCTTCCTGAACTCTGCTCTTGTATCCAACTCTAGGTATCCTAGTCTCTTCGAGACTGACATTGCTGGCCCTCCCAAACAACGAGGACAGATTCGTCTTGATGCATACTGTCTACGCTCTATATGGTCGCTGTGACTTAAAAAAAAATCAATAAATCTAAATATTAACATTAAATCAAAATTGGTTCCTTAATTTGGAGGTATGATGCCATAGACAGACTCACATACACATCAAAGTTATAACGCTACACTATTTGCGTTGAGGGTTAATTAAATTAAACACAAACCTCGCAGCTCTATTCCATATAGTTAATTAAAGAGGCTATATAGAACACTAGCTGTGGCCAGCGACTTCGTCTGCAAAGAATTCGTTTATCGCTATCCCGCGGGAACTACGCAATTTTCCGGGATAAAAAGTAGCCTATGTGCTATTCCAGACTTTTCTCTATCTATGTGCCAAATTTCATCCAGATCTGTTGGGCCGTTCTGGCGTGATTGAGTAACAAACAAACATCCATCCATCCATACATCCATACTTTCGCATTTATAATATTAGTTAGAAGTTATATTAGATAGATAACGTTTTAGAGTTGCTTTGTTCATCAAGAAGATTATGTTTGGTATGATGATGTAATCATCATCATCATTATCGGCTTAGAAAACCACAATGAACGACAAATTGTCACCTGCATTCACCGGTTTCTCGCAACCCTCACCATGTCGTCTGTCCATCTAGTACCTGGCCGCCAACGCTGCGTCTTCTTGTTTGTAGTCGCCACTCGAGAACTCTTCTGCACCGACGGTCATCTGCTCAGCGATCAATATGGCCTGCCCATTGCCAGCTTAACTTACACAATTCTTCGAGCTACGTTGGTGACTCCAACCACCTTGTCCACAAGAAAAATAACGTCAGTTAACTGAAAGGCTTACTCCATCTTTTTCTACTGTGACCGTAGCGCGGATCAAATTATCCTCAATACTTGAAAAGTTCTCCAAAAACTAGTAACTGAGTAACAAATCCCTGTGTTAGAATAAGAGCGGCAAATTAATTCGCAACAAGAAAGTTCGTTAAGACAAGTGGCTGGAGGAGGGTAAATCATATTGATACGGGGCAGCTTAGGAGCCCTCGCCCGCTCAGGCCGGGGCCAAGACAACGGCTTAAGCGTGCCACAGTAATTAGTGGTGGTCGTTATTACAACAGCAGATAACGTAATGCATTATTTGCACGCAACGAACAACACATTATCGAATCGTCAACTATCCTGTTGTCATTATTCGTTGTCTGTTGTCAACGTTGTCATACGCGCACTGTTGCCGCACTTGGCATAGAAGCGCAAGCGAGTGCGCAACAAATCAAGTAGCTGTGTGCGAGAGATAGCGATAGCGCTATAAGCGCGAGGTCGCATCGCAATCGCAATTGAAATAACTGACTTTTGGTATCATTATTAGCTGTTGAAGTTTGTTGTCAGTCAGTACAATAACAAACAAGGTAACAGAGCGTTGTTTTGCTTTTGTTCCCGTACATTTTTATTACGCTGCGATCGCGACGAAATAAGTATAACAATTATTTAATAATAAGTTCATTATCGTTTTGTAAAACAGCAATATAACAGGATAACAGACAACAGTTTACAATAAGAGCTATTTAAGAATAACACAACACTTCATTCATTATTGCAAAACAGCCGTTATTGCCACCACTAACAGTAATAACAACATCTATAAAGAAACTCTGTGTGACTTGAATACTCGTAAGTCAATGTCATACATGCACAAATCTCGTCTTTATCCCTTACGGCGTAGAAGCCTAAGGTGACAAGAGCAAAAGGCCATGTTTAGCAAGATTGCGGGCGTATAGATGGAAAATGGAATCAAAATAATGATGGGTTGCTAGCCGCATCGGCTATAACATGTGTCCTATGATTTTCGCCCATTCAATCGATGGGCTCTTACCATGGTGGGGACTAGTCCTCTAGTCGCGTTTTACGGATACACACGGGAAGATGGCACGGTCAATAAAAATAATGAACTAACACCTTGCTCCTGTATTCGTAATGAAGGGTTTTCATCGGTCCAGGTTTCTTTGGATTTGTATGGTCCTTGTATGGAGGAAGTCCAGTGGCTTTCAGTACTTTTACGAAGCAAAATACGTTCTAGGTCTAAATGATACTCAATATGTAGGTAATTTATACTTTACTAGCTGTTGCCAGCGACTTCGTCTGCAAAGAATTCGTTTATCGCTATCCCGCGGGAACTACGCAATTTTCCGGGATAAAAAGTAACCTATGTGCTATTCCAGACTTTTCTCTATCTATGTGCCGAATTTCATCCAGATCCGTTTGGCCGTTCTGGCGTGATTGAGTAACAAACAAACATCCATCAATCCATCCATCCATCCATACTTTCACATTTATAATATTAGTTAGATTGGTCGTGCGGGAAAAAATCAATTTCAATCTTAAATGTCCGAGGGTTGTCGGGTTGAAGTCTTCGTCAGAGGATGTTTTTGTAATGGTAATCCTCGGATCCAACTAAATGCCGATGGAGCTTCATCGCTTCTCATTTACCCCACATCCTGAAAGATGTCTCTTCATTTTACACCAAAAATAAAATCTTTATCCCAGATTACTGTGGCGGGGCCACGCAATAATTTAGCGCTAATGGTCGCCGTGCCCTCTGAGGGAAATCGAGGGAATCATGAACCCCTGACTCCTTGGGGACAGAATGCATTAATGTCGTTATGAGGCCGTTTTGTTTTTAAAGCCATTTTAGGGGGAGTTCTGGCCAGAAAGGAAGGACCAAAGTTTCTGGTGTATCGTCATTTGAAGATGTCAACTGTTGAACGAAGATAGGAATGATAATTTGAATACACAAAGCAGTAAGTCGGGAGTTGCTTTGAACCGAATCTGTTCCCGTGAAAATTTTGGCAGTGGAAGTGGAACTCCGCAAAGTAATGCGGATCTGTACAGTGTTTATTTTTGCGGATGGTAGGCTCTTGTGCAAAGTCCATCCGAATCGCTACCATCATCTTACTGACAGTACCATTTAGTCTCTCGTAGCCTCTAAGCTGGCAAACGCGTCTGCGTGTTGCGAATATCTATGAATGGGGCTGCTCATTTACTTTAGCTCGTTTGTCATCGTATTTCATAAAGAAAAATGTATGGATCGAGGACCGACACTCCCCCAGGTTAGGTTAGGTTAACTTATTAGTTAGCAAGTGACACTGAGCGTCTATTTGCTGTCCTTCGATCGAGGCTAAGGGTTCTAACGAAACAAACAGCGTTTCTCGGAGTACTACTTCGTTTGTAACTACTAATCCGGAGTGTTGAAGTCATTCGAACTACGCTCGGACTTCTAATCCGGTAAGCCGGGGCATGGAGACCGGGTAACGGCCGGGAGCGAACTAACTTACCGGATTCATAGCAGCGATTACTATCAAATACCGTAGATTGTGTTCTTGTGACCATTACGTAATTTTGATTATTGACACTAAAAAGAGATTCTGATGAAGCCTGTGCCCAGTTAGCAGATGGTGGGAGCTCGTGCAAGGTTGGTGTATATTGCTGGCACTTGAAGTAGGTATTCTGTGCCCACTAGGCTGGAATCTGTAATTATCTGATCTTGTGAATAGCGTACATTTTTAAGAAAAACAATTGCCACCTCAAATATTACCACGGCACTCAACTCGACTTGCAAAATTCTTACTCAACCTAACTCGGGTGATACAAACGATGACTTTCGGCATTAAAATGTGCTGCGCAGATCTGGAGTCCCGTCAAACCGGTAATCCATTTCATGACGCGATTCGCGGGAGGATTAAAATAATTGCACAACACGCCCGCGGCTGATAAGGGGATGTTCACCGACTGAGGGGGGTGCTCGAATTTGTATGTAGCCGGGGAAAGGATTAGAGTTTAGGGGGACACTTGGACTTAGCTGCAGGGAAGACACGCTGAAATTAAAACACGTTTTTGTTAAGCTGGGTATACGACAGTGTTGGAGGTGGTAGGTTCTGTGTCTGACTGTTCAGCTATATATATAATCATGATGAGTGAAATATCTTTTGAAATTTACCATGAAGTTTTCGATGTAAGCAGCCAGCAACAGCGTTTAAACTTCCCATCCCGCAGAGGGTGTCCGTGGGAACTATATCCCAAGCTCTATCATTTTGAGAGTCCTCTCCTTTCCTCTTATATGCCCCCAATCATGCTAGGCGTGGCTTTTGGGTCTTGTTAGCTGTGTCTTTTATGTATGTATACATGTATTTTCCAGTGACGCTTGTCGCATCTTAAGATTGGTTTTGACCATCTGTCGGCTCAACCACAACGCGCGGACGGTGGCACGGCATGCGTTCTTCTAATACATTCCGTGTATCGTTAAAAAACCGCTAGCCGGTAAATATTTAGGCTCAGCAATGAACAGAATACAGGATTGATTGCCACGTACAATAACTGGGTACCAGATACCAAACAATAACAGCGCCACTAGAAGAAATTTTACTTTTGCGGAGCGCGTAAAACATATGAATGTTTTAAACCGTAATATCGCAATGCAATCTCACATTTATTTTGTTAACAAAAGTGGTTAGGTCTGGTAACCTCTGCGCACCTGCGGCGCTACAGAGTTCTTCTCTGTTTTACGACTCGTTGTTTTACAAACAAATACTGTAGAACCCCTATTAAGGCCACTGTTGCTTTTAGTATTTGAATCTCGTTAGCTATCCTTTTCTTGGAAATTGTTTTAACGCTAACAACTTTGTACAGAAAATATTATTTTTGTGACTTTTTGTTCGCTGTTGTAGTTGTCATTTTAATAAGTTTAGTTACAATGCTCACATTAGTATTTTCTAGGTTGCTATCGACCCGCGTTATAAAGTTCTGTGCCCAAAGCCAACGAAACCATAATTATATTGCTAAGCCTCCGCTACCTTCGTATTTTTTTCAAAGGTCAGGTCAAGAGTACCCGAACCGACGAGCATGTATGAAGAGATTGATGAATGTGGATGAAGCGAAAGAGGTATGTCAGGATCGTAGCAAGTGGAAGAAAATAGTCTCTGCCTACCCCTGTAGGAAAGAGGCGTGACGGTATTGTATGTATGTATGTATGTTTTTTCAATGAAGTGCACACGTGTAATTTTCTCAGTGATTTGTGGGGCCGATATAAAAAGTAAAACTGAATTAAAACACAAAATATCCTCATACAAGAAGAGTATAGAGTTCGGTCGTAATACATAATCTTGTTTTGTCCAGCTCGCGCATAAACCAAGCACTCATTTAAATTCTGAGCCATGTGTGCCAACAGTGAACAAGCCATCATGGACTAATGGTTTGAGCTATGGCCGTTCGAGTATAGGATCGTGGGTTCAACCTAACTCGGATTCGCAAGTTTCTTTTCAAATCAATCTACTTTATGTACTATAGCTCAAACCCCCTCGTTTTGTGAGGAGGCATTGTGCTAGTAGTGGTGCATTTTATAGGTTAGATATGGAGTTGGATGTGGGAACGAAATATTTAAAGCAATACCATTTCATTCGATCAAATATTTATACAGTACGTTTCACCGGTAGCTTGACGCAGTTTGCATCGACAACAAGCGCGCAATAAAACGGAAGGATGCAGAGTATGCATTTTTCTGCACCGCCACATCCCTTGTCGATGGCTTTGTTCTAGCGGAGACGGCGCGGTTGTAAAGCCAGCGGTGAGTATTTCTAGTATTTTTATCGTTTTTATCATAAACCATTTTTTTTAGAGTGTGGGTTTGGAGTATACGCGTCGAGCGTCCAACCAACTAGACCACCGCAACTCCCGTCCAACTCACCGAAATACTTAAATCTTGTATACATTAGCATTAGCAGCGTATGACGCCACCTATCGTAACTTTTTTGCAAGTCACGACTCCTACATAGTGGTGGTCGTTATTACAACAGCAGATAACGTAATGCATTATTTGCACGCAACGAACAACACATTATCAAATCGTCAACTATCCTGTTATCATGATTCGTTGTCTGTTGTCAACGTTGTTCATACGCGCACTGTTGCCGCACTTGGCATAGAAGCGCAAGCAAGTGCGCAACAAATCAAGTAGTTGTGTGCGAGAGATAGCGCTATACGCGCGAGCTCGCATCGCAATCGCAATTCAAATAACTGACTTTTGGTATCATTATTAGCTGTTGCTGTTTGTTGTCAGTCAGTACAATAACAAACAAGGCAACAGAGCGTTGTTTTGCTTTTGTTCCCGTACGTTTTTATTACGCTGCGATCGCGACGAATTCAGTATAACAATTATTTAATAATAAGTTCATTATCGTTTTGTAAAACAGCAATATAACAGGATAACAGACAACAGTTTACAATAACAGCTATTTAAGAATAACACAACACTGTTATTCATTATTGCAAAACAGCCGTTATTGCCACTACTACTCCTACATTCCCAATTAAGTAATTGCAAAGACGTAAGGAGAGATGGACCTCATTTATTATCTTTAACCTTCACTTAAAAATAATGTTTTAAGTTTGACGGGTGTTTCTGTGTGCCATGCCGTCCCAGTAAGCAGTGGGAACTCTAACCCCCGTATTCATAAACGCTCTATAGGCTTCTGCTGTCTTAGCAATCGTTTGTCCTTATCTGTGAATGGTAAGTGTCAAAGTGACAGATAAACGATTGCTAAGTTAGCAGAAGCCTACAGAGCGTTTATGAATAAGGGGGTAAATCTGCGAGCAAATTAGCAGCGCCATCTATCAGCACGTAGAAACAACGAACTAGACTTAAAGTATTTGACATAGAAGCTACATAGATATATAAAAGTCAAAAGTCAAAAGTTTATTTTGCAAATAGGCCGCCAAGGGCTCTTTTACATGTCTTTTTTTTAATCTACCAGCGCATTCGGAAAGACCATCATATATAAATAGGTAAATGAATATTAGGGAACAATTTACAAGTAAGCGCTAATAAGGCTTGTATTATGGGCACGTCTTTATCCCTTACGGGGCAGACAGAGCCTAGGGCAAAACAAGACGTAAAGGCCACGTTTAGCATGATAGTGTGCGTATATGTGGAAAGAAACCAAATTAGTGATGCTAGCCATATCGCCTTTATCATGTTTCCTAAGATTTTCGCGCTTTCCCTCGATGGGCTTTTACCGTCTGCGCGGGAAGAGAAGCAACTAGCACATTCTATGTTTGTTCTTTGCTCCCAGACCAGCATGGAAGGGGAATACATTACAATACAATACAATACAATACAGAAACAAAGAACAAAGTATACAATACATCAGGGATGTTATGGATATATAATTTCGGATCCGGATATGGATATGGATATTGGTAAAATATAATATCGGTTTCGGTTACAGTTATGGATCTTAATTTTTTAAGGAACTGTAAAATGAAATACAAATATTATTTACTATAAAGTATAACCCGTACGAATTAGCTGTGCACCTCGCGCTGTGACGTCATTAGGTAGCGGGAGAGGTGTCGCATTCCAGCGGAGTGCACAGTTAATTCGTACGAGTTGTAGGTTGTAGTATTTAATTAGAGGCCCTATCCGAAACTATCCAAAACTTTTATTTCGGATTCGGTTACGGTTACGGATATGTTTTTTATTTCGGATATCCGATAGTTTCGGTTACGGATATCCATAACAACACTGCAATACATACATACACATACACACACATTACACATTACATACACATTACGTACATTTTCTTTCACCTGAGTTTTCGGGGCCCTAGAGCATCCACACGGCGGTTAAGCCGCGGCGTCTCGTTCGTTACGCGAGCGCACGCCGTCGGCAAGTGTGGACTTATTTATCCCGAAGTCGCAGAGGTGAAGTCGCTGAAACTCATGCAACTGGCATTTCAGTGTTTTAGTGTCATCAGTCATGTCTTTTTCATGGCTACCACCCGCCGTGCTAGACCTCAATAACCGTAATAGCTAGACAGTTAAAATTTGCACAGGTTATGTATTTTTATTGTGGCTACAACAACATATACTAAAATCAAAATAATAATAATAATTAAGGGGGGCTCCCATACAACAGAGTAGTTGTAGGAGTTTTTTTTTCTGGTACGGAACCCTTCGAGCGCGAGTCCGTTTCGCACTTGGCCGGTTTTTTTTTCTAAATACCAGTGCCATATTCATATCCAACCTATTTCACCTGTCCAATTGAAATAACTAAAAAAAACAAAAGCACTCACAACATAACCCCCGATGACCCTCTTATATATAAAAAAACACAAATAAAAATCCGCAAACACCCATAAACTTAACACGTCAAAACAAAAGCGCATCAAAATCTTTCTTTATGAAACTAAAAAAGCATTCGCAAAAAGGTTCGTTGTACGCAAATGACAATTAAAAATTTCAACTTCAGCTGCGTGGGGACTGTCTGCGCAAATATTACGTGTAGGGAGGATGTAAAAAGTATAAAAATCGCTCGGACGGTCCGCGGCGGTTATAAATGGTTGGTAATTAGGGCCCGCGCGGCGCCACTGTAGCCGTGGCACACTGGGCGCGGAAACTCGCTTGACCAATGATTCTTCTAATAATAAGCTTCGATTAAAATATCATATCGATAGGACCAACCGTTGAAGAGCTACCTCCTGCGAAAACGATCCAGGCCGAACCACCAGAATTTCACTACCAGTAGGCTTATTGTCTAACTCGCTCGCAATCGCCATCGTGTTCATTTTTACAGTTCATGTATGGGCTGACAATTGGCATCAGAATCAGCTAGCTGTCACATTCATACAAGAACTGTCAAAAGGAACACGATGGCGATTGCGAGCGAGTTAGACAATAAGCCTACAGATTGTTGTATTGTTATCCGACTTTATGCAAGTATTCAAGTAAAAAAATACTTTCTGCCAAATTTCTTGCGGCGTATTCTTCTTAGCAATGATGTTATTTCCGAATGCGCTGGTAGTTTCAAAAAAGACATGTAAAGTCGCCTTTGGCGGCCTATTTACAAAACAGTTTTTGAATTTTGAATTCAAAATTTCAGTTCATCAGTTCAAGATGTCTGCTTCAAAATTGAGTTGCATGATTCCACCCAGACAAACAAACAACATAAGCAAGTTAAATAAAATATTGTAAAATAAATACATTTAATGACACAGAAACGACACGACATAAACAAAAGAAAATTAATTAAAAAGCAACACACATACAATGTATCTGTGAGAATAAAATTGTTCTCAAATATTTCAGCATGATGTTTGAGGTAATTCAGTTGAATAATCCTTAAAAGTATTCATATCGCATTGAAATTGGCTTTGAGTTTGGAATACGCACAAGATAGATAGGTACTTAGCTAAAAAGCAAAAAATAAAAAAGGACACGACCACGCACGACTAAAAATCATATTTTCAAGAAGAATTTTTAAGTCTGTTTTCAGTGCTCTCTAAGTTGAAACTTGTTTTGCCGAGTCAAGAGCACGAAAACAAGAAATTTCCCCGACAAATATTTGAAACACTCGACCGGAATTTGACTTAGAATGTATGTATGTATGTATAACTCTTTATTGTACATAAAACACATGAAACAGATGATTAGAACACAGGACAACACAAATGCACAAAGGGGAATGTTTTGAAGGAAACCATTTGTGTCGCGACAAAATCATGCTCTTGATCTTAAAAATACAATTGCTTTTCAACTTCACTGGGTCAAATCACGCCTGATACCCAATTTTATTAAAATAACAAATAAAAATGTACACCAGAACCCTAGCCATTGATCCCGTATCAAAATAAAATGCAAATGCGAACCGCGTTTAAGGGAATCCGAGCTCTGTTACCAGTTCATAAGACACATTTACTCAGTTGTTTACTGTACGTTACTCCAGGAAAATTATTTTTATGCCTTGTTAATAATAACCGAGATTTCAGTCTGAGATATCCAATAGCATAAAAGTGTTTTCATTGAATATTATATTTTGTTATTGCAAAAGCTAGCGATTGCTCCCGACCCGAACAATAAGTAGGTAGCTCTACGAGCGAATTGAAACGAATACTAACGAAACTTAGCTATTTTGGACGGTTTTATTTGAATGTTACAAAGCAGCTTCTTGTTATCTTCTGTGACTCTTTTGATGATACTTTTTATTCATATCATTACTCAATCAATGATGTGCTGTGCTGAATTCGTTTCATATTCATTGTAATTTTTATTAGTATATTTAATGATATTTAAATGTATACACCCATTTTTAAATCAATCCGATCCGACCACTTGATCGAAAGTTTATTAAAATTTGAAGCGGACAATTTACATTACCTTCTTACATTCAGGGCCTGTTTCACCACTCGTTAACTATCAGTCATCTATGATTCCGCCTCTGTTTATTACTACGAAACAGACAATAGACGTCATCGTAGATAACTGACAGTTTTATAGAGTGGTGAAACAGGCCCTTATAATACAAAAGTGCAAATTAAATAACAGATTGTAATTAGTGCGCGTGCTCGGTGCGTCCCCAGCCTTCCTTTTACACTTTTTCCTAGCTGGCTGTTATATGGCTATAACGGCGGCTAGGCGGGCTTTTTGTGAATATTATCCTTTTAGCACCGTGTATTATAAACGCTCGAAAAAGTCACGAGCTCTTTAAATTACAATCTTTTTGCTGCCGGCTGCGACTCCGCCAAGCTCGGCCGCAGAGAATTATTGGGCGTTGTCTTTGTATATTTAGAGAATAGTCTTTAGAAATAGCGAATCAAAAGAAACGAATTCGACCTGAGATCCTACAGCTCCAACAGAGACTAAAATCCATTTGAATTCATTTAGTCTGAATTCTCTGGCGCTTCGAAAACATAACTCAAAATCTGCTCGCGCATACAAATACCATTAACCGTGCAATGAGCACCGAACAAATAAATATAAATGCGGATCTGGCTGGCTCTTACTCGCCGTATGAATATTGCAGGCGAGGCACTTCTTGCTTCGAACGCCGCCAAGGACCAACCGAAAATTCACCAAAAGCGAAATGAAAATTTAATACGAAATGATCGCGCGAACGCCGTGCGGCGCGGAATTTATTCATACGGCCACTGCAGCGATGTGGTAATAAGTAAAAACTAACAAAGAGAGAGAAATATGAGTGGAGTACGCCATTGCCATTAAAACAATAAATGTCGGGGCAAAAAGGCGAGCGCCGGCGACGCGCGCCGCTTGTTTGCTGTACTCTGATTCACTATTTTCATACGATCTGTGCGACCACTTTAAACTTACAGTGCATAGTGCGGCCATGTTTACAGATTTCTCCATGTTTATATAGTTTTTAGTTAGGCACCGATTTTATTGATTCTTAGGTCAGTCGATTTATTTTGATTTTGCAATTGTCACTACAGTAATGAAAGTAACCAAAATTTTACTCGGCAACCGCCAGGCCAAGTATGGCCGCCTTCGGCCCATAGTTTATAAAATTAACTGTAGATTTTTGATGGCAACAAAGAAAATTTACAAACAGATTACATGCAGAGCGCGTTTAGTAATTGATGGTTCATTAAAATTTCTTGAGCAAATAACTTACCTACAGGTTTTTTACAATTTTAATACATTTGTGAAACAGGAACATGGCAACTCTGGTCGAATCTCTCGTCTGGAGATATTATTTTAATTGTAGGTCGGGCTCGAGCTACAATTTTAAAGGTTTATGTACAGAAGACTTTCATTGTAACGAACGTTCCTGTTTACGACACACTGTGCTGGAATATTTTTATGAGATAACTCTGCGAGAGAATTTTGTGGATTATAGGTCCTTTGTGGACGGTCCGTCGAATGGACGCCATCGTCTTACTCGCTAAGCCATCAGAATTCCCGAGAATCATCCCGTAGCTAAAGTTTTCTAGAGCCGTGGTAGCCTAGTGGTTTGATCTATGGCCTCTCAAGATGAGGATGGTGGGTTCGAACCTAATCCCAATCCGCACTGGCCCCAACTGGGAACTACCCAAGCTCTCTTGAGCTTGAGGAGTCTAACAGTTGAAGACAGATGAATGCATGTATGTCTTTAATGTGCAAAACAAATACAATTGACAAACACTGAGATCTGAGATACATACACAAACACGGGCTTGCCGAAAAGCGGATGCTTTTGGAACTGACATCAAAATGTGCGGCCAATTTGAATTCACGAGGTAAACAGAGCCTCAGGTAACAAGACCTAAGGCACGTTTAGTATGACTGTAGGCGTATAGATGCAAAGGAGAATCTAAATAGTGATGGATTCTCCGCTTCACTGATTCCTACTATGATTTTCGCCGAAAATCATGAACTGGAATAAATACCCATTCTATTTTGCAATTCAAAGTTGAAGCGCGTTTGTGTAACGATGGAATCTGGGACGTGATACTCCGTCATCGCTGAATCCATATTTATTGCCTTTACGGGCTAGTAAGTGCACAATATGCGATGCATCACAAGGCTAGGATGGCTTGACCTTTGGAGTTTACAGAAATACGCTTGAATAAATGACGAGAAGTGCCGTGAACAGATTGTTCGTGTGAGTGGATTATGCATAGCATAACGCATTAGATTGCTATGTATTATAAAACTAAGTCTCTCCCCATCTGTCTGTGTATTCGGGATTAACTCGAAAAATAACGAACTGATTTTCATACGGGCTTCACTAGTGGATTCATGAGGAAGGCTTAGGTATATAAATAATTCGACAGGATAATTATGATGATACTGTGGCAGTATGTACATTGTACCTACCGTGTAAATTGCACCCGTGCAACACCGGGACAGGTTGCTAGTTACATACATACATAAATCACATCTTTATCGCTTACGGTAGACTGAGCCTAAGGTAAGAAGACCTAAAGGCCACGTTTAGCATGATTGAGGGCGTATAAGTGGAAAGAGGAATCAAAATAGTGGTAGGTTGCTAGCCGCTTCGCCTGTAACATGATTCCTAAGATTTTCGCCCATGCCCTCGATGGGCTTTTACCCTCTGCGCGGGACGAGAACCTACTGGTACATTCTATGTTTTTTCTTTACTCCCGGACTAGCATAGAAGAATACTTCGCTAGTTCAAAAAATAAAATAAATATCTTAAGGCAGTTCACACCAACTGACTTGGTCTCAAACTAAACAAAGCTTTCAATATGGCAACAGTAAGCCTGTCTACTAAAAACCACGCGCATACAGAATAATTTATTATTCTGTTGCATACGATCGTGAATTTCATTTCGCTGTCTGGATTGTCAGTTCTCATGTCAGGTGAGCAGAGTTCCCACAACCGTCCCGGGCCTCCCCGGGACTAGGGGTACTATCGTAAAAGAGTTTCCACTTCATGAAAAAAAATAGGTGAGGTTTCTTCGGAAGCTTCGTTTCCCAGGACTCGTTCCTGAGTCTTGTCCGTGACCTAAAATATATCATGTAAACGAACCACTTCACCTGCGTCGGCAATATTCGCAACAATTGCCGACTCCAAACCCGCGAACAACAAGATTGCTTTTTTCCGTCTTTGTCAGCACGAACCAAACATCTGCGATAGCTTTATATTATTTACTTATGGCGTATGCCTTTGATCTGTATTTCTTACAAATAGTTTTACATTTTTATTGCGTATTGAGAGGGTTTTCGGATGTGTTTTGATACAAAATAAACAAATTCGTGACGATGACAAAACTTCACTTGGGTGTTCGGTTGAATTCGCACTATCATCAGGGACCTTACCATGACGTCTTAATGCGATTCAATTCCGATGCAGTTTAGGTTCGCTCGCTGTCAGATACATGCGAAAAATGACAGCGAAAACCTCAAATTTGAATTTGAATTTGAATTGAATCACATTAAGACTTCATTCATGGCAAGGCCCTGTAAAGCAAGGCTATAAATGTAATCTAGAATATTTTGAAACTTATAGAAATTACCGGAATGCGAGCGAGACTTTATGTCAAGTGCCGAGTGTGACGATGGCTACCATCAAAGGTCTTGGCTTAAATTGATAGAGCACACTTCATATTCATCAGACCTCGCTCCTAAAGATTTACATCTAACTAGCTGTTGCCAGCGACTTCGTCTGCAAAGAATTCGTTTATCGCAATCCCGCGGGAACTACGCAATTTTCCGGGATAAAAAGTAGCCTATGTGCTATTCCAGACTTTTCTATATCTATGTGCCGAATTTCATCCAGATCCGTTGGGCCGTTCTGGCGTGATTGAGTAACAAACAAACATCCATTCATCCATCCATCCATCCATCCATCCATCCATACTTTCGCATTTATAATATTAGTTAGATTCAACGATTAAAAGAGCATCCCAGAGGCCAACAATTGGATTATTGGAAGTTCATGACGCCGTGATAGCAGCGATACGGGGTTTTTTGAGGGGTCAAGGAGAAGATTTTTTTAGACAACTAATTTTATATTTAGAAAAAAGATATTGTAAGTGAATACTCCAAAAAGATGACTATTTCGAAAAAAAAACATTAAAATATTTTAACGAACTTTTTTATATAATATCAGCATCGTTTTCACATTCATTCATACATACATACATAAATCACGTCTCTATCCCTTACGGGGCAGACAGAGCCCAAAGCAACAAGACCTAAAATAAAATAACAAATAAATAAGGATAAGTTATACATTGATCCAGTTGCCAGCAATCTCCACGGTATCAGTGGCTTTTGTAAAATGCTAGAATAGGCCCCTTATAAACCCATCGTCTGTTGAGCGAACTACATAAAATCCAACAATGTACAGTTTGTCAGCGCCGGACGCAGTGAGAGCGGTATGTGACGTCACTGCGTCTTCACACTGTGAGAATTTACCTAATTTCCTGCTTATTGCCAACGGTTAAGGCGACTAGTGCCTTCAAAAAGTTGTCTTTGTCTTTTTCCTTAGGTACGTGTGAGAAGTAAAGAAAATCACACACTTTTGTAAATTTTCGGTGTTGTTGTTGTTATTCGTGATGAGAAAGTCTATTGATTTACAAATGCTACGTTGTGTTTAAAGTACATTTTCACAAGTCGTTACCGTTTAAAATAAATAATAATGAATGCAATCCAAAAAACACCATTCGGTTGAACTTTATTTAAATACTGAACTTTTGCTGATACCTAAACGACCTAAGTTGCGAATGTAAGAAAGAAAGTACCTAACTAATTTACAGCATTTGAAGGCACTAGTCGCCTTAAAAAAACAACCATGTGACAGATCCTAGCCAGGTCAGATCTCAGGTCAGTCTCAGCGTTAGCAAAGTGTCTCATTTGCACTCTTTGGACACAAAACCCTAGAAAAATTAGAACCATCAACATCATCAGCTTGCCCGAACATTATGCTGAGTGGGGCCCATTTTACACCATTTTACACCGTACTATTCTTAAGTATATTGTATTTCTTTCCATGATATATCTACGTGTATCGAATGTGTGTAAATAAATGTTTTTCTCTCTCTTCTCTCTCTTTCTCTCTCTCATCATCATCGTCATCGTCAGTGCATCAAGTCTATTTTATTCGAGACTACCAACGCCCGCTTTCAGTGGCGCTCCACCTGAAGCTAACGTTGGCAGCCCACGATAGTTATTATATTTCTGCGATAGACACAGAATATTTCTCTCAAAGATGCAGCGGGCTTGCACCGATGCACTTCTATTTCCACCAAGTATTACTCCTTGTCTGTCCACTGCATTCGACGCTAAACACCCAAAATAAAGCTGTAAGTATTCTTGGTGTAAAGTTTATCGATCACGATAAACGGCTCGATCGTGTTCGCGTTAAGATGTCAAATACTTTGAGATCTTTGTTGCCGTTTCGATCCGCAAGTGGCGCTGCTAATTCTTCCATAGTAATTGAGACGTTTACGTGAACGCGTTCGAGACGTTTTTATATGCGAAAACTTACACTAGAGGCTCTGAACTTCTATTTTTTTCCATACGATAATTAGGAATTGCAGTCCTCGCGAGGTACGGGCGGCTGCGATTCTATGAACATATTGACTAGGATCTCAGTGTTGTAAGTAAATGCTTTATTGTACAAATATAAAGAAACACAAAACCTTAAATATAAGCGAACTTATTAGGGATCCCTACCAGTTAACCAGAGTAGATGAGAGGAGCATTAAACGAGGGACCGACAAAGAGTGAGTTTGAATTACAGATAGTGACAGCCACAATAGAGCGTAAATCTTTAAATTGACTTGATATTGACATAGTTAAGGGCCTGTTACAACTCTATTTAGTTCCTGATATTTTAAGTATCAGTTATCTATAACCCTTTTATTTATTAATACGAAACTGACAGAGACACCATCATGGATAACTTACACTTAAAATATCAGGGTCTTAACTGAGAGTGGCGAAACAGGCCCTATACTAGTGTAAACATTAAACACGCTAATCGATCGGAACCATTCAATAGCAATGCAACCGCTAGTATCAGTGTAATAGCACCATTATTCAGGGCATCGGGTCGAAACCCTTGCAAGTAGCGGGATGACAGCGGCAGGTAATGGCGGCTGATGGCTTCCGACCCGAGTCCGCCCGAACTCGCCCGAGCGTGCCCGATCCGCCGATATCAGACTGTAATACGACCTTTCAGCGTCTTATTAAAACTACGCCTTTCACCCGTATTCTGTAGTGGATTTCGAATCATCCCGGATTGGTTGGTTTCAGGTTAATACCTAAGTTTCTGACAAAAAAAAATTAATACAAGCTTTTTTGCTGACTGTAGGTACTTGCATTGTCATTCGTCCTAAATAATAATGTACCAAGTTTGAAATCAATCGGACCAACCGTCGAAGAGTTTCCTCTTGTGGAGACGTTCCTGGCCGTGCCACCAGAATTTCACTACCAGATTGATGTATTATAACGTGGCCATTAGGTCTTGTCACCTTAAGCCCTGTGTACCCCGTAAGGGACAAAGACGTGACTTTTGTTTTTAACTTATGTTGTTAAAAGCTACCTGCTCCTAATACCCACCGTATTACCGGCTGACCGTTACCTACGAACGATCAACTATCAATTAATAACAACATTTAACCCGTTGAATGCGCAGCCCGGATCCACGCGTTTGGTCGGGTTTAGTCGGGCATTTTTGTCGGATCAGCGCCGACGACAAATGTAGCGGAAAGATAAGCGACCCGCCACTACGACAATATGTTACCTATATAATTATAGGGTTTTGTAAAGCGATAATGGGAATCATTGATTTGGAGAAATCCATTACGCTACGTTATGACGCGGGGGAGTAGGTTTTATAGATTTTCTTTTGGGATTTGAGCTAGATTTAATCCAGATAGACGAAGTATAGGTTTTATTAAATTACTAGCTGTTGCCAGCGACTTCGTCTGCAAAGAATTCGTTTATCACTAGCCAGCGGGAACTATGCAATTTTCCGGGATAAAAAGTAGCCCATGTGCTATTCCAGGCTTTTCTCTATCTATGTGCCGAATTTCATCCAGATCCGTTGGGCCGTTCTGTCGTGATTGAGTAACAAAAAAACATCCATCCATCCATCCATCCATCCATCCATCCATACTTTTGCATTTATAATATTAGTTAGATGCCATGATGCGCCTTATTAATTGACTTAAATTAACCAATGTATAAAACATAGTAAATACGACTGAATAATTGACTTTGCAATATTCAAAAGTTAGTAATTTTTTAACTGTAACTAACTAAATGATGAAGCATTTAAAGTCCGGAGCTGCCTTTGTTTATCCCTTCGCTGCAGCCGTGGTAGCCTAGTGGTTTGACCTGTGGCCTCTCAAGCAGAGCGTCGTGGCTTCAAATCCCGGGCTCGCACCTCTGAGTTTTTCGGAATTTATGTGCGAAAATTACATTTGTAATTTGCCATGAGCTTTTCGGTGAAGGAAAACATCGTGAGGAAACCTGCACACATCTGCGAAGAAATTCAATGGTGTGTGTTAAGTTCCCAATCCGCACTGGGCGCGCGTGGGAACTATAGCCCAAACCCTCCAATACACGGAGGAGGCCTATGCCATGAGGCACGCCGAATTACGCGACAATTTAATAAATAAAAAAAAACGACAATAACATCAACAACAACATGTACTTACTGAAATTGTAGCGGATTTGGAATAAAAAGGCTTATAAATAAATAAATAAACTAAATGATTTAACCCTCTCATTGCCAATTCCATTCGACCAAATTCCGGTAACGACTGCTATCTTTTCAAAGACACAAAATCTGTTCCCCGTCTATACATAATAATGTAATTATACTTGATGCTTGTTTATATTAAAAGTGGGCTTTGACGTCTGTAAGATGCCGTAATTAATTTCCGCGAAGGTCTGAAAATTAATTAATATAATGAGAGGGAACTTCGCTAGTTGCTCGATCAGTGCAGAGGAGCCTCGTGAAATGAAGCAGAAATTATTTTCATAGGTTACTCTACGTTGCCTTATCATTACCTTATTAATTAATTTTATTTATCTACGACAGTGCTTCTACTCGTAATGACACGCTTATGGAGCGCCCGCCCCGACAATGTACTATATCTATCTGAGGTTGTATTATAATGTTTACTTTACAGTACCAATATCAACAATCTAATGTGTGTTGTATTATAGTTAATGTTGATTAAGTTATGTATGCGACTGTACATAATTAGGCATTATGCTAACTAACTATTAAAATAACTATTACTTACCGTGTTTCTTTTATTTTCAATCGATAGCTTCATGTCGTGTATTAGAATATTTTGGTAGACGCAATAAGTACCGTTTTACTACATGTGAATATTTGCTAAAGTTGAAGACAATCTATACTCAAACTAATAAATATCTCATACAAAAGTTACCTTTCATATAAGTTGGAGGGCTCTGAATAAAACCAATAGGCAATATATTTACCCTAAAACTCGTATTAACCGCACCTGGCGGGAGATTTACCCATTAATTCCGCTTACTCTTAAAATACTGAACGCTCCAACTGAATCTGAACTTTATTGGTGTGGTCCAGGGTTGATATTCGATGTTTATGTTTATAAAGATGAGAGGTTGTGATAGTTATCAGTCGATTTGTGGCACGGACAGGTTTGTATGAATGCTTTCGCTTTGCATATTCATTACCAGTAACCAGGAATGAATATCATTGAAGGGGGAGCTTCTTGTGCTGGTTTCCTTCCGTATCTAGGAAACTTTTTTTTTTATAGTGGAAACGGCAATGAACCCTTCATTCGCCACTGATTCGCCATGCAAAATTTAATTTTACCACTTTTACGTCATAGATTTGATGGTTACGAAGAAAGTGGCGCCCTTGTTTGAATTCGATAAAAAAAATTGTACGCTTCGGTGTCGGTTTCGATGGGTTTCAAATTGAGCTCAAAAAAAAAAAGAAAATTACTTTCGACCTAATTAATCGGGGAATCTTGATTTTCTGTTACTCGCTGGATTTACGAGTACCTAGTGTCCAAATATATAGTACTTTACATCAGGGCCCTATTTCATAAAGCTACAAGTTAAAATTTACAAGCGGAAGTCTCTTTCTGACCCTATGTGTTAGATAGAGACTTCCGCTTGTAAATTGTTACTTGTAAGCTTTATGAAACGGGGTCCAGATCTAGCGTCAAAAGCATACATACATACATAAATAACACATAGTGATGGGTTGCCAGCCGCATCGCCTAACATGATTACTGAGATTTTACCCCACTTCGGTGGGCTTTTACCATCTGCGCGGGAAGAGAAGCAAATGGTACATTCTATGTTTTTCTTTACTCAGACCAGCATGGATAAACCACGTGAAAGAAAAACATGATTTAATGTAGTGACGTAACTATAGGGTGGCAGGGCTGACAAAATACCAGAGGCCCCCAGCTCTATGGGACCCCGAACTGGCTTGGCCTTGAGCACAGAAGGGAAGATGATGCACTATGAAGCTAGAGGTCCCGGGTTCGAATCCCGGTAGGGGCATGCCTTTGTATGATGAATACTAATGTTTGGCCCGAGTCATGGATGTTGTATGTATTTATCAACATTATATACGTATGTTTATCCGTTGCCCGGTATGTACTCATAATACAAGCTTTGCTTGGTTTGGGACTGGGTCAATAGCTGTAATTTGTCCCAAGATATTTATTATTATTATTATTACTTCTTTATAGTGAGGAAAGGCCTCATCTGATGAATTTGCCGCGGGCCCCTGACGTCGTAGTCACACCACTCAAAATGGTTCCTCCAACACGCCCTTCCTCTTACTTGTGCAGCCACAGAGCACACAGCATTTATTTTTAGAGCATAGACTAACTAGAGCCGTAATAAGGCGGCGGATGTGATTATCACCCGGATGCGGAGTGCGGTGCACTTCCGGCGCCGTATCAGGCTGGCAACTTGTGCCGCAATTAAAACGCGCATTGGACCTTATTTCTGTAAGTGCTACATTATCTTTTTTGTGGGGAAGTAGGTAAAAGAACTTTTATTTATTTATTTATTTATTTATAAGCCTTTTTATTCAGAATCCGCTACAATTTCAATAAGTACATGTTGTTGTTGATGTTATTGTCGTTTATTTATTAAATTGTCGCGTAATTCGGCGTGCCTCATGGCATAGGCCTCCCCCGTATATTGGAGGGTTTGGGCTATAGTTCCCACACACGCCCAGTGCGGATTGGGAACTTAACACACACGATTGAATTTCTTCGCAGATGTGTGCAGGTTTCGTCATATGTTTTCCTTCACCGAAAAGCTCATGGTAAATTACAAATGTAATTTTCGCACATAAATTCCGAAAAACAGAGGTGCGAGCCCGGGATTTGAACCCACGACGCTCTGCTTGAGAGGCCACAGGTCAAACCACTAGGCTACCACGGCTTTTGGTAAAAGAACAGTTGGAGAAAAATATTTTAAGTGTTAAGGGTGCGACCAAACCGCCGCGTATACGCAGTGACGTGTCGTATCCGTCACGTTTTCTGACCGTTTCTTCATATACCTATTTTGTTGCGTTTCCGTAACGTCACCGTTTTTAGGCGGTGTAGTCGCACCCTTATTCTCTAACCCCCTTGTTCGTAAACGCTCTCTAGGCATCTGCTAACTTAACAATCGTTTGTCCTTATCTGTCACATTGACATTTACCTTTCACAGATAAGGACAAACGATTGCTAAGTTAGCAGAAGAACGTTTTATGAATAAGGGGTAAAGCTTTGCTTTGACTATTTTATGTCATCTGCTTCCTAGATTAGATTAGATTAGATTCATTTATTTCTATTTGTTAATTACACTATATTTTTATGTCAAAACATAAGAAAGTCACAAAAAGATCGTCAATTGTAAATAAAATAAAAACAATAAAAAATAAAAAATAAATAGAAATCAGAAATCCAATAATACTTACAATCAAAAAATAAATAAAAAATAAAATTATCCAATAAAATGCGATAAAATGTCACACACATGCTGGTCTTGGAGCAAAGAAACTATATGGAATGTACCAGCTGCTTCTCTTCTCGCGCAGATCTTAAAAGCCCGCCGAGGGACAAATCGTAGGAATCATGTAGGCGATGTGGCTAGCAACCCATCTTACTGCGGGTGGTAGGGCCTTGTGCAAGGTCCATCCGCATTGCTACCATCATCTTACTCGCTAATCCTGCCGCTAAGCTGCAGTGCTTGCACTGCTGTGTTCCGGTGTGGAGAGTAAGACTGCCGGGGAAATTACGGGCACAAGAGGCATTTAATCTAAGTCCTCTAGGTTGGCAACGCATCTGCAATCCCTCTGGGGTTGCGGGTGTCTATGGGCAGTGGTGATCGCTTATCATCAGGTGACCCACTTGCTCGTTTGCCTTCCTATTCACATTAAAAAAAAAACTACTTTGATCCCCCTTTCCATCGATCCGCCTACACTCATGCTAAACGTGGTCTTTAGTTCTTGTTTGTTACTTTAGGCCCTGTATACCCCGTAAGGGATAAAGACGTGATTTCTAGACATACACAATACAAAAACAGAAATAAAATCCCAATCCATGCTTAATATTACAGACGCGAAAGTGTGTCCGCCTGTCCGTCTGTCTGTAAACTCGTCACGCTTAAACAGCTGAACCGATCTCATCGGGATTTGGTATGCCGGAGACAGTTTCAGTCCACGATACAAACATAGAATAGTTTTATAGATAAGTGAATTTCGCAGACGGAGTCGCGGGCAGCGGCTAGTTATTTACAATTTAATCAGACGCTGCACCTTATTAAATAAATTCTCACTTCACAGTTTCAAATTAAAATGCGAAGCAGCTTCATTCAGAAAGCAATTCGTTCGACAATAAGATAGGTAAAATATACAAAGAATTCTTCCAGCACCTGCGAGTCAGCTCCGGAGTGTCCTCGGAAGCACAATCCAATTTGGTCGCAGAACAAAATAGTCCATCCACTTAACTGGGATTCAGGGGCAGTGAGCGGAAACGACTCGAAGGGTCATATAATTAAATAGTTCTGTCTGGATCTTAGAGCGGCTGGCATAGTTGAAATTCGTTTTAAAATTGAATGGAGTTTGAATTCGCAAGTGATTTAAGCCTTTGTTAGGCTCGAGTGAGTTTCGTTGGCCCTGTTTTGGGCAATAACTTACGAGTTAACACTATAAAGTCAAGGCTTAACGATTGCAATGAGCCGATGATCGAGCAACTCTTCAAGAGTTTTTACTGTAAAAATGTGTAAATAAAAGTCAAGCTGCCTGGGATACAAATTTTAACTCTGCGCGGATGAAGCCGCGGGCAATATTTAGTTAAATATACTTGAGAAAAACTACGACGAGGGCATTAAAAACGGTAAAAACCTTTTAGATTTATGTTTCTCTCTGTCAGTCTGTTTACGCTAATGTCAGAGACGGCAAACAAATTTTGATGGCGTTATCTTCACATTCCCATTCGATGTAGTATTTATAGTCATTCTTTAAACATACCTAATAATTATCATGTAATAGTTCTAATAGCAAACCACACAAACTTAAGTAAAAAACTGAAATGAAATTGTACCAAAATGCCCTTTTTGAAGGAAAAGAAAACCAATCACAATTGTCTAATTAATTAAACTGTGCTAGCGAAAGAATTTATAAAATCATTAAAATACTTTTCTTAAAATTTTATATCCACCGAGGCCTGCAATCGTCCAGCAGCCACAATGGAAAATATTGCTAATTAAAAATTGCAGTGACTCTCACGAAGAAATTAATTAAGGAGGCGATCTCGATTTATTGGGCCTTTTTGCTGCCGACACGCCCGCCAGTGCACCACGAGGCTTTGCCTGAGGTTTCTTTTAAATAGAAAGAAAGAAAACATTTATTCGTGATATAGCATAAATTACAAAAAAAAAAGTATAAACATGAGAACATTACATTACAGCCAGCGCTGGTCTTCCATTGGGACCATCGAGTGCTACTGTAAGCACATATAAAAAAAATATTCAGAACAGTGATACGAAATACGCCACTTTTAATTTATAGCAGAATATCGAACATAATAAAACAAGACGCTGAATGTGGCCTTTAGGTCTTGTTAGCTTAGGCGTCTACCCCGTGAGGAATAAAGACTTGATTAATATGTAAATGTGTAAAATACGAAGTAGTAGACCGAAAAGGAGGTGGCGGGACGATTGGACGCGTATTTATCAAATAGAGCGGCAGGAGGTATAAGTACTCTTAAAAAACATATTATTTATTGTACAGTCAAATGAACGCGGTAAAAGGAGCAGCACTGAAATATTGCAATACGATTTAAGTTGAAATACATTTTTCTTTCCTGCAGTCTTTGTTTCCGTATTTGCAGTATTATTAAATTCTTAGCTAGAATTTCTGTCCCGCATTTTTATAATTCATTGCAGTCGCTTTAGTTCTAAATCGATTAGAGACATAAAATGTACGAGGAGTTTTGTCAAAGAAAGGTTAACTTTGATCGCATTCATTTCGATGTTTTAAAAATTAATAGTTGAAGCACAGATTACTTAATAGCCGAGCTTGATAGTTACCTAAGTATAGTTATCTGTAACTATAGTGTTATTAAAAGTGTGAAACATGATTTATCAAGACGACAAATTACTTAAAGGTTTATCTCCATCTTGAACGCAGCCTTGAAGATCTTTCGAAAAGATCGAAATTAGTTGGATCGCCCCCGACTTCCTAATATAACCGTGAGTTTATTATCTACGGGTGAATTGAGAAATTAGTAGGTATTAATTGCAAAAAAAATAAGTCGTTCCACTGTTAAAACAAAAATATTCCGTTTATAATGAAAATAACATTCATACGGTATACACCCGGTCCCCAGCGACTTCGTCTGCATAGATTTCCGGGATATAAACTAGCATATGTCCTTTCCCGGTACTGAAACTATCTCTATCCCAGATTCCAACTGAATCGGTTTAGTAGTGTAGGCGTGAAAGCGTACCGAACAGACAGACAGAGTTACTTTCGCATTTATACCTTAACTAGCTGTTGCCAGCGACTTCGTCTGCAAGGAATTCGTTTATCGCTATCCCGCGGGAACTACGCAAATTTTCGGGATAAAAAGTAGCCTATGTGCTATTCCAGACTTTTCTCTATCTATGTGCCGAATTTCATCCAGATCCTTTGGGCTGTTCTGGCGTGATTGAGTAACAAACAAACAACCATACATCCATCCATCCATCCATCCATTCATACTTTCGCATTTATAATATTAGTTAGATTACGGTCATTCATAGGGTGTGTACCATACTCAAAAGACAACGAATTCAAAAAAATTACTTAGTATTAAAATTCAGCATAAAAAGCGAGCTTTGAATAAATCTCATTTCAAACTCCAACTAAAACACCGCCGACACCCATTCGAAATCTACACTTAGCGCCATTAAAATTCACAAAGTAAAGGTCATTTAAAACTCAGAGCGAATCTCGAATCAATTTACTTCTTAAAACTCCCGTCTTAATGCATTCGGCGTATAAAATTAAAATATTTTATGCAAGGAGTTGATCCTGGTTGAAATAATTAAAGCTGCTAGCTTATTACGTAACTCGCTCGCAATCGCCGTCGTGTTCATTTTGACAGTTCTTGTATGAATGTGACAGCTAGCTGATTCCGATGCCAATTGTCAGCCCATACATGAACTTTCGAAATATTATAAACGGGATGTGAACCGCGATTACCTTTATTGAGCTCCCGATATTTCGATACAGTTGCATGTATCATGATCACGGTTAGACTGAAGAAATTGCGGGTGGATGTTATTGTTGGGTAGACCGAGCTGTGTCTACCCTCATTCTTGCGCGTCGACTGCGTGCACTCTCGTTACCACTGGAACCGTTCTCACTCGAAACTCGATTCAAACACACTACACTCACAGTGTCACTTCGCCCACCCGAAATTGATTTTGGACGAGAATTATATAAGGAAATCACCGGATTCCAGATATTCGACAATTTAAACCCATCCTCACGATTAAAATTTTTATGTTTATGGATTTCAACCGCTTCCCTCACCAGTCTCGGTATATAGTGGCGTTCTGTCGAAATGATCTTAGGGCTGTGCAGCTCAATCCAGTGATTTGTTCCCGACTCAATAAGATGTTCAGCAATAGCGGATTTGCGCGTGTCATTATTTTTGACTGCAGTGATGTGCTCTTTAATTCTACAGGCGATCGTACGTTTGGTCTGCCCTATGTACGAACTACCACAACTGCAATCAACCTTGTACACACCAGGTTTTTCCAGGGGAAAATTGTCTTTGGGAGACCTCAGAAGTTGTGAAATTTTCCTATGAGGGGTGAAGATAGTTCTCACAGAGTACTTATCTAGTATTTTAGAGATCTTATCTGTCACCCCTTTTACAAACGGCATAAACGCTGGCTGTCTTGAAACACAGTGAGTAAGGCGCTTTGTATTCCTTCTTCGATTATAGGTGCTTGTATTATAACCGTTCATTCTCAAGACCCTTTGCACATGGTTCAACTCCTGTTCAAGATGCTGCTCGTCACAGAGTGCATGTGCCCGATTAGTCAAAGATGTCACAACTGAGCTTAAATGCCTAGGATGATGGTGCGAGCTTGCATGTAAATACCGGTCAGTATGGGTGGGTTTCCTGTACACTGAATGGCTCAACCTTCCGTCATCTCTGACTTTCAGGCTTACATCAAGAAATGCTAGACCCCTTTCCTGTTCCATTTCTAGCGTGAAAGTCATCGACCGATGAGTATTATTAAGATGGCCCAAAATCAGTTCAGTTTCACGTTTTCCACCCTTAATCACACAAAAGACATCGTCCACATACCTCTTCCAGATCTTTATGGGAAACGGTGGTTGAGTAATAGCCAACCGCTCAAAGTGCTCCATCCAAATATTAGCCACAACCGGAGCTACTGGACTACCCATTGCTACGCCCTCAATTTGTAGGTAGTATTGTAGGTAATATAGCTTCATCATTACGTACGTACATACGTACAAAAAGGTTGATTTTAACCCTACTGCCCGTTATAATCGTGCCACTCGTGCGCTGGTTCAGGACTGTCATCAAGCATTAGGGGATGATACTGTGAAGTTTCTTTTGCGGCCAAGAAACATACTTCCGCCAAAAATTTACGGTTTACCCAAGATTCACAAAGTTAACACACCTTTACGACCTATTGTTAGTCAGATAGACTCCCCTACCTATGACCTAGCGAAACATGTTGCTGGTGTACTGCAGAAGCTTGTCGGGCATACAGACTCCTATGTGAAGGACTCACGCCATTTGATTGAGATTATCCAGCATATTTCAGTTGAACCAGACGAAGTTATGGTCAGTTTTGACGTTGAGTCGTTGTTTACGAATGTGCCTGTTGCGGATAGTATTGAAGTGGTAAAGAACCTGATCCAGCAAAATAACATCCCTGCTGAGTATGTAAAGCTCCTTGAACACTGTCTCACCACTGGGTATTTTCTATTTCGAGGGCAATACTACCTACAAATTGAGGGCGTAGCAATGGGTAGTCCAGTAGCTCCGGTTGTGGCTAATATTTGGATGGAGCACTTTGAGCGGTTGGCTATTACTCAACCACCGTTTCCCATAAAGATCTGGAAGAGGTATGTGGACGATATCTTTTGTGTGATTAAGGGTGGAAAACGTGAAACTGAACTGATTTTGGGCCATCTTAATAATACTCATCGGTCGATGACTTTCACGCTAGAAATGGAACAGGAAAGGGGTCTAGCATTTCTTGATGTAAGCCTGAAAGTCAGAGATGACGGAAGGTTGAGCCATTCAGTGTACAGGAAACCCACCCATACTGACCGGTATTTACATGCAAGCTCGCACCATCATCCTAGGCATTTAAGCTCAGTTGTGACATCTTTGACTAATCGGGCACATGCACTCTGTGACGAGCAGCATCTTGAACAGGAGTTGAACCATGTGCAAAGGGTCTTGAGAATGAACGGTTATAATACAAGCACCTATAATCGAAGAAGGAATACAAAGCGCCTTACTCACTGTGTTTCAAGACAGCCAGCGTTTATGCCGTTTGTAAAAGGGGTGACAGATAAGATCTCTAAAATACTAGATAAGTACTCTGTGAGAACTATCTTCACCCCTCATAGGAAAATTTCACAACTTCTGAGGTCTCCCAAAGACAATTTTCCCCTGGAAAAACCTGGTGTGTACAAGGTTGATTGCAGTTGTGGTAGTTCGTACATAGGGCAGACCAAACGTACGATCGCCTGTAGAATTAAAGAGCACATCACTGCAGTCAAAAATAATGACACGCGCAAATCCGCTATTGCTGAACATCTTATTGAGTCGGGAACAAATCACTGGATTGAGCTGCACAGCCCTAAGATCATTTCGACAGAACGCCACTATATACCGAGACTGGTGAGGGAAGCGGTTGAAATCCATAAACATAAAAATTTTAATCGTGAGGATGGGTTTAAATTGTCGAATATCTGGAATCCGGTGATTTCCTTATATAATTCTCGTCCAAAATCAATTTCGGGTGGGCGAAGTGACACTGTGAGTGTAGTGTGTTTGAATCGAGTTTCGAGTGAGAACGGTTCCAGTGGTAACGAGAGTGCACGCAGTCGACGCGCAAGAATGAGGGTAGACAGAGCTCGGTCTACCCAACAATAACATCCACCCGCAATTTCTTCAGTCTAACCGTGATCATGATACATGCAACTGTATCGAAATATCGGGAGCTCAATAAAGGTAATCGCGGTTCACATCCCGTTTATAATATTTCGAATGAACTTAACCGTGAATCATTAAAAACTCATACATGAACTATCAAAATGAAGACGATGGTGATCGCGAGCGAGTTACGTAATAAGCATGCTGGTTGCCGAATGGAAATCTGGATAGGTTGACGGAGCGACATGGAGTTGGCCACAGGGCAGGGGTCTTACCATGACGTCTTAGTGCGAATCAATTGCGAACCAAAGAAGGATCGATCGCTGTCAGATCCATACTACAAGTGTCAAAAATGACAGCTAAAGAATCGGAATTGAATATAGGATATTGAATAGCATTAAGATGTCATGGCTGGCACAACAATTGAAATATTTAAATTTTTTAAGTGTTACTTTTTATTGTCTGGCTGGAAAGAGCGCACGATTTTAAGACACCCATATTTTTGTATTCTTGTGAAAATCTTGTATTTTAGAGGAAAAATCCATTTAAATCGTTGTTCAAGCAGAAAGAACGTAAGTAACAAACGCCAAGTATTAGCGAAATGACGTAACTGCTTTGTTTCGTACACTTAAAAAATCGTTGAAATAATTACATTACAAAACCTGTGAACACAAAATATTTACCTTGCTACTCCGCTACTTACGTGCAAGATAACCAAGCTTGTGCGAAATATGTACGTTTTGCATGCAAGCCCTCCCACCACTACTACCACACAAAACGCACACAAATCCCACAAACTTAATTAATCCTAACACCACACAAACACTGACGCGCGTTTCGATCCCTCTACGGGATCATTCTCAAAGTTAGAAAACCTGTGCTTAAATAGTTTGACAGTGAATGTAGTTGTCAATGTCGATGAACGTCAAAACGAGCTGACAAACTCAAACAAAATACCTACTTCACAAAAAATATGCTTTTAAATGAAAACTTGCAAAAACATTATCATTATTGCCCGGCAAACCAGTTATCTAGTGTTCCCGATGGCAACAAAGCCGTGTGGTGTGCGAATGAACTAACCGTCAGCTGTCAGTAGTGTTGTGTTGTGAAAGTTATGAATGTCAAAGGGAAACCCGGAAGACAAGGTTTTTTATAATGGCAGTATTGGACCGGCCGCTGGACGTCATTTCCCGTTTTACATATTTTGCTAATTTTTCCAAAAAATACTGTACGAAAATATCCAAAAATATTTTTCTTGTGTTCTACAAGTGTTTCTCTCGAAATCGTTTTTGATTTATGAATATAAAGAAATTTGAAATATTGTCAATTGCCGAATTGAGGGAGAGCGTTTGGCTAGGCTAGTGTTCCCCGACGAATGACAGCCGAACGAAAACAGAAGTGCGCAGGTACAGCGCTGAATAGAGGCCAAGGGGCTTTACCATGACGTCACAGAGCGATTCAATCCCGATTTGAGGGCGAGGAGTAATTTTAGCGGTCGGTCTATCATAATCATCATCATCTCCAGCCTATATACGTCCCACTGCTGGGCACAGGCCTCTCAGAATGAGAGGGCTCGGGCTATAGTTCCCACGCGGGCCCAGTGCGGATTGGTCGGTCTATAGTAGGAATTAATCTGCTACAAGTAGCATCACCTAACAACGAGAGAGCGCAGCTAGCCTTTGCTGCTTTGGCTTTGGCCTTATACTCTTAAATTCGATTTTCGAAGTTCATTTTGTGCCGTTCCCCTCACACTAATAGTAATCAACTCGAGAGCGACAGGGATGGTATAATACTTCGCAGTGCTATGGCAATGGCAACTGACTCTTTAAACACGAGCACTACTCAAAGTCACATGTTTTGATCACAACTCTCTGAAATGGAGACTATAGTACCTACCGTAGGATATACGGCCGGCACAGCAGACACAGCGATACAGTGGGCCGGCATTAATAATGCGACGTCCGGTACACGCGACGCGACGTCTGGTACAGTCACCAGCATAAATATATGACGGTGAACAGGGCTGCAAAAATAAATTATTATCTTTTGGGCTCAATAGCATATGACGACACTACCGCGGTAAAAATAAGTGATGCTCTATAGGCGGAAAAAACATCGTCGCACCCTTATCAGCAAAAATATCAATTTGCAGTGAAAGCATATCATCGGATGATAGGTGGGCCGCATAAATATCAATTTGCTGTGAAAGCATAATCATCGGATGATACGCGGGCCGCATATATATCTGACACGTAAAAGTCAACTCTTTGTTTGTTGATTTGCAAAACCGAACCATCCCTGGCTAACATAGAGATGTAAATTGTATGAAATGATTTGACAATTCACGAGAACAGTGCAGACTTGTCATTGCATACGTCTGTCTCACATTTTATTCTATCACATATTTTATTTGACGGATTCAAATTCCTAAATTACAAAATTACCTATATAGGAATCGATGACCTGGGAAGGGGTGTGAACTTTAATAGTATTTTATGCAACTGCTATTCTAAGTGAATCTTTATGACAATGTGCGAGTTGGTTGGGTAGCGATCATGAGCCAATTTTACAACATTTTAAAGAGCACTTATTCTACAACTAGCTTTTGCCCGCGACTTCGTCCGCGTCAACATCATTTATTTTCAAAGAGCTTTTGCCCGCGGCTTCTCTCCAGTGTACCAGTAGTATTTCAATCCCGTTTTTTTCCCGTTCCCATAAGAATTTGGGGAAATTCTCTCTTAATGCTACCCTACACTCCCCAAGCAATCCACTTGCCAAATTTCAGCTTTCTACGACCAGTAAAACAAAAATCCCGTTTTTCCCGTTCCCGTGGGAATTTTGGAAAGTCCTACTTTAATGTTCTTCGTCCGCGTAGACTCATTTGTTGACAAATAGCTTTTGCCCGCGGCTTTGCTCGCGTGTACCAGGAGTATTTTATTCCCGTTTTTTTCCCGTTCCCGTAAGAATTTCGGAAAATGCTCTCTTAAAACTCCCCTATACTCCCCAAGGAACCCACTTGCCAAATTGCAGCTTTCTACGACCAGAAAAACGAAAAATCCCGTTTTTTCCCGTTCCTGTAGGAATTTTGGAAAGTACTCTCTTAATGCTCCTCTACACTCTTCAATCAACCTGCATGCCGAATTTCAGCTTTCTACAACCAGTAAAACGAAAAGCCCCTTTTTCCCGTTCCCGTGGGAATTTTGGGAAATTATCTCTTATAGCTTCCCTACACTCTTCAAGCAACCTACATGCTAAATTTCAGCTTTCTACAACCAGTAAAACGAAAAATCCCGTTTTTCCCATTCCCGTGGGAATTTTGGAAAGTCCTACCCTAATGTTCTTCGTCCGCGTAGACTCATTTGTTGACAAATAGCCTTTTCCCGCGGCTTTGCTCGCGTGTACCAGGAATATTTCGATCCCGTTTTTTTCCCGTCCCCGTAAGAATTTCGGAAAATGCTCTCTTAATACTCCCCTATACTCCCCAAGGAACCCACTTGCCGTTTGTTTCCGTCAGAAATTCGGGAAATCCTTTGTAGTGCTCCCCTATACTCCCCAAGGAACCTGAAGGCCAAATTTCAGTTTTCTACGACCAGTAAAACGAAAAATCGATCCCGTAGAATTAAATATAAATTCCCTTTTTTCCTCATCCCGTGGGAATTTCCTAAAATCCTTAAAACCGTTTTTATAATTATAGTTCATAGGATTTCGTTGACCTGAATATATAAATCCCGTTTTTTCCTTATCGCGTAGGAATTTCCAAAAATCCTGAAATTGCTTTCTTAATGTTGTAATCATTTACTTGTGTACGAAATTTGAAGAGTCTAGTTATTATAGTTACTGGGATAGGATCACTCGGAATCGAATAAGTACATAAATCCCGTTTTTTCCCGTTCCCGTGGAAATTTGAGTGTGCGTGTGTGTGTGTGTGTGTGTCAGGTAGGTATGTGTGTTGTTGTTTTCGTAATCAGCGACCCGATAAACCGTACAAACAATACTACCCACTAATAATAATAATATAATAATACCCACGTTGATTTTCAGACTTTGTCACCACATATCCCCCTTTTAGGGGTTGAATTTTCAAAAAACCTGAAACACGTGTTTACTCATTTATCGTTGGGAGTACTCCTGTGAAGTTTCGAATAAAATAGTCTAACTAATCTTGTTTCCCCATACAAACTTTGGACCCCCATTTAACCCCTTTAAGGGTCGAATTTCCAAAAATCCTTCCTTAGTGGATGCCTACATTGTATAAGGTATCTGTGCGCAAAATTTCAAGTCTCTAGGTCCAGTGGTTTGGGCTGTGCGTTGATATATCAACAGTCAGTCAGTCAGTCAGTCAGTCAGTTTAGAATTTTATATATATAGATTACTTTTTAATTATCATCATGATCGTCATCATTGACGGATAAATGGCGTTTTACGTTACTTTTAAATGAAAAATATCAAAAACACTATTTATGTATGATTATTTATTTTATACAAATTGCTGAGATAAAACATTGTAGGCCTTATTAACGCGCAGTTACGCTCATATTTATATTTTGCGTTAAAATGTCATTCGCCATGTTGGATCCGAAAAAATATTTTCGTGTCAACTATGTCAAATTATGTCCAGCATCTTGGATCCTAAACAGCAAACGTCAGTGAAGAAAATACATTTTCCTTGCTACTCCGTTACAACACGTGCAAGTAAAGTAAGCCAAGCTTGTGCGAAATATACGTCTTTTGGGGTTTCATGTCAAAACGTATATTTCGCACAGGTTTTGGCTGTCTTACTCGTGTAGTAGCGGAGTAGCAAAGAAAATGGTTTTTGTTCATTGAAATGGACCTTCGAAAAGTAACGGCGGCGGATTCAATAAAATAGTGAATGCCAAATAGAAATATTTGTTCATTTCACGGCATCACCGATTTCTCGTACTCTTTTTTTTATGAGTTTGCTGTTTAATGGGAGAAGGTCCATAGAACAAAAATTGAAAAAAAAAAAAGAAAAATCTGGAACAGGGGCAAAGCCACGGGCAACAGCTATTGGTATAAATTTAGCTTGTTTGCTTGCTAAGTTGATAAGACGAAGTTGATAATTGTTTTTATTTTGTCCTGAACGCCTGAATGATTTTTGATTAAAGCATGTCCGAATTAATGAATTAAATTCTAACTCCGCATAAAATAATTAGGTCATTTTTTGTAAGGTGCTGATAACGTTAATATACCACATTTTTTATAACACTATGTATGGAAGTTTATAATATTGTTCGTAATATAAAAACTTTTTAGTTAACCTAAAATGATACTGGCCACTAATTATTCAGACATCATAAAGATTTTAAAATTATATTATTGCCATATTCGCGATTGGAACAATGTGAGACAGACGTATGCAATGACAAGTCTGCACTGTTCTCGTGAATTGTCAAATCATTTCATACAATTTACGTCTCTATTGTTAGCCAGGGATGGTTCGTTTTTGCAAATCAACAACATAGAGTTGATTGTTACGCGTCAGATATATATGCGGCCCGCATATCATCCGATGATTATGCTTTCACAGCAAATTGATATTTATGCGGCCCACCTATCATTCGATGATATGCTTTCACTGCAAATTGATATTTATGCTGATAAGGGTGCGACGATGTTTCTTCCGCCTATAGAGCATCACTTATTTTTACCGCGGTAGTGTCGTCATATGCTATTGAGCCTAATAGATGATCATTTATTTTTGCAGCCCTGTTCACCGTCATATATTTATGCTGGTGACTGTACACTCATATTGGGACTCAAAGCAATGTTTTCTTAAGCTGTAAATTTATTTCAACTGTCACTAGATTCTTGAAATGGAGAGGAAAAGCAATCGGATGACTTTGACAAACTTCCGAAAGTGAGGCACCCGCTTGCCCCAAAGTTGCCAGGAGACGGCAAAAATGACACTCGCAGGGTTGAGTTTAGTTTACATTAACAAAAAAAGGTCAGCATCAAAATTAGTACCATGTCACTCCATTTCAAACTTTGTATAATGTCAAAGAAGATTCATAACTTGTCAGTGCTGTAAAAGTACAAAAGTAATCAGTTACTTTTGGTATTGACTTAACATCACTCAAAATCAAAATCCTTAAGTATACACATTGTGACCACACAACCCCCTGAACAATAAAATAAGACTGGTAGTCAAAAGTCAAAAAAGTCAAAAGTCAAAAGTGTTTTATTTGTGAAACATAGGTGATGGCTGCATAAATACAGAGATGTTACATTTCTTAGTGTTGCACTATGTCTTGCCGGTTGGCGTACAAAAACTTTGGCTATTAAGCCAGATAGCTTATGCTTATTACACTACGATTAGTTAAGCAGTGTCTGTCAATTGAAAAATGGCAAAACTAATAATATACAATTCAATACAAAACAAATTATGACACAGATAATGTCAGTATAAGATAATCAAATCAACCATGGAATAACAATAAAATAGAAACATTAAATTAAATTAAATTAAATTAAACAAAATCAATTACAAACAGTTTAGGTCATCATTTAAATAATCCAGAACTGAATAATAGCATTTATTCGTCAGCAGGGTTAATAATTTACGTCTCAAAAGTGTTATTGGCAGTAATTTAAGTTCTATTGGTAATTTGTTATAAACCCTTATCGCAAGAGAACATACACTTTTACGCATCAAAGCAGTTTTACCAGCAGCTGGGCATAAATCCTCCCTAAATCTTTGCCCCAAACGTTCGCTACTGTAATTGGCTTTTTTAAACAATGCTGGATTATTTTTTACGAATAATACCACCTCCAAAATATAAAGAGAAGGCATTGTCAAGATACTCAGATCCTTGAAATGCGATACACAGCTATCAGTTTGTTTAAGGCCACGCATTGCTCTGATGCATCTTTTTTGGGCTTTGAACACCGCTTCCTTATTTGTAGAATTGCCCCAGAAAATGATGCCGTAACGCAAAGTCGACGCTACAAAACCATGGTATGCAGTTATAACAGCATCAGGACTAGCTTGCTTAGCAAGTATATAGAGAGCATAGGCATACTGGTGCAGTTTTACGCACACTTGCTCAGTATGTGAGTTCCATGACAGGTGACTATCTACATGTACTCCTAAAAACTTGGTAGCAGAAACTGATTCGATCAGCGTCCCTTCATAATTACAGCAAATTGGAACAGGCAATTTACGTTGATAAAAGTGCATAATTTTAGTTTTGTCAAGATTAATTAATAAATTATTCATATTCATCCATACGGGGCAGGGTAGTACGGTAGGGTATGCGGCCGGCACAGCAGACACAGCGATACAGTGGGCCGGCATTAATAATGCGACGTCCGGTACACGCGACGTCTGGTGCACTCATGTTGGGACTCAAAGCAGTATTTTTAAGCTGTAAATTTTAAATAAACACTAACGCATGAACGTCTGTATATCTACTAAAATATTTTCATGGCAATTTCCGATCAATATTCAAGATAATGAGTATAAATAATCGGCTGAGTATTCCTTAAAATAATTTACGATTTGGAGCAGCCTTTGTGTACTAATTGAAATGAATTTATAATTTTTTTTTCTTCTAATATAACAAACGGTTAAAGTATTCACAAATGTCCAGAATTTTTAGCAAGTGTCTTTCAATTTACATTTCCTCCGAATCAATTTGATTCGTGAACAAAGTTACCGGCACAACTAAATATTTGCCTCGTTTATTCGCTCTTTCTTTGCCCGGCAAATCAGTTCAGTTATTTTTTACTCTAATTCATGAAGCCAGTAAAGTTTACAAAGTGTAAGCAACTCTGTAAGTTTTGGAACGCTCCGTGGCGGTAAAAGCAAGTGTGTCAATAAAAGAAAAGGGATTAACTCTTAAAACACTTACGTAGTTAAGATCGGAGTTAGGATTCCGTCTCGCAAATCCCCAAAGGGCGTTCAACCCCTTATGAATTTTAATTCACACTTAGCAAATAACATTGTATTTTTTCACTAAAAAGTTTGCATCACTTGATGAATTTGCTTTTAAAGTTTCAATGTGATATTTTGAAACGACTCTAGTTTTCAAATTCAAAAAGAATCTTACGTTTTTCAATGAGCATACATCAGACAGATTTTTATAAGGAATCCGAGTTTTGTTGATGACCTTCCTACCACTTAAAGTACCAGTAATTAAAGTAGGAGAAATTCAATTTACATGTGGAAAAAAATTAATTATTCTGAGTTAAATAACAGCTTAACAGGTTTAAACAAGTCAATAACATCAGACATAATTGTCTAGCCGTGATCATGATGCATGCTGCGTCGAAATATTGGGAGCCTATACCTACATCCAGTTGATAATATGCCCGATAAATAAATAATGTCTTGTAAAAAGATACAACGAGCAAGAGCAAGTTATACAAAGGTATGTCAATAAATAAAGGCAACAATAGCAAAGTGCCAAGCGGCACGCATCTAATCCAGCACAACAGAACACCTGTTTCTGGGCCGGGCGGAATTATTGCAACGGCGCATTCCTGGCTCGAATAACACTCTTAACGAATAAATATAAACGCAAATATGGCTTAGTTATGTGGTTCGGCCGCGACACTAGAAGCTTGCTTAAAATACGGCTGCTAAAACTTTAATAGAACGTTATAAATACGACTAGGTTGCTCCTAACATCGTACTTCGCAACATTCTTGTGCCACATATATAGCTATTTTCAACTTCTTGGTCGCAATAAATACAGAGTGCTACTGAATATGGTAGCGTACTGTTGTCCAATTACTCACTTAAACGATGCAAAACTAAAGCTCTAATGTAAGTTTTCATACAAAAAACTTCTCGAAAGCGTCTAAAAATTTAGCAACGCCGCTTGGGGATCGAAACGGCAACAAACTATTCTCACAGTATTTGACATTTTAACACAAACGCGTGACTGAAAACTTATACTAAGCATACTCTAGGAAAACAAACTAGCAGCCAAATAAAAAGAACCGTTGAAAACCTACAAGGCAACCACCGTACAAAATTGCAAGCCCGCTCTTCCGAAACTTTGAACGACAGCTCAGCGATTCCGCTCAAAACTATTACATCTTTGGAGTCAATAAACTGCGAACCGCTTTTCATTTACATTCGGCCGATGTCCAACGTCGTACGAGCTATAAATTGGCCCTGCTACTCCATTTCAAAGCCCCTACCAAGACAAAACAAAACGCTGCCGGTTCGCACGTAATCCACTGCGCTTTTTACGAGTGCTTAAGTGAACGACGCTTGAAAGTACACAGCGATGGATAGGGTGAAGTTGGGAGTGTGGAATGTGTCGTGTTATATTCGTGAAGGCGAACGATAAATTCGACCCTTGGAGTTTATCGCTGATCAGAAAGAAACAATATGAAGAGAGAGAATCCGACTTATGGCCGCCCGCCCCCGTTCAGATTTGTAGGGAATTGCGATCTACTGTCGATGTATTGATAAGGTTTAGTTGATTCGGAAAGGATTGGCGGTTTGAAATAGCTCATAGGTCGAGCGCCTCTTTACGTTATTAGCTATTTAGGTCTCGGATATTTGATAGACGGATGGGTTGAATTTGACTTTTCAGTTAATAAAACATCGACATAAAATATACTCCAATTTTGTGGGAAAAATTATGCAATTATTACAAGAGTTGTGTTTAGTTTATCATTGCAATGCCTTTTTCAGCGCCTTGTTTTTCATTTGTAAGCAACTAAAAGCTATACTTGCAGCAAAAACACAAGTCTGGTTCAAGTTACGTTAATAGAAATAAGTCGTTAAACCTGGTTTTAGATTAGCAGCTCCATACATTTGGACACTACTAATAAGCCTAGCGAAGGCATGGTCGTTTCTAAACTCAAGAACAAAAATAACGAGCCGCCTTTCATACAAATTACTCGTTCTATTTGCTCGACAATGTATTATTGCTTTAATTGTATTAAAACTGTAAGGCAATTTGTAAAAAGACAATAATTCATGTTCCGCTGCTTCCCTCACAATGCAGCTCCAGAAGAGAGCTACAAAGGTTTCTGCCAGAGTTATTTCCCCATAGAAATGTTATAACAATAGCCACTGCATACGGGAACCGTGCGCGTCGTGCGCCACACAGTTCAAAGGAATGGTTGTAGATTTTAAATTGAACTATATAGTTTCTTTGGAGCAAAGTTTGAATATGGCTCTGACTGGTATTCATTAGGATTCCATAGTCAGGAACCCAATAGTATTGATTTGCATAATGTCCTTGTATGAAAAACAAAAACTAACACAGCTCCGTGGAAATTTTCCAAGAACTATGAAACCCTTTCATTTATTATGTATTTATTATGTATATGTATTAGTTTATCGTATTTATCTGTTATGTATCACATTTTACATTATTTAAAATTTAGGCATTTAGGATTATTTCAGGTTTTGATCAGCTCTTTTACTTTTTCTGTGTGTCTACTCTTACTTAATACCTATGTCCTGTCAATCGTTCAAAGGTTAACTGGAAGAGATCTCTTTTAGGGATAAGTTCGCTTTTGTGCATTTGTGTTTCCTGTATTCATTTTTTTCATGTGTTTTAGGTACAATAAAGAGTTTTACATACATACATACATACCATTGTTACACGAAACCGATAAAAAATGTTGTAACGCTCAAACAGTTCAAATATCGGTATTTTAATACCAGCCACCAGCACCAATATCGGTAAATGAGTTAAAATCACGATATCAATACACCAAAATTACTCTTGCTCCTTGTAGATAACCATAGCCAAATAACTGGTTATCTTGAAAGATTTTTTCCTGGAAGATAGCTATAGTTATCTAAGGATTTCATTTTCCTCGCAGCTAACTGTGTTTTTAAGTTATACCAATACCGATAAATCGATACCTAAATATCGGTAATGCCTAAAAAGTATCGGTATACATTAACAGTGTATGGTTTTGTCTTGGAGGAACATTTTTTTGTTACGTCTCGCTGTCTCCTGCGGAAGCGCAACGTTGGTAACAAAACAAATTCATTAATATAAATGCACTGCATTATGAGTAATATATGTCTGTCTGTTGGAGCTTGACATGCATGCTAACTCGACTCGGCTGAATTAATTATATATCAGAGAATATTAATGTTTTAGCCTCCAACAGAATAGAGGGACATAAAATGACTGTTTGTCGAAGCGTAACGCAAAACATTTACGATCGGAAAAGTACGCGGCATACGAGCAAGTGGGTCAATTCATGGTAAGCCAGCACCAGGCTCACACACACACACACATGAATCACGTCTTTATACCTTACGGTTTAGACAGAGCCTAAGGTAACAAGACCTAAAGGCCGTAAATATGTATGTATGTCTGTATATATCAGTGACCAATTAAAGTGACCCCACACTGCGTACATTTTGCGTTGGAGCAGGGCTCTGCTTACACTGGTTTATAGATATTTATAAATAATGGTACGGAACCCTTCGTGCGCGATTCCGACTCGCACTTGGCCGGTTTTTTTCAATACGGGAACGTTATGGGTATAACCGATGAGCATTGTATGAAAAGATTGATGAATGTGGATCGTAGCAAGTGGAACAAAGTAGTCCTGCTTACCCCTGTGGAAAAGAGGCGTGACGGTATGTATGTATGTACACTCAGTGGCATATTTAGCGGAACACAAAAAAGTGTAGGTAACTATTTTTATTTTTTTTCTAGTCAAGCGTTAAGTATGCGTTTTGCTAACTTTTTTGTGTTCCGCTAAATATGCCGCTGAGTAGGTATAATATGTATGTATTTTTTAATAAAAAGATGCCCAACAAAAAATTTTTGGGATAAAACAAACGAAATTCTCGCCAAACAACTGCTAAGTATTCGGACATGAGCTCAAATAATTCGTGATTGAATTCGTGGATACATTCCGGGCCACACCGCCCGCGCCCGGGCTTCCATTGAATGCTCTCTATAATTCGGATCAGATATTCGCCGGGATCCCTGCATAAGTCGCGCCTGTGGCTTGCTTGTTCCATGTAAAGACTACTCCACATAGCTCGAGATTTACTTTAATTTTTGAATATTTTGAACCGAATTCAAAAAAAAGGAGGAGGTTCTCAATTCGGTTGTATTTTTTTTTTATTTGATTTTATTAGTTAGCCATTCCATTCAGGATAGCATTCCATTTAGAAGCAGCGATTCTAAGCTTTCCTCGTGAAGTAAGATATTCTAAAAACTAATCCCATCTTGAATGGAGTATAAATAAAGAAAGATAAAAAACCTAATTATTCTGTGTAGCGGTGACAGCATTAAATGAATTTTCGTTTGAACATAATGTTGAACGACTAATTACATAAATAACAGGCGACCATTGACACCAATTGACGCTAGTCCCAAATTAAGCAAAGTTGTAAGTTACTAGGCAACTGAAAAACATAGGTCTTACATTGATAAATACATCATCTCATAATCATCTCCAGCCTAAAAACGTCCTAATGTTGGGCATAGGCCTCCTCACAAAACGAGAAAGCTTGAGTACTCACCGGGATTACCTGCTTCACCGACTGGGAGTCGAACTCAGGACGTCTAACTTTGTAGTCTGGTTCTCTTCTTCAAATATTGTCTAACCCCCTTATTCATAAACGCTTCTGGCTTCTGCTAACTTAGCGATCGTTTGTCCTTATCTATGAAAAGTAAATGTCAAAATGACAGATAAGGACAAACGATTACTAAATTAGCAGAAGCCTATAGAGCGTTTATGAATAAGGGAGTAAGTATTTATATTTGTTCAAATTCAAATTCAAATATTTTATTGATAGATTGTGAGTTAGTATACATAGGTTCTTATTATTAAATTTAGTAGGTAGGTACGTCACAATCTGCCAGGGTCCAGCATACAATATTTTACCTTACAAACTAAGTCCTTAAAGTTGAATTATGTATCAGATTGGAATGTCGCACAAACAATAATTATAACAATGTCACGTGTTAGGAAATGCAATAAGAAAATGCATTTGTTACACTGTGTGTGGCCTCTGCTCCAGTATGGAGCCGCCTTTACTCGAATAAGCCATAAATCCCGCATCACCTGGCGCCCCCATTATGCGCACACGCCGTCAAACGATCATAAAATTGAATAATACTTTCATTAATACCCAACTACTGTTTTATCTGTAACGTTAAGTTATGGATCCGTAATAAAGGTATTTTGAACATTAATCATGCATCGCAAGTAAAGGGACATTTAGGATGGAATCACTTTGGCAGTATTGTTTGTGATACCTAGATAAAATTACTTTGCTACTCCGCGAAATAGTATGGTTAAATCACAGATATCAGACAAAATATAACACAGATTACGTATAACACTCGTATAACACAGATTACGCAAATACCATATTGTTTATATTTACTAATACAAATACCGTATTGTTGGGGAAAATCTTCGATAGCAATTAGAAAAATGCAGACACTTACCTAGGCTTTAGGAACGTTGCTCCTGGGGCCCCCCGGTGTTATGTCTTCCACAGGCGATATATCTGGATTTGTAAGCTGTTTTGATGCTAGAATTTCGATTCTTGAGATTTTGGATTTTGGATTTTGAGCGGAGCAGTTTCGCTACGACGCACGCGGGACGGCGGTTTAAAATAGTTGTGTGGTTTTTACGTTGGCAGCAGCTTTTTTGAAAAGCGTTTAGTTCGTATCTGCATTAAAGTTTGCTATTGATTTAGATCAATTAAAATTAATAGAAAAGGGGAAAACTATCTTGTGCTAGTTAGACACTAAATTCAAAGAAATACGGAACACGTATTATTACGCCAATATAGTATTTAAACCAAGTGGGCCAACTTTTAACGTTGGTAATACGGATAACTCACGTATAATAGCCGAACAATGCTCCGACATATGTTTCACACATATGTTTGGTAATACGGTCAAAAGACTCACTTCCCCCATTGTCGGGCTCTTAGCCAACGGTCAATGATATCCCTCAGAAAAATCTAAGAAATCATTAGTCGATGCCCAGGGTGCACCGGACCAAGCACTGCTCTTCCCCCCGGACAGATTAAAAACGATTTGCAGCTCTTGATTACACGCGGACGTAACCCGACTCGCACCCCAACTTGACAGCTCAAATATTTCACGTAAGTTTCCCGCGGTAGACAAATTCAAATTGAACAAGAATGACAAGTTTCATTTTCATTAAAAAAAACTGTAATTTGTGCCAGTGCTCCATTGTTTAATTAAAACTGTTTCTGGAAACTCCTGCCTATTTTTCTAATTTCTGTTCGGAAACAACAAAACGCCTGGCGGAATTTTGTTTCAGCTTTTTAATTAATTAATATCTTCTTGCGCTGTGTTACGAAAATATAGTCAGTTATTTTTCTCGTTGTTTCTTTTAGAAAAACTTAGGTATATTAGGGAGACCACTCATATACTAAATGTACTAAAGTAGATAGATTAGTATGCGCTTATAGATACAGTAAATACGTTATAATTAATATTTGAAAAACTTTATTTAATAAAAATAATTGCGATTATAATTATACAAATTGAGTAAAAATTATCTTATTTAGCATCAAATTTAAAAAATAAATCACAGTTATTAAATATTTAAAAACGTGGCCTTTGGTCATGTTACCCTAGGCTCAGTCTTCCCCGTAAGGGATAAAGACGTGATTTTATGTATGTTTTTGAACATTGGTCAAAATGGTCAATGTATGGAAACATTTTGTCATGTACCTACCAGTGGCGTGGCGTCCATAGAACTCAATTCCCACCGGCTTGCCTATTTTAAGGCAGTTGGGCAATTTATTCTGCAGAATTAGAGGAAAAGGCTAGTTAAGTTCCCTTCGGCTTGCCTTCTGATATACTTGACGCCACGCCACTGGTACCTACCTACACTTTAAACCTCTGTAAAATATAATCACGAGCAAATATATTTAAATATCAGATCTATAGATATTGTATGAAAAGTGACCTGTTAATTTTGCTCGTCAGTGTATTTCTAGGGGTGTTCAGTCAAAGTTACTAAACTTGAACATCTGCTTCAATATTCTGGATTGATTTTCAGACACAGTGTATAAAAAATTATCTCCAAGCCGTCATTCTTATCTTAACAAAGAAAATATCCAACCATTTTAACTAAAACCCTGACAGAATATCAAAATTATAAAAAATACATGAATGCAAAAATACAGAGCACATTTTCGACTTTTAACTTTTAAATTACGGTTACAAAATGTCGTATAACAAATACGGCTTAAACCTGCAGATACGCCCTTTTTGTCCGCCCGGCTGGCGGAGGCGAAGGCCGGAGAGCGCGGCAAATGTCCTGGAAAGATAAAAAGTAAAAAGAAAGTGTCTGTTCCTAAATCATCCTGTATCAAGAGCTGGGTGGGTTGCCTTTGGAGACCCGCGGAGGACTAACTGCTCCCTTATGGTCACCCGTTTTTTTATACATAATTATACATCCGCCTACCTACCTACAATATACTAAAATAGATTGGTTTACAGGCCCGCACAAGTTTTGACGATGTCAAAATGTGTTTGACAGTATGCCCTAAGCATGTATGTAAGTCGGTATGCGGGTGGTAAAACCTTGTATAGGGTCCGTCTGGATCTCTACCACAATTTTACTCGCTAATCCTGCCGTCAAGCAATAGTGCTGGCGCTGCTATGTTCCCACTTGAAGAGTAGAACAGCCGACAAAATTTTTTTGCCACCTAATTTCACAAAAAAAATAAGCTGAATTAGAAAATATTCGCTCATGTATTTTCATCTGAAATATTTCTGGCATGTTTCAAATCAATTTGTGGTCCTGTGTCAAGGTGTCTCGAAATGATACCGAGATCTCTAGAGGTAAGTATATCTTGTTTTTTTTTTCAGCGAATATCATTGGCAGAATAATTCCACTTTTTTTTAAATTCTCTAAGGTGGTCAAGAATTAAAAGTTTCTCAAAACAAACAATTTTAATTCTAATATAACATTTTAACTTAAGGCGAAGGGATAGGCAAAAGCTCATAAATTGGTTGTTTTTGTGCAAGTTTTATGGCGATAATACACAATTTGGAGTTTTGAAAACTGCACATTCTATAAAACATGTCTTGAATTAGAATTCACCGGTGAAAACATATTCCTTAATGTCGTAGTTAGTACAAAAATTCGTTTGCTCTAAGAGTCTCGAAAATATTTTGTGCACGGTTTGCTCGGGTGAAACCAATCTGTTTGCTACCAATCTCGACGAGGTCACTCTAGTAACTCATAATTAAAATTCCGCGGTGCGTTTGCTTCAATTAGCCAACAAATAAGGATTTAGAGAGTAGTACTGCCCTGATCCTGTGAAAAGGGCGAACGCAATATTTGCCCGCACATTCAATCAGGCGCTTTTCAATGTACAAAAAAATTCGGAAATCAAAAAAATGTTAAAAAGATAATACAATGAAATAAATTATTAAGATAAAACCAAAAATGTTCATAAAAAAATAATAAAAAAATAATAGATAAATAAATAAAAAAATAATTTGGATAAGACGTATGAAAATAATAAGGAAAAAGCAACGTTGCATGTTCGCTCGGTGGCGGCAGTGCGTAAGCGACGCGACGTTGCCAATATTCGCTTCGCGTTTTTTCACATTGGTTTGGCTAAGCATGTTGTTTGAGTCACAGAATAGGCGCGAAACAGTGCTTCAAAAAGTCGTACTCGTTCGCTTCGCACGTATAATACCTATATTAAGTTAAAAGTTATTATTTTCAATCCGTTTTTTGGGAACTTAGTGGCAGGTTGGTTTGATACTTACTTGCTGTTTAGCGAACAAGCATGGGAAATAGGATTTTGGTTGGAATTACTGCATGAAAAATTTTGATAATGAGGCAAGTAGTACTCCAATGTATAGTCTATCATTAGAAAGAAAAAAAAAATGATATCTGAAGGTCAAAGTGGTTCCCAAACATGGATCCGTTATCAAAATAAAAAAGACCGCCATATTGAAATCTTTAGTTTTTCGACCGATTAATTTCAAAATCGATATCTGAGGATCCGAGTTGTCTCCAAACACGTATCCGTTATCAGAAATGACAAAAGTGGCCGCTATTTTGAAATCTTTAAGTTTTGGGCCGATTATTTTCAAAATCGATATCTGAGGGTCCGAGTGGTCGTCAAACACAAATCTGCTACCGAAAATGAAAAAAACTGGCCGCCATTTTGAATTCTTTACTTTTTGGACCGAATATTTTCAAAATCGATATCTAAGGGTCCGAGTGGTCGTGAAACACAAATCTGCTATCAAAAATGAAAAAACTGGCCGCCATTTTGAAATCTTTAGTTTACCGACCGATTGATTTCAAAATCGATATCTGAGAATCCGAGTTGTCTCCAAACACGTATCCGTTATCAAAAATGACAAAAGTGGCCGCCATTTTGAAATTTTTAGTTTTTGAACCGATTATTTTCAAAACCGATATCTGAGGGTCCGAGAGCTCCCCAAACATAAATCCGTTATCAAAAATGAAAAAAGTGGCCGCCATTTTGAAATCTTTAAGTTTTGGGCCAATTGTTTTCAAAATCGATATCTGAGGATCCGAGTGGTTCCCAAACATGAATCCGTTTTTAAAAATTAAAAAAGTGGCCGCCATTTTGAAATCTTTAAGTTTTGGACCGAATATTATCAAAATCGATATCTAAGGGTTCGAGTGGTCGTGAAACACAAATCTGCTATCAAAAATGAAAAAACTGGCCGCCATTTTGAAATCTTTAGTTTACCGACCGATTAATTTCAAAATCGATATCTGAGAATCCGAGTTGTCTCCAAACACGTATCCGTTATCAAAAATTACAAAAGTGGCCGCCATTTTGAAATCTTTAGTTTTTGGACCGATTATTTTCAAAACCGATATCTAAGGGTTCGAGTGGTCGTGAAACACAAATCTGCTATCAAAAATGAAAAAACTGGCCGCCATTTTGAAATCTTTAGTTTACCGACCGATTGATTTCAAAATCGATATCTGAGAATCCGAGTTGTCTCCAAACACGTATCCGTTATCAAAAATGACAAAAGTGGCCGCCATTTTGAAATCTTTAGTTTTTGGACCGATTATTTTCAAAACCGATATCTGAGGGTCCGAGAGCTCCCCAAACATAAATCCGTTATCAAAAATGAAAAAAGTGGCCGCCATTTTGAAATCTTTAAGTTTTGGGCCAATTGTTTTCAAAATCGATATCTGAGGATCCGAGTGGTCCCCAAACATGAATCCGTTTTTAAAAATTAAAAAAGTGGCCGCCATTTTGAAATCTTTAAGTTTTGGACCGAATATTATCAAAATCGATATCTAAGGGTTCGAGTGGTCGTGAAACACAAATCTGCTATCAAAAATGAAAAAACTGGCCGCCATTTTGAAATCTTTAGTTTATCGACCGATTGATTTCAAAATCGATATCTGAGAATCCGAGTTGTCTCCAAACACGTATCCGTTATCAAAAATTACAAAAGTGGCCGCCATTTTGAAATCTTTAGTTTTTGGACCGATTATTTTCAAAACCGATATCTGAGGGTCCAAGAGCTCCCCAGACATAAATCCGTTATCAAAAATGAAAAAAGTGGCCGCCATTTTGAAATCTTTAAGTTTTGGGCCGATTATTTTCAAAATCGATATCTGAGGGTCCGAGTGGTTGTCAAACACAAATCTGCTACCGAAAATGAAAAAACTGGCCACCATTCTGAATTCTTTACTTTCTAGACCAATTGTTTTCAAAATCGATATCTGAGGATCCGAGTGGTCCCCAAACATGAATCCGATTTTATAAATGAAAAAACTGGCCGCCATTTTGAAATCTTTAGTTTACCAACCGATTGATTTAAAAATTAATATCTGAGAATCCGAGTTGTCTCCAAACACGTATCCGTTATCAAAAATGACAAAAGTGGCCGCCATTTTGAAATCCTTAGTTTTTGGACCGATTATTTTCAAAACCGATATCTGAGGGTCCGAGAGCTCCCCAAACATAAATCCATTATCAAAAATGAAAAAAGTGGCTGCCATTTTGAAATCTTTAAGTTTTGGGCCGATTATTTTCAAAACCGATATCTGAGGGTCCGAGAGGTCCCCAAACATGAATCCGTTTTTGAAAATGAAAAAAGTGGGCGCCATTTTGAAATCTTTAAGTTTTGGTCCGATTTTTTTCAAAATCGATATCTAAGGGTCTGAGTGGTCGTGAAACACAAATCTGCTATCAAAAATGAAAAAACTGGCCGACATTTTGAAATCTTTAGTTTTCCGACCGATTGATTTCAAAATCGATATCTGAGGATCCGAGTTGTCTCCAAACACGTATACGTTATCAAAAATGACAAAAGTGGCCGCCATTTTGAAATATTTAGTTTTCAGACCAATTATTTTCAAAATCGATATCTGAGGGTCCGAGAGGTCCCCAAACATAAATCTGTTTTTAAAAATGAAAAAAGTGGCCGCCATTTTGAAATCTTTAAATTTTGGATCGATTATTTTTAAAATCTATATCTGAGGGTCCGAGTGGTCATCAAACACAAATCTGCTATCGAAAATAAAAAAAACTGGCCGCCATTTTGAATTATGTACTTTTGGACCAAATGTTTTCAAAATCGATATCTGAGGATCCGAGTGGTCCCCAAACAAGAATCCGTTTTTAAAAATAAAAAAAGGTGTCCACCATTTTAAAAACTAGTTTTTGTACCGATTGTTTTCAAAATCGATATCTTACGATCTGAGTGGTTCCCAAACACGTATCCGTTATACAAAATAGAAAAGTCATCATCATTTTGAAATGTTTAGTTTTTGAACAGATTGTTTTCAAAATTGATATCTGAGCTGGCGGCCTCTTTTTCCATTTTTGATAACGGGTTGATAAATGGTGGCCAGTTTTTTCATTTATAAAAACGGATTCATGTTTGGGGACCACTCGAATCCTCAGATATCGATTTTGAAAACAATTGGTCTAGAAAGTAAAGAATTCAAAATGGCGGCCACTTTTTCCATTTTTAAAAACAGATTTATGTTTGGGGACCTCTCGGACCCTCAGATATCGGTTAATAATCGGTCTGAAAACTAAACATTTCAAAATGGCGGCCACTTTTGTCATTTTTGATAACGTATACGTGTTTGGAGACAACTCGGATCCTCAGATATCGATTTTGAAATCAATCGGTCGGAAAACAAAAGTTTTCAAAATGGCGGCTACTTTTTTCATTTTTAAAAACGGATTCATGTTTGGGGACCACCTGGATCCTCAGATATCGAATTTGAAAACAATCGGTTCAAAAAGTAAAGAATTCAAAATGGCGGCCAGTTTTTTCATTTTCGATAGCAGAATTGTGTTTGACGACCACTCGGATTCTCAGATATCGATTTTGAAAATAATCGGTCCAAAACTTAAAGATTTCAAAATGGCGGCCACTTTTTTCATTTTTGATAACGGATTTATGTTTGGGGAGCTCTCGGACCCTCAGATATCGGTTTTGAAAATAATCGGTCCAAAAACTAAAGATTTCAAAATGGCGACCACTTTTGTCATTTTTGATAACGGATACGTGTTTGGAGACAACTCGGATTCTCAGATATCGATTTTGAAATCAATCGGTCGGTAAACTAAAGATTTCAAAATGGCGGCCAGTTTTTTCATTTTTGATAGCGGATTTGTGTTTCACGACCACTCGGACCCTTAGATATCGATTTTGAAAATATTCGGTCCAAAACTTAAAGATTTCAAAATGGCGGTCACTTTTTTCATTTTTAAAAACGGATTCATGTTTGGTGACAACTCGGATTCTCAGATATCGATTTTGAAATCAATCGGTCGGTAAACTAAAGATTTCAAAATGGCGGCCAGTTTTTTCATTTTTGATAGCAGATTTGTGTTTCACGACCACTCGGACCCTTAGATATCGATTTTGAAAATATTCGGTCCAAAACTTAAAGATTTCAAAATGGCGGTCAATTTTTCATTTTTAAAAACGGATTCATGTTTGGAGACAACTCGGATTCTCAGATATCGATTTTGAAATCAATCGGTCGGTAAACTAAAGATTTCAAAATGGCGGCCAGTTTTTTCATTTTCGATAGCAGATTTGTGTTTCACGACCACTCGGACCCTCAGATATCGATTTTGAAAATATTCGGTCCAAAACTTAAAGATTTCAAAGTGGCGGCCACTTTTTCCATTTTATATAACGGATACGTGTTTGAGAACCACTCGGATCGTCAGATATCGATTTTGAAAATAATCGGTCCAAAAACTAAAGATTTCAAAATGGCGGGCACTTTTTTCATTTTTGATAACGGATTCATGTTTGGGGACCACTCGGACCCTCAGATATCGATTTTGAAAACAATCGGTTCAAAAACTAGAGATTTCAAAATGGCGGTCACTTTTTTCATTTTATATAACGGATACGTGTTTGGGAATCACTCGGATCGTCAGATATCGATTTTGAAAACAATCAGTCGAAAAACAAAAGTTTTCAAAATGGCGGCTACTTTTTTCATTTTTAAAAACGGATTCATGTTTGGGGACCACTCGGATCCTCAGATATCGAATTTGAAAACAATCGGTTCAAAAAGTAAAGAATTCAAAATGGCGGCCAGTTTTTTCATTTTCGATGTTTGGAGACAACTCGGATTCTCAGATATCGATTTTGAAAATAATCGGTCCAAAACTTAAAGAATTCAAAATGGCGGCCACCTTTTTCATTTTTGATAACGGATTTATGTTTGGGGACCTCTCGGACCCTCGGATATTGGTTTTGAAGATAATCATTGGAAAAACCATGCCTTATTCTGTATCTTTCCCGCACACGTTCAAGTTTTACTTTATTCTGCAATAATAATTTACGTTGCGACTCTAAACAGACTCTGGACACCTTTGACGTCACGTTCATCACTATCCCGCGGAAACTGCATTTTTCTGGGATAAAAAGTAGCCTGTTTTAATCTAGGGTACCAACTGTCTTCGTTCCGAATTTCATCCAAATCCGTCCAGTTGTTGTAGCTTGAAGAAGAAACAAACATACATACACACTCACTCACATCGTCACAAACTTTCTCATGTATTATATCACATACATACATACATAAATAACGTCTCTATTCCTTGCGGAGCAGACAGAGCCCAAGGTAACAAGACCTTAAAGGCCACGTTACGAATGCCGAAATGTTAATTTTTTTATTATTTTTGCAAAATCTGATTTGAACATTATGCTGTGTCTGTGTAGGCAATCGGAAAACTAAAGCAAGCGCCATCTACTAACATCGCAGTGCAATATTTCAATCCATCAGCACGCGCCCATTCGCATCGAGTTCACGCGTCGATTATTTAACAGATGTCGCGTTGATCGGACTGCTTGCCACGTCACGAACGGGCAAGGTCATTTGCCTATCCCTTCGCCTTAAATAGTTTGAAACTAAGTTACTAAAATTTAATGTTTGCAGCACAGACGAGTATACTTTCTAAATGTTGTACCGGTTAAAGCAATTACTTTTTAAATAGTGAAAAGAACCCACTTTTCTAAACGAAAGATGCACGCGAAATAATGCTCTTAATGCTGTAAAGATGAGCATGCAAGACTAGTTTTGCTTGGCAAAGCGGTAATTATACTCATATTTGTAAGTTTGTGATTAATTTACCGACAGCAAAAAGTTTCTGTTGAAATTATTATCTTAGTACATAAAAAAGTAACTGATTGTGTATAATAATGTACTTTTATTCAATGAGTTTTAAAAATGCTGTATATCATTGTACTGTGTGCTGTACACATTAAAATTAAAACCCATCTGCTTTTTCCATTACACCCAATAAATTAAAACAACTGCATAAAACCTTTTGTTCACATTCAGCAGTTAAACAGAAACAAAGCTGACTCAAAACCAAAATAAAAGCTAGAAAAGCTTGAATGCCGGCAAAATGAAATATTGGATATACAAAAAGCTGTATTTTTATAAGCGCGTTGCATCGTAACTAACAATGGCCGTAAATACCGTCGTGGGCGAAGAACAATGATTGTCAACAGAAAAAGCTTTGCTTCGACGCGCTACGGCGGCGCGGAATAATGTCCTAACTGCAGCGTCGCTGATACGACACTTTTCAAATCGCTGGCGCACTCAAAAACAAACCATGCTGTATAAGGAGTTAAAGCGTCAGAAAAGTGCATCGTGTTATAACTGTATTAAAATTATAATGCATGTGTATTTTGCGAGCTGTTTAACTGCAAACGAGTTTGCTTTTTTAATGTATCGAGTCTTGACCGCAGCTCCGTTTTATTTGTTTTTCTACGACGGAAACTGCTCCGTTTTTATATGCTGCTTTGCACAAGAAAGGTGTAATAAATTTTAAATTTATTGTATGTGTGTACCGTATTTGCTAAATGATTGGATCGACTTTAATCTAATTGCAATGAATTGCTCATTTTCATTAAAGTCGATTTTTTGTACATAGGTAAGCGTTTAAAACCATGTGTCCAAAAATGCGAAAGTGTGTTTGTCTCTTAACTTTTCATGCTTAAACTGCTGAACTGATTAATTTGTAATTTGGTATAGAGATAGTTTCCAGTTCCGGGTAATGATATAGAATAGTTTTCAACCCGGAAAATTGCGTAGTTCCCGCGCTATAGCGATATGTGAATTCTGCGCAGACGGAGTCGCGGGAACAGCTAGTACACCATATCTGTACAAACGAACACACTCCGACATTGACGTTTCACATTCACTCTAATAATAATAATACGTAGTGACAGCCCTGTATCATAAAAAGGCCTAGGTCGTAAAGTACACGGTCGAAACACCAACGAATTCGATTTGGCGTCGGTCGGCGCCCATTTCTACCACTTACTCTATTTGTATAAACAAATATGGCGGCGAAATAGTTCAGGCCTGTCACTCTTCTGTCTCTTATTAAATGGGTGGATGGAGTAGCCCAATTTTGTGTTTGCGAGCAACGTTTCTATGTTAAAATCGGCGATTATTTGCTGGTATTTATAGACTCACGTCTCATACATAGAGACAATACATAATTACGCCTAATCACGTCTTTATCCCCTATGGGGTAGACAGAGCCTTAGGTAACAAGACCTAATAGATAGTATGTTTTTTTATTCCTAATGAAATGATATCTTGCCAAATAACCGTTTGCTTCAATGGCGTACAATCCACGAAATGAAGGAAATAAATAGTAAATCAAAGCTTCTAAAGAAATTGTGTTCGGATACTTCGGATTACTTTCCGATTGGCAGGCGGGGCACGTCGGCATATCAGTTCGAGATACTAGTTCAAATTCTACTGCAAAACAACCTATCTTTGCGATGGGTCACACACTCTACTCTATTCTCCATTTTAATCAATTTAACGCCTTTGTTAACAAATCAATATCATCTAAATTCCAACACAATCACTATAGCATCACATCCGCCGGTATGTGTTGATCCAATAATCTAATAAGTAAATAAAGTTGTTATTATAAAAACATATTTACGAATCGGACCCATAAAATAATAATGATGTCATTAACGCAAACCTATCACAACTTTTCCAATCACCGATCACCGCGATGAGCCATCAACGGGAAACTGAATAAAGTCAAATTTAATATTCGCATTTATTAAATGCCAATAAAATAACATCGCCAACAAATTGTTAATAACATCACAAATCCTTTATTAATCCGAAGGTTTAAATTCGGGAATAAAACAAAAATTAATGACCGGCCTTTATCGTATGAATAAATCACGCAGTAAAATAATGCGCGGGCGGCTGATCCTCTTTATTGCTGCATAAAGGGCCTTGTACAAGGCTTGCTGCCAGGTTAACTGGCTGAGGTCCCGGGTTCGATCCCCGGAATGTTTGTTCTCGAGTCTTGGATGTTTAATATTATTGGTATAGAATAGGTATAGAATCGATCTGATCTAATGGTAGTGCGCTATGTATATGTTAATATATAATTATGTCTATTTCTGTTTATCTGTTATTGTAGATTATATAGATAAACTTATTAGTGTAATCATAGTCGCAAAATTTTTTCGGATATTCGTCTCATCACAGTGATGAGACGAATATCCGAAAAAATCTTCTAACTAACAATGACTGTTATTGCGCGAATTTTTGTTTAAAATTAAAGGAAAAGTTTACTTTAAAGTAATTTTTTATCCCTCTGAGCTGGCAACGTCGCATTTTTTGTGTTTTTAATTCATCGTGATGGACTTTTATTTTCGTATTAAAGGGAGAAAATAAAAGTCCATCACGATCAATTATTACATTGGACACATTAATACAGTAATAAACGAAGTGCACTACAGACGCACATTTTTTTTTTAATGTGAATAGGAAGGCAAACTAGCAAGTGGGTCACCTGATGGTAAGCGATCACCACTGCCCATAGACACCCGCTACCCCGGAGGGATTGCAGATGCGTTGCCAACCTAGAGGACTAAGATGAAATGCCTCTTGTGCCCGTAATTTCCCCGGCTGTCTTACATTTGAAACTTTTATTAAATTTCCGTGAAATAATCGTAAAAAATCACCAAAAATGCGACGTTGCCAGCTCAGTAGGAATGCACCCTCTTAATAGGTAAGCAAAAACAGAATAGCGTAGCCTAAAAAAAATCGAGATATACAATCACATTTCCCAATTCATAAAACTCTAGTAAAACAAATGGCATTGTCTAAAATGTCTAAAAAGTGAGGCTGAATACTTGTTTGGTCCCCTTCGAAACACTGTCGTATTCTACAAGGCCCTTAAGCCCGACGCCTACCGCGCGCGATAAGACGCGATGCTGCAGCTATCGCGACTTTATTAGACCATAACCGCGTAACGACGGTATCGCCTAATGAGCGATAAGGGTTAGGCCTGTAATCCATTGACACAGACGCACGTAGTAGATTAACGAAACGTTATACATGCCGAGACGAGACGAGGATTAAGTACACAAACTTTTCGGGTTTAACTTTTTTTAAGAACTTACAATACATACATTAGTCATGTCTTCATCCCATACGAGGTAGACAGAGTAGGTAACAAGACCTAAAAAGAAAGGCAGAAAGGGGAATCAAAATAGTGATGGGTTGCTATCCGCATCGCCTGTAACATGATGCCTACGATTTTCGCCTATTCCCTCGATGGGTGTTTATCATCTCCGCGGGAAGAGAAGCAACTGGTACATTCTATGTATTTTCTTTACCGAGACCAGCATGGAAGCAGAAGCTAGTTTTTAAGTAGAGTGGCAAAAGATTGCATATGCGGTTACTTACCACATTTGCCAGTAATTTTACCAGCTTCATACCCCCTTATTCATAAACGCTCTATAGGCTTCTGCCAACTTAGTAATCGTTTGTCCTTATTTTTGAAAGGTAAAATGTCAAATAAGGACAAACGATTGCTAAGTTGGCAGAGGTCTATTGAGCATTTATGAATAAGGGGGTTACGCTATAGGCCGGCGGCACACAGCAGCACAAGCTCTGTTTCTGTGGTGGAATTGGCGAACAAGATGGTGGTAGCGATCCGGAAGGACCTTGCACAAGGTCTTTCCGCCCACAAAAAAACATTTTAATGACTGCTCCTTTTCTGAAGCTCATCGTTTGGATTTGACAAGCCATTATTATTATGCTAATGTATTAAAGTTTAAAGTGAAAGTTGCTGGAAACCGGTGGACGCAGTAGGCGAGTTGTCATTCACTATGGCGTTCGTCTTCTGGCTGATGATGATGATATGAAAAGTTTTGAAAAGTTACAAATCTTTCAGAACCTAAATTAGTGTAAGCCGAGCAATTAGTTTTTTATTTACTGGTTATCGTATCCATTGGACAACGGATTAGACGGGCAATATTATCGTGATCTATATCACAAAATATTGATGCGATATCGCAGTGAATCCGGCTCTTTTGGAATCCGCGATCCTATATTGACGTGCACGTATAGAATCACGATAATATATAAGGTATATTCATTCTTACCTGTCCTATTTGGTAAACAAAATTCTAACCTCAATGTGCAAATTTTTGTAAAGAATAAGGTGTATTATGTTATCAAATAAATCTAAGGCAATATTTTGTACATAATTTTGCTGATATTTTATATCCAGTTCCTTTATTTACGATGAAATAGTTAAAAAGTAACAAAAATGAGACGTTTTGAGGTTAGAATTTTGTTTACCAAATAGGACAGGTAAGAATGAAAATACCTTATCTTCTTCCACGCCAATTTGTCTCATAAAATAAGGCCGCTATTCACGATCGACGCATTTTGCATTCTGTCGGCATCCCGCTTCTTGTTAAGCGTAAATCCTAATTAGTAGGGAAATTTAATTCGTTCATCCCTTTCCTGTGATGCGACTCTTCCTCGTTGCCGACTCGTTGAGTTTGGAAAAATACGAGGACAATGTAGACGAGCGGTTGGAACGCTCGGAATGTCACAGCTAGGTTCGTTTTTTAAAAAACAAAATGAACTTTTTTCTCTTTTTCTTCTTTTTCTTTTACACAATAACATTGTTGTTCTAGCGTTACTTAGAGGGAAATGTGGTTCTGTTTTTACAAATAGATATAGTATAATTCGGTCAAAGTAGCCTTGGGGGCTGTTAATTCACTGACAAACTGAATACTAATGAAAAAGAATGCTACTACTTTTCACATGTTTATCGCTATCCCGCGGGAACCATGCAATTTTCCGGGATAAAAAGTAGCCAATGTTGTAACTTAAGGTACCCAGCTATTTCGTTCCAAATTTAATCCAATTCCATGCAGTCGTTTCAGCGTGAAGAAGGAACAAACATACGCACTCACACACTCACGTCGTCACAAACTTTCACATCGTATAATATTAGTAGGATATAGATAATTATAGTGGTTTTTTAAATGTACAAATAAAACTGTTTAAACGCAAACTAATTGATTTCTCTATTAGAGAATTAAAATTATGTTTTTTAATGAAGGCAGATTTCGCAAAGTCGCATAAATTTCTATCATAATAATATGACATTGTCATATTGTGGTGTACCTTACCTGATTAGTAGACACCTACTAATTTAACGTGGTGGGAGCCTATTTTTACATTTTCCCTAGTCTTCACTTTCATACTAGTTCTCGCTTTTGCTACTTCTCGTACTGCCATTCTACATACTTGTTCTTTCTTTCATTCTGCATCATTCTCGCTTTTTCTAATCTTGGCTTCTAATCTACTAGTCTTTATCCCTTACGGGTTAAACAGTGCCTAGGGTATCAAGATCCAGAGGGTATGCTTAGCATAATTGTCGGCGTATTGGGAAGGAGAATCGAAATAGTAGGTCGCTGGCCGCATCGCCTATAACGTGATTTCTATGATTTTTGCCTATCAGGCAGTCCTGGATTTAGGGTGCGACCACACCGCCGCTTAAAAAACGGTGACGTTACGGAATCGCAACAAAATGTATGAAGAAACGGTGAGAAAACGTGACGGATAGGTACGACACGTCACTGCGTATACGCGGCGGTTTGGTCGCACCCTTACACATTTGCCGCCCCAAAGCTATTCAATTTGTCTCGTGTGCGCAGCCTTACTTTTTCTGCATTTTTTTTATTTGCTCCAATTTTGCCGCCCTAAGCTTCAGCTTTTTAGCTTCTATGGCAAATCCGGCCCTGCCCATAGGCATTTTCAAATGACAGTTATATGACGTGTATTTTTAGAAACATGTTGGATAAAAACCCTGCACGTTTGTCGTAATCAAATGACACTGGTTTTCGAAATGCTAATGCACGACCTAAATAAATAAGGACAATTTGTTTAGTGAAGCCTTGTCGTTCCCAGCATACGTTCCGCGTTGTTACGCCAACCGTTGGATTTCACTGCCGTATCTTCTCTTTCTTACTAGGCTAGTTAGACAAGATACGAAGATAGCCACACAGAGCTGACTAGTTACGGGTAGTGACACTACTCTTCTTGCTAAGCTAATTAATCAGCCAAAGAATGCTAAGAAAAACAGCGTCGTTGCACCCTGTGCTCCCGACACGTGCATAATTTGACACAACTAACAATTCTTGTTATCTACTACACATGAAGCTCTTTTGAATAGAAACTGTACTTATGTTATTGTTGTTGCTGAGAAAGAAATATTTATTTCTTTCTTTCTAATCAAAATTTGAACATTACGCACCAAGCACCGTAGTCCAGGCAAAATTACGCCAACCATCTGCTTCTCACTATTTCGGGCTCAACTTCTCTTGTTTCGTTCTTACTAAGCCAATTAGACAAGGTACGCACATAGTAGGTACCACAGAGCCGAGAAGTTATATGAATTCTGTGCTTGTGACAGCCAACAACTTACGCCAGTCTGAGCCGTCCTCACTCGGCGTCAAAAACTTGTTTATATTTCGCTCCTTTTCGTAAGTATCTACATACCACAAATTGACTAAATACGCCAACCTTCTGCTTGTCACTTTCTAGCTCAACTAGTCTCTTTTCTTTCTTACTAAGCTAGTTAGGCAAGATACGCACAGAGCCGGCAAGTTACGCCAGTCTGAGCCGTCCACTCCCGGCGGCACGAACTTGTTCAAACTCGCTCCCGCGCGGCCACTACACTTCGATTGTTGAACTTGCGAGCTAATAACAATGTTATTGCCGCTCGTACATGACTTGTTTCTTGTTTTGTTTGCGTAAACAATAGTTATAGCGCGTCAAGATTTTTAGGGTCCCGAGGGAAGTGGGCTCAGTTACGAACTTATTGAAGGCCGCATTTATACACCGATATATAAAATTAATCCAGAATCAACTGTAATTAACTTGTGTGCAATTTATTAAACGTTTCTTTTATTTTTAATTGAGGTTAACAAAATGCTGTAATTCATTTCACATCAATGCCTTATCCAATGTCAGAGGATGAAAAATCTACACCGGATTCATTTTATAACAACTTATACACGTTTGAAAGGGTAAATCACAACTTTGATTCACGATTTGCTTCAAGGACCGATTTTATCTATTTCATCGTCTTTGTTTCTATTGTAATTTCTTAAGTCGTGTATTAACTATTGCACTTATATAGGGACTTAATTTTTATACAGTTTATCTCTTAAGAACTTTATCGCAGAAACAACTTCAAAAGCTAATTAACTTTTATTTAAGCTTGAAGAAAAAAAAAAAATCGGTTACGTGAGACTATTAGGTCCACAATTTGTACGAAAACAGCAATTTATAGAGGTACTTTTTCACTCTACCAAGATTGAGTTCGACGACAAAATATTATTTTGTACAAGCTTTTATTTGAACTTTCACTGCTCCTATGTACGAGTATGTATGCGTAAACCCCTTATTGTGAAAAATAAGAATAAAACAAATACAATTGACAAACACTGAAATACATGCGCAAAGGTGGGTGGCATTATCCCTTTAAGTGATCTCTTCCAGCTAACCTTCGAGTTTACGTTTGTAAGTTATTCGCTTCAAAATTTATGAACCATTTTCGACCGCTTCCTGTCATCGAATTGTCTTGAAATTTTGTACATATACATATAATACAAGTATCAAGTGAATAGCACAAAAAATGCTTGTTTTAAACTGATTCATCAATTTCCAAAATACTCGCGTACTCTCGTACCTACTCCACACCGATTAAACTTGGCCAACAAAATTATGAATTCCTTCAAATGATAAAACATTTAAGCAACTAATTTACTTTTCATCAAGAACTTCGGGACGAAACTTCAAAAGCAAAGTATACACGGAATAAAATATGGCTCGAGCGGCAACATTTTATAACGACTGCTCAAACGATTCCAAATTTGATTATGCAATTGAATTTGATTGCATTGCCAACCAGCCAGAATATTTTAGTCCATATTGCCAAAAAGTTTGAATATTTTTTTGTTTTTCTTTTTTCATAATAGGATGGTAAAGGAGCAGTCGTCACTAAACTTGACCTGATGTTAAGTGAACACCAACCAGGGTAACAAGAGAATTGCAGAGGCATTGCTAGGCTAAAGAGTTAAGATACGTAGGTTCGTACTCGTCTACTAATTTATATCATACATTTCTGATTTATCACTTATATATACCGTTCTAGTACCTACTACATGGATTGCTTGACTCCTCTAAGGCTAAAAGCAAACTACGATCACAAGCGTTTCGTGTTTTTAACTCTTTGTTTGATCGAACGATAGTAATGATCTTACGTATCGTATAGTCTGGTCAAAATGATAGCATGATCTAACAAAATGATAGTATAATTTGATCAAAATCATAGTTTGATGTAACGTATAGTCTTGTCAAAATGATAGCTTGATCTAACGTATAGTTTAGTCAAAATGATAGTTTGATGTAACGTATAGTTTGGTCAAAATGATAGTTTGATGTAACGTATAGTTTGGTCACAATGATAGTTTGATGTAACGTATAGCTTGGTCAAAATGATAGTTTGATGTAACGTATAGTTTGGTCAAAATGATAGTTTGATGTAACGTATAGTTTGGTCACAATTTCTCCAGCTCAAACTGAAAATATTTAAGAAAATATTTTGCATAGGCTTCGTAGAATATGTCAGGTTAGGTTCACTTTATAAAATTCCTGAAAAATCGAAGGTTTCAATTTAATTACAACACAACGGATAACTCACGTATAAAAGCCGAAGGATTGCTCCGACAATTGTTACGGACTATTTCGAAGCCCTCAAGCATCGAAGCATTGTCGGAGCAATCGGCTTTTATACGTGAGTTTTCCTTTGTGTTGTAATTATGTGTGTGTGAGTCTCACGGTAGTTTCATGTTCAAAGTTTCAATTCAAATTCAGTTTAGACCAAACGATCACTAGACTTCTTTATAGACGCAACACTAGCTTCCATTCTGAGGCAAGGTGATGGTGATGTTAACCCTGCGACGGCCGCGTGCGATCGGCGCGGGAGCAAGACGCAGATTAAAGCATGCATAGTTAACGGGTTAACTCGCGAAGATATCGCACGGCGCTAGGGCTGCCACTGCGGAGCCCCTCTTTTGCCCGAATTTCATATGCCATAATGTAATGTTTGCCATAATGATCATTTGCCATAACCCTTTTTTCTCTGAAACTGTAATTTTTTCAGGAGCATTGTAATGGCAATCCTGTAGATCTGTATAGGTTAGGTTAGGTTTGTTTCATAACAATCCTGAATAATTAACAAATAAAGAGAAAAAAGGGTTATGGCAAATGATCATTATGGCAAACAATACATTTATGGCAAATGAAATTCGGGCAAACGATAGAGACCCCTGCCACTGTTTTATTTGAGTTTGAAATAAATGATTTTTTAATACCTACCTATTATTAAATTTATTTTAGTCGACAAAACATGATTATTTTTTTATCCTTTAAAATAATAATAATAAATAATAAATATCTTGGGACAATTTCATTGATACCAATTGACCTAGTCCCAAACTAAGCAAAGCTTGTGATATGGGCACTAGACAACGGATAAACATAATTACATAGATAAATACATACTTAAATATATATTAAACATCCAAGACTCGAGAACAAACATTCGCATTTTTCATATAAATATCTGCCCCGACCAGGGATCAAACCCGGGACCTCAAGCTTCATAGTCAGGTTCTCAAAACAATAGGCCATCCGGTCTAAAATACTACATAATAATAATAGTCTTGTTACCTTTGGCTATGTCTACCCCGAAATGGATAAAGACGTAATTTTGTGTGTGTCACGTGTGTATGTGTGTGTGTGTAGTACCTAATAGTAAAAATGTTAAAACTAAAAATGCTGATATTCTTATCATATCCGCAAAATTGATGCAATGTCCTCTAAAAATAAGCTAAAACCTACGCCAAAAAAAATATTAAATCTTTGCATAACCCTGCAGGTGTAAAATCACGGTCATCCGTCGAGTTCGGACGCCATGCATTATTCACGCCTCTGAGACTCTGTTCTGTTTATTTTTAACTCTACGGCGTAGCCCGTAGCTCGTGCTACGAGCTACGCCGTAGACACTCGCGGTAATAGGGATGTTGCGATCATGCAAATTGGTAAGGCAAAAAATGCAAGGTTGTTTGTGGATAGGTGACTGAACAACGTGTTGTTTAACTATAACATCAAAATATCAGGAGCTTTACCATCGCGTCTCAATGCGATTCAATTTTAGTTTAGGTTCGCTCGCTGTCAGATCCATACTAAAAATACGTCATGGTAAGGCCTCAGTACACACTCCTTCAACTACAAACGCTAGCTGAATTTGTATTATCACTTTATTTATAGTCGTATAGGAATCCAAAATTTAATTTCATCGTGCAGAGAATAAAGTTTTAAATGACGGAAAAGTCGTAGACGAAATTAGACATTTGAAGCGAAGTTAAAGAATCATTTTCATGACTTTTTTTTATTATCAGGTTTAAAAAAATCATATTGCTTCATTAAATTTGCACCCCAATTTCATAATATAGTTTACAATCGCAAACATGAATAATTATTGAGAAGCCAAACTTAAACGTTTTGCAACGTTCAAAATTAATACAAACAGCCGTTTTATTACTGAAATCTCCCGAAACTGAGCGTAGCAACGTTACATTTCATGAAATATGTATTAACTTCCAACTCAGTTCATATCCTATTTGGTAATGTTATTTAGTAAGTGATTTTTAACGGATTGGTTAGGAATTCTTTGTTTTATTTTGAGGATAACAATTATTGTTGTTTTATTTTGAGGTTAATAATTAATGGTGTATAATTTTGAGGTTAATAATTAGGTATTGTTGTTGTGCTCAAACCCTCCAATACACGGAGGAGGCCTATGCCATGAGGCACGACGAATTACGTGACAACAAGAACGACATGTAGTTACTGTAGCGAATTCGGAATAAAAAGGCTATAGATAATAATAATAATAATTGTTGTTTTATTTTGAGGTTAATAATTATTGGTGTATTATTTTTAGGTTAATAATTGTTGTTGTTTTGTTTTGAGGTTAATTATTATAAGTGTTTTATTTGATATTTGCAATTATTGCTCTTTTATTTTTGAGATTAGCAGGTCTTGCTGTTTTATTTTGACGTCAACAGTTCTGGATGTTTTTCGGAATTTATGTGCGAAATTACATTTGAAATTCACCATGAGCCTTTCGGTGAAGGAAAAACATTGTGAGGAAACCTGCCCACGTCTGCGAACAATTCAATGGTGTGTGTGAAGTTCCCATCCACACTGGACCCGCGTGGGAACAATGAAGCCTGCCCAAATCCCAAGCCCAGGCCCTCTCATTCTGAGTATGTTCTTCGTTGGTCCTTCGAGCTGAATACTTTAACAGGCTACTATGTAGTGAGCGTAAACCCAGTTTAAATAATGCCTCCATAACCGCACCGTAAACGCAAGTACAAGATGCCGTTACTTTGTGTATGGTATTTTCATTCTTAACTGTTCTATTTATTAAACAAAATTCTAACCTCAAAACGTCTCATTTTTGTTTTTTTTTTTAACTATTTCATCGCAAATAAAGGAACTGGACAGAAAATATCAGCAAAATTACGTACAAAATATTGCCTCAGGTTTATTTGATAATATAATACAGCTTATTCTTTACGAAAATTTGCACATTGTTGGTTAGAATTTTGTTTACCAAATAGGACATTTAGAATGAAAAGACCTTACTCGTCCATAGATCTCACACCATGCAATAGAGATACTTTGTATACAACGGTTGACCGCTTGCCTTCGATACGAATGAAACAACGGTAGCTCGGTGAACGACAGTTAAAATTCACAGTTCGTTTTATACTTTTTTCTGGAACATTTCATCACCGCGATGTAGAATTGGGACGGCCCGATACAACGCCATCCGGCGGTCGATAGGCGTACTAAATAAATAACATTTCATAGCTGTACAATAACTCAGATCTAGATCCACTTGAAATATTCGACAAACCTTAAAAATAGCTTTTAAGAAAGAGAGGAGAGACATTTATTTACACTTTTACGCACACAATAATCTCAGTGACTTGTATTGCAGAGTAATTTAGGTGTTAAGTATGAGCATTCGCTCGCAGTTGCGACACAGTCATGTTGTAGGATGGATGATAACATAAACACAGTCACCAAAAAAAAAAATATGAAATTAAAATTGTTACTCTGACTATTTGCATTAACTATTTTGATTAAAAATTACTTTCTGCCAAGTTTCTTGCGACGCATTCTTCTTTACAATTATGGTATTTCCAAATGCGCTAGGAGTTTCAAAAAAGCACTAGTAAAAAAGAACAAATCAAAAGGTTACTTCGCAAACGGGCCGCCAAGGGCTCTTTTACATGTCTTGTTTTACAAAAGAGCCCTCGGCAGATTATTTGCAAAAAAAATGACGTGACCAACACTCTTTAACTTGAAACTGAAATAGCATCATCTCACAGCAAGCATTTATCAAAACCCCAATTGACAACATTTCATATTTTTGAGCCTATCATTTTAATGGTTCTCTGTATTTTGTTTGAAAAGATTAACATGCTGACAGTTTAATTTTTTCGCTAGGGCTTGTATTTAATTTATAATTAATTTATTAATTTGTGCTTATTCTAAAAGGGCGTAACTCCGATACTATCACAGAATACACACTTATCCCTTTGTCTTTTCTCTATAGAAAAAAAAACTGACGTTAAATTCTAGTTGTCAATGTCAGGCCCTATTCTCCAATATTCGATTTTCGAGGTTCGCTTCGTGCTGTTCCGCTCATACAAATAGTCATTACCTTGAGAGTGAGAGAGAAGGTATGCAACGAACTTCGAAAATAGAATTACAGAGTTGCCCCCCTTGTACTTTGAAGTTGTCAAAAATACAAAATTATGATCGCTTATTTTTTCTCGTGAAAAAAGCAAAGGCGTTACACCTATCCTGTGGTAGTTTTGGTAAAATGAGGAAATATTTTTAAATAATTTTTATTTTTTATAATAAGCGATATTAAAATTATATAAACATATTACAGTGATCAGGAGGCACAATGCTTTCGAACCACATATACATTTTCAGGTGTTATAAAAATGAAATGTTGTCAATTCCCCGATCCACCTTAATCCCCTCAAATTCAATAAATCAGCTTAAACGATTATTAAGTGCATCTGCACGGAGATCGGGTCATATTTTTAAATAAGTCAGTTATAATAGCGGCCCCGATAAATGCTAACTGGAAGATGAACAGCTTATTATCCTAAGCAATCGCTTTTGCTATCTCACTCTGCCGAATGGTACAGCTTGGTGGGAGAAAGAGATGGTAAATAAGATTGTGATCGCGACAGCATTAGGTAATAAGGCGGGGCTGTGTAAGTGTAATAGTAGTGTTGCCAACTCCAAGAGATATAAATCGCTAAGCTCAATATCAAAAGTCGCCCGAAAGTCGCTAAATGAAAACTAGCTCCATGCGCCGTGGTCAATTAGAGGCACTAATATTTTTGCAACATACCAATTAATTTTAAGTTTTGTGCAATAATAATATAAGATTGATAAATTGTTGAAAAAGTATTCACTATCTGAAACTGTAAAAATGCAAAAGTGAAGTAATGCTCAAACTTGCCATATGAAATCGCCAACGCGCTAGATTTTTATTTATCAATACGTAATTACGTATGGCTAACTATTGAAAAACAATCGTTAATTTTGATAATTTTGTCGCTAGAATCTGCAAAAGTCGCCGTTTCTGGCGTCAAACTCGCTAAATTGGCAGCACTGGTTAATACACTGCCGGTCGGCCAATGAATTATTTATACACGTCGACAACCCTGGTGGCCGTAGCCAACCCAAAAAGCTACTTTATCTCACACCCCTAAGAGCCATGAGCTACACAATGCAATATATTTCCAAGGAAAATATTAAGTAGGGTAGAGGAATATATATCTCCTTAGACGCAATAAATGTAAAGCGAAATCTGCAGATTCTGTAAAGCCAGCGGCTATTATTCAAGGTAGCAAAACGTTCCACAGGCTCTATAAATAGGTGGTTAAATTAGGTAATAAACAAACAAAAACTTAGAGATACTTCGTTGTAGTATTTTGTTTATGTTTTAAATTAGTCGTACAAGCTATATTGCTCGCGACTCCGTCTGCTTGTTGCGGGACATTTACTATTTTCCGGAAAAAAGTCCGGAGTAGTAGGGTGACAGGACTGCACCAGTGATGGTCAAGGACCCAATAATGGACAATAACTCTTAAATAAAAGAAGCGAAGGGACAGTAATCTATTTTATAGTGTTTATTTTATAGGTCACAAACATTTAAAAAAATAAAACGGAATTGAGAAGCTCCTCCTTTTTTTGAAGTCGGTTAAAAAGAGACAAAGCTAATAAACTCAAGCTGGTCGCTCAAAGATCCCACCATAAAGTATCAGAGGGCATGAGAGCCAGTGGGAGCGGTTTATCGCCTCCATATTGCGGCTTTATAGCGTTGTCGCTGCATTCCGATGCATTTAACTTCGATGGACGGGAGTGCAAAGCTTACAGGACCCGGGTTGGATCCCGGCCATAGCTTTAGTTGCGGATTTTCAGTGTCGTTTATATTTTCTTTAACAGGTAAAACCGTAAAAATAAATTAAAAAAATCGAGAAGTAAAATTCTTAATTCAATAGACAGTCCTACCTAGTAACCTGCACCTACCTACCTGTACCTGTAGTAGTGACCTGCTATGGGTGGTGTAGGGGTATAGCACGCGTCACGGAATGGCGAGGACCCGGGTTCGATTCCCGGCCATAGCTTTACTTTTCGGATTTTTCTATGTGTTCTAATTTCCAGTGTCATTTAGAAATTTCAATAGATAGTGAAAATAATTAAATTACGCTCTGTGAAAGACCACAGAGCGTAATTTAATTATTTTCACTAAGAGAGTAAGAACTCTAATCACATTCTTCTCCGCAGCAACCGACGACTCCCAAACTATATCTCACATTCGATTACCTGCGCTTGAAACAGCAGCCATAGACAGGCGTGTTTATCGCGCGCGATAAAACTGTTCGCGGCAGTTTTTACGATGATTTGCGCGGCCGACGATCGTGTCGGCCCCGCGTAGAACCACGACGGGTTAGACACGGCCAATGTAACAACATCAAACTAGTATACGGTATGCCCTTCTTCTCTTCTTCAAGTGCTCTCCAACTATATAGTGAAGTTCAGCGATTAGTTTTTGGAATCCTCTATTGCCTGCGAGCCTACAAAGTTCTGTTGCTGAAGAGATGCCCGTCCGCTCCCTCATATTACGGAGCCACGATTTCTTTCTACGTCCCACTCGTCTCTTGCCTGCGATCTTGACCATCATTATTATTACTTGCAGGAATTAAACATGCGTCCGAGACACGATATTTTCCGCTCCTTTATAATAGAAAAGAGCCTCATTTCCAGACCACGACGCAGAACCTCTACGTTGGTGATCCATTGCGTCCAGCTTATCCTCAACATGCATCGGTTTGCCCGCAGACGGCGAATTATAAATGCGCGCAAATAAATTAAAGGCGTATCTAAACCTCTTTCTGTCTGCGCGCTGCCGCGAGTTACGGGCGCGCGGCGCCATCTATTGTCTATGCTTGTCACTACAGGCCGCGGAAGCCATATTTTGAAGTCGACGTTTATTTGTGGTTTTTCGTTTTCCACTGCGGAGGGTTGCGGTCGTAGTAAATGTCGCAGCGAATTTGAGAGAGCTGCAATCATATTTTATTCGTACCTACTTAGTTTGATTTTCATTTTTGACGGCCCCGCCCGCGCGGTGCTGGAGCGCGGGGTTTGACGACAAAGGGAGTCAAGAGAGGTGCGGGCGGCAGGCGCAATAACCGCCCGCACCTCTCTCGTTCCCCTTTGTCGCTACCCCGCGCTCCTGTACCGCGCGGGAGGCTGGCTTCAAAAATGGAGGTCCTGGATTAGGTCTTTTTAATCTATTGTATATTTGATGTTAGTGGTCCTTACGATCACTTCAATATTTACAGACGCAACACTTCGCTTCTGACTTTGTTACCAAAGTCAATCGAAGCCGGACCCAATTGTTCACTTAATTCCTGAAACAACACAATCAAAATAATCAAGCACTATCCGGTTGAACAATTGTCCGTTTTCAGCGTTTGCTTAGGACGCTGCTCTTTTAGTACAAACAAAACGGATAGGGAGTTAAACGGCTCATGGGGGATTAGCACGGAGTGTCACATTTAGCACAAATCACCTTCTTTTTCCAACAATTGGCTCGCAGCGTAAAAAGCGAACGCAGCCCATCGAACCGTTCATACCAAGCATTAAACTAGAAAAAAAAAATTAAATATAATTTTAGAGCAACCAGCATATAAAAGTGTTTTTACAATTATCAACTTCAAAAATTGCATTTAAACTTAGAAAAGCCTTGAACAGAAAAGTTGCACTTTGATCTCTCTCGTCAGAGAGCGAAAGTTACTTTTCTGAATGAGAGGGTGTGAAAAACATATCATTATAATCAAAGAAGCCGCAACATCAAACAAACAGACCTCAAACATCTTCATTGGCCGCTAATTATCTGGCAAAATCCTAATAGAAAACAGCGTACGCACAATCAAGGCGACTATCCCGCCACTATTATCGCGGAACCCCGGTCTGTTTGCGGACTGAGCCTGTCCAAACAGGGGGCATGGACTAAGCCACTGTGGGAAAAGTACGATATATCGGAAAACAATCGCACAGAGGTTTATTTGGTGATTCTGACGATATGTATAAGTAAGCATGGTTGTGTAGGGTAATACATACAACTAAGTTTGCTTGCATGAGTTACCTCTGGATTGATTTTTAAGGTGCCGTTCCTCGAAAGGAAAATAGGACTACTCAAAAACTAACTATATAAACCATGATTTACCCCCTAAGGTAACAAGACTTAAAGGCCACGTTTAGCATGATGGCGGGCGTATAGGTGGAAAGGGGAATCAAAATAGTGATGGGTTGCTAGCCGCATCGCCTATAACATGATTTCTACGATTTTCGCCTATTCCGTTTTGGGCTTTTAACATCTGCGCGGGAAGAGAAGCAACTGATACAGTCTATGTTTTTTCTTTGCTCCCAAACCAGCATGGAAGTGGTAGTTAGTGGTTGATAATAAAACTGTTGGAAGTGTCGAGAAAAGATAAGCTGTTTGAGATTAAAATTTAAATTCTGCTCGGACGAAGTCGCGGGCAACAGCTAGGTTGATTCTCACTGTTTGCATGTTTGTAGCTTTAGATGTTTTAATTTCATCAATAGCTAGAATGACTGTTTATAGGTCTACGTAGGCGGGTTATTAGTTCTAAATAACATAGAATCCTGTGTATCCCGAGTTACTTTTCAAGCCTAAACGGCTGGATGGATTTGTTTTTGGGTACATAGTCAGTTGGATTTATAAAATAGCACAGGCTAATAGCCACGAGGTTTGGGATTTGCGCCTGCATTACTTCAAAATTTTAACGCCGGCTAATTTCATTGAAGTGGAGGGAAGAAGTTAACTACAGTGTTCTAAGCTTTGATGGTTAAATAGGTACTTTGGCACAAAGACTTTATGTAACTATACGCTTGGAGAAAAGAAAACGAATCCATCCTCTTCGGGGTCGTAGGAAGCAGAAAGTTTCTTTAAATCTTGAATTATTTTTCTTCCTGCCATTAACTTACTTCACTTGTATGTCGCTTGGAGCAAAGATGTGTGATCGCGTAGATAAGTGACTGTTAAATAAACCTTACTTGAAACATCGACGATTTTGTCAGCAGTTTGGAAGAATTCCAACTTACCGAATATTCAATAGAAAAAAAGCAATTTGGTATTGTTTGGTGTGTTGAGCACGATAGAGCTGAGACAGCGTGATAATCATTCTGACTTGAAACTTAGTATTCAAGTGGGTACGATTTCTACGAAAAACAAAGTTTTGGTTCAATGTGAAGCGTTTGAGCGGCTATTCACCTGATGCTTGATTTATTACTAACTGGGGCCTTACCATGACGTCCTAATTCCGACTCAGTTCAAGTTTTAGTTGTCACTTTTAGTATGAATCTGACAGGGAGCGAACCTAAACTGAATCGCATTAAGACGTCATGGTAAGGCCCCTGGTCGCTCATCCCAGACATGCACTAAAAAACATTATATTTCTTCTACATTATATTTCATTCATCTTTAGAAGAATGACCGTTGTCTTCGAAAAAAGTTGAAGGCTAGTCACGTATCTATAGTCTAACTCTATCTAAAGCCGAAAGTAAAAACGCTAAGAAAGTGGGTACGTATGTTATGAAATGTAGATGATATTAAAATGCCGCGATGGGGGGGAAATATGTAAATCCTATCGACTCAGGGCGGGGGGTTATCCCGACTTCCCTAATATTCATCCCCAAGTTTAATATAGTTACGGATTTTGAAATTGTATGTGTGGATTGAGTGCGGATTTGCATATAAGAAGAATTTCGCTACATTAGGCGCGCAAAGTTTATAAGCGGAGGAAATGTGTTGTTAGCATTTGAAGATGTGGATTGGTTGAATAGGGTTGTTTTACGGATTCAAACGCTGTAATCTTTATTGGTGGAAGGAACAAGTTTCGAACTGTCGTAGAGTTTTTTGTTTTCAGAAATCTTTTCACTCTGACCCAGATGTAGGTATTCGATTAACGGCGTTACATTCAAATTGATTTAAATAATTATATTTTTTTTGTAAAAATGCAAATAAATTCTAAAGGAGCCGACAACATTAAGGCATTTTTATGAAGATTTCCATGGGATAGATTAATTTTGTGGAATTGAAGAAAATTACAATTATCTTGATTGTATTGATTGTGAAGAATACATTATGTATATACTAACCTGCTTATTGTCATGATCATGTTACAAAAACTTCTAATTGTATTTAACCGGGGGTCACAAAAAATGTTAACGATATATCAAATATTTACAGTATCAAGGTTAGTGCGTCAAACACCCCTGCAAGTAGCTCGTTCAACTTGTTTCTTAAAAAACCTCCAGCGTTCATAATTAAATATCGAATAGAAAACAGGGGGCAACTCTAAAATTCCAAATACCTATCGTATCACCCCCTCACCTCCCCCCCTATTAATGACTGTTAGTAAGCGGAACGGTACTATACGAATTTCGAATTTGTAACTTCAGAGCATAAGGCCAGTTTGTTGCCGTTACTTGCCGCTAGTGGCGCCACAAGGCGGCAATTTGCTCCTTGTAAATTGAGACGTTCATGCGAAAGCGCTTCAGACGTTTTGTAGTGTCAAAACTTGCATAAGGGTTTCATATTTGCCGCTTGGGAGCGTTCCCGTTCAGTGTTGCCAATTTGGCAACTTTGTCGCTAGTAATGGCGACTTTTGCTTGTCCTAGCGACTAAAAAAGCTTTAGCGACAAAATTAACTAGCGTCTTTTGTGGTCGCTTATTTACGAGTAATATGTTCAGGCAGTGCACAGTTAATATTCTCGATAATTTATCAATATTTAATGCCAGAAAACGTACAATGAAATTAGTATGGCAAAAATATTGGTGCCTTTTATTTTCTGGTACCAGCGGCACATCTAGCGACTTTCTAGCGACTTTTGACCTTTGACAAGGAAGGCAAATGAGCAAGGTTTTATATTAATTTTATAAAAAAATAATCAAATATTACATCAAATTTGTACAATAATTAATTTAAAAAAAACTAAATACTATGTACAAAATTAACCTAAACCTAGCCTAACTTTAACTACAAGTAAAACACCCCTCCCAGGTCACTGTCACTGCTCATTGTGCCCAGAACCGAGGCCTAGAAGGCTAGCAACGAGCAAGTGGGTCATGTGATTATAAGTGAGCACCACCACCCCATCCGCAACACTAGAATGCACATGCGTTAAAAACTTAAACTACTAAGATAAAATACATGTGCCAGTAATTTCACCGGCGGTCTTACTCTCCACGCCGGAATGACAGTATTATAGGGTGCGACCAAACCGCCGCGTAAACGCAGTGACGTGTCGTATGCGTCACGTTTTCTCACCGTTTCTTCATACATTTTGTTGCGATTCCGTAACGTAACGTCACCGTTTTTTAAGCGGCGGTGTGGTCGTACCCTTAGCGAGTAAGACGGTCGGTGGCGGTCAGGGCCCTATTTCATAAAGCTACAAGTCACAATTTACAAGCGAAAGTCTCTTTCTGACCCATAGTGACACATAGGTGTTAGATAGAGACTTCCGTTTGTAAATTGTAACCTGTAGCTTTATGAAACAGTGTCCTGAACGGACCTTGCAATCACAATTCCCGCCCGTTTTTTTTCAGCTGGCAACACTGCCCCTTTATGTTTCGGGAACAGCGGTGTCTATTGTACATTATGTATGACATGCTCCCGTTTATAATCATTCTGTGCTCTATGAACTGCCACTTCCCCCTTGCCACTGAAACTACAGATTCATAAAAGATTCCACCGCAAGTTAGAAGCTCTTGTAACTAAGCGGTTGTAAAAGTTTGCGTTAGACAACCAAAGTTGGCTGAGTAAGTTAGATAATGTAAATAAATGCCTATCGTGCATTAAAAAATATATATAATATTCTTCTAAGGAATTCCCAAGGAGCAAAGCAGAGTCGTAGGAAAGTTTTGGCATCGTTGCCGTCATCCTATCTTCTACGCTGTTGTAGACCTCTAATACAAATACACATCGTATGTGAGTGGTTGTGGAGTAGCGAATTTTGTTCATTGAAACGCGAGGCGTTTTTGCTCTTGGTAAATCCTGCTAACCTGGTATCTGCGTTGGAACGCCAAAGCGATTCAGGCTTTGCACAAAGGCCGTATTGGGTTTCACAGCAAGTAACATCCTGTATCAAATGCAACTGGTTGCATCTTAATATGTTTTGGAAAGGTCCCTCGGAAAGAGCAAATAATAACGGATCATTCAAACAACTTCGTATGGAAGTGATCGTCAGTGTAGAAGCTATCCAGAATAGGTGCATCAGATATATTATGTATTTTAATTTGTTCTTAGTGTATGCTGCCATGGATTTCTATATTTCTTTCTTTATCGTTTTTTTATGGAATTTTGTAGCAAACGAGCTAATGGATTTACGGTAAGGAAAATACCACCACACCACCCATGCCCGACCACACCCATAACTCCAAAGGATTGCAAAGGAGAGCTGAGATATAATACTTCCACCCCGAACACAACAGAGCCAGCACTGCTGTTTTTCAACTGAAATAGCAATTATTATTTGATATTTCAGCTATTACGAATGAAAAGTAACAAACCTTTTGACACATCGACGATGACAGACAGTTTCAGCCTTATGCCGGGTACTCATCTGCAAGCTTTAACCGTAACAGTTGCACGTTCAGTAATTAAAAACCTTAGTGTGGACGGGGCGTTCCACTCGCAGCAGGCGTGCGAGCCACACTAGGGATTTTGATTATTGTAACGTGCAACTCAAAAGCTCGCAGATGAGTAAGGCAAAGATGTCAATCGTACCTTATAGATGTCAATGGTACCTATTGGAACGGTTGACACCTTTGGGTACCTATGACCCTTTTTTAAACGTATCTAGTGAAAACTCATTTACGAGTACCCCCGGGATCTGGGGGGAAGGTTATGTGGGCCCACTTCCCGACCTCTTTCCCTGCGGAAAGAGGTGGGAGCAGCATACCCACTAAAACAGTGATTTTCAAAGTGTGGGTCGCGACCCCCCGGGGGGTCGCGAGACCTATCCAGGGGGGTCGCGAGGCTCAGCTCCGAGTAAGTATTGTGACTAGATGGAATGATTTTGTTTTCAAGGATGTACATTTTATTAAAACAACAATCAATCTTAGACAAATAACATATTGTGGTTTGTCGTCCGTAACAGAAAAAGCGTATTTTAAATAGTTTTAGTCATATTTTCTATTTTTCTTCTTTTTAGGCTCACTTCCAGATGTTGATGTTAATCCAGACGTTGAAGGCATCGATGATATTTTTAGATACTTTTCCATTTCGTCGCAAAATAATCTCCAAAATAACAGCTGCCTTTTCAATTTCAATATTTAAAAAGGGGTAGGTAGGTTGCGAAACAATAAGTACCTTCTGATTATTTGTGATAAATATAGGTACTTATCCAAATCTGTTAAAATAAGAGTTGGGTTCTAAGGTTAATCGTACAAATTGGGTTTTGGGGGGTCGCGAAGGAATTTTAATGGTCATTAAGGGCCGTGACGTCAAAAAGTTTGAAAAACACTGCACTAAAACACCACGGCGCTGTTTAATATAGAATTGGGTTTTAATGGTTAATTAATTAAAACAATGTGCTTTGCGGCCATGACATGTGTGTGCTGTTTTTATTTTATTTTTCCTGCCACAGATAACATATGACACATCCCCCGCTTAACTCTATTACCGTTTCTATTGTATATTTAACTTAATTCAAAATCACTTAAGTAAGCTGGCCTTTTAATCAACCGACCAGTTCTTGTTACCACAGGTGCCTCAAGCAATTCTTCTGACCCCCTTCTATTGTTAGGTGATGTTACCATATCTTGACTGCCTAGAACTGAGTGATCATCTGTACTAGTGGCATGATGTTCTGCCCGTCTATTAATTGATTGAGGCACTACTGGAGTTTCAAACATTAACTCCTCTTTAACATTAAACTTATTTTTACTTAACCTAATATGTCTTTCATTTCTTCTTACTAAGTTACCCTTTTCATTTTTAACAATGAATGATCTAGGTTCACTAACTTTTTCTATTATTTTTCCCGGGTACCAACGCTTATCAGGCATATTCTGTATCACCACCTCTTCCCCTTTTTGGAATGACTTCTTTTGTTTAGAATTTTTGTTGTAGTTAGCACTAGATTTTTCATTGTTAATTGACATTTGTTCTTTTACATTTATACACAATTTGGGTTTAAGTACTTCCTTAGTACTGGGTAAATTTGTTCTCAATAATCTACTCATTAACAATTCAGAAGGGCAATAATCTAAATTTGCCACTGGACTAGTTCTGTAGTGTAACATTGCCATATCAAAATTAGTGCCACTCTCTTTACATTTTTTTAACAAGTTTTTAACAATTCCAACTGCTTTCTCTGCCATCCCATTAGATTGAGCATAAAGAGGACTAGATTTAACTAGCTCTATATCATTCTGTAACGCAAACTGCCTGAAGTCAAAACTACCAAATGGCATGTTGTCACTGACTATATATCTAGGAATTCCATGTGTACTAAACATTTTTTTCAACTTACATATTATGTTAGAGGTTGTTTTATTTTCTAACATCTCCACCTCAATCCATTTAGAAAAATAATCTACAACAACTAGGTAATCCTCGCCTGCAAAATGAGCTATATCCATTCCTATTTTATTGAATGGAAGCTCAGGAATCTCATGTGATATTAAAGGCTGTTTACAGTTAGACAATCTATATTTTTCACAAACTTTACATTCTAATACATTTTCCTCTATATCTCTTGACATTCCTGGCCAGTATAATACTTTCCTTGCGCGCTTTTTACATTTTACTACACCTGAATGTCCTGTATGTATTATATTTAACATTTCATTTCTTAATTGTCTTGGTACAAGTACTCTATTGCCAAAATACACTATGCCTTCTGTTACTACTAGCTCATTTTTTAACTTGTACAACTTTTTTAATTCTCTACCATATATATTTCTGTCATTTTTAGGCCACTTTGAGTTATACCACATAATTATTTGTTGTAAATTACCATCTTTCTGTGTTTCTGTTTGTAATTCTGTCAATTTAGTTTCTGATATTTGTAAGTCATTTTCCAGTCCATAAACTACCTCTGAATCTACACAGTGAACCAACTCTTTTAATGCTGGTTCTACTTGCCCATTTGTTATATTAAAATGCCTAGACAAATAGTCTGCAACATACATGTGAGATCCCGGAATATATTTTATTTCAAAGTCATATTTTAAAAGTTTCAAAACCATTCTCTGTAATCTAGCTGAAATTTTGTTTATATCTTTGTTCATTATGGCCACTAAAGGCTTATGGTCAGTTTCAACAACTATTCTACGCCCATAAACAAACTGATGGTACTTTTCCATAGCTAAACAAATAGCAAAAAGTTCTTTTTCTATGGGAGCCCACCGCTGTTGACATTCAGTGTAACACCGTGAGTAAAATGATATTGGTTTGCCTTTTTGTAGCAAACAAGCTCCCATGCCACTTTTAGAGCTATCACTTTGTAATGTCAACACTCCATTATTTTCTAAAATGGCTAAAGTAGGTGCACTACTAATTTTCATTTTTAGTTCTTTGAATGCTTGTGTTTGTGCACTACCCCAGTCCCACACTACATCTTTTTTTAGCAGATCTCTAAGAGAAGCAGTTGTTTTTGTATATTCAGGTATGAATTTACTTAAATAATTAGTCATACCTAGGAACTTCTGAAGTTCTTTGACATTTCTTGGCTCTTTCAAATCTACAATGGCTTTCACATGCTCCGGATCAGGTTTGACTCCTGACTTTGACACTAACAATCCCACATACTTAACAAAATCTTTCTTATACTGCACTTTGCTTTGATTAAACTTTACATTAAACTTTCTTGCTCTTTCTATGACTTTGTTTAAGATTAAATCATGATTCGATACACTATCACCAGCAATAATTAGATCATCAAAATATATATTTACTCCTACTATATCACCGAATATAGCTGTATTTATTCTTTGCATTACCTCTGGAGCTGAAGAAATTCCAAATGGCATTCTTTTGAAGCAGTACCTGCCAAATGGGGTCCCAAATGTACACAGCTTTTGTTCATCATCTAGGCTTACTTGAAAAAACCCATCCTTTAGGTCTAGTACTGTGAAGACGCTTTTACCTGCAAGTGAATTATAAATTTCTTCAGGTGAAGGGATCTGATAATTTTCTCTTAAGATTGCTTGATTCAACTCTTTGGGGTCTAAACATAGTCTCAGTGATTTGTCTGGCTTTTCTACTATTACAAGATTATTACACCACAAGGTTGGCCCTTCAATTTTTTCTATAATGCCTCTACTTTCATAATTACACAAAGTTTCTTTGAGCCTTTCCTTAATAGTTTGTGGAACTCTTCTTATAGGTTTTATAACTGGTTGTGAGTTTTCTTTTAATTTTATAGTATATGTGCCAATATTGCCCAACCCTGAGAATACATCTTGATTACTTTGTAAAAATTTACTCTTTTCCTCGCTGACTATATTATCAATTCTTTTTATTAAGTTAAATTTTACACACTCTGGCAAGCCTAATATGGGCTGTATTGGCATATCTACTATACAGAACCGTACCAATCCTTCTTTTCCTCTAACTACACATTTCAATTCAACACTTCCTACTGTTTTAACCTCTTGTCCATTGTATACTATCAACACCGTAGGCCCACTGAGCTTGATTTTGTCTTTTTTAAACTTATTGAATAACTTAACTGGCAATGTATTGCAATCTGCCCCTGTGTCTAACTTAAACTTTATGTTAACTCCATCCACACATATTGTTTCATGCCATTGTAGCTTGTCAAAACTACTCACAGAGTCCACAACGAATTCTTCAGAACTACAATCACTGCCAAGAGTGCACTCCTTCACACCATCCACCTTCTTTCTAAATGATTTCCGAGCTTGAAACTTTCCTTCATCTCTTGTCTTGTTGAACCTGCACATCACAGCATAATGGTTGTATATGTTGCACACTGAACATCTTCTTCCATATGCGGGACAATTTCTAGCTTCATGTTGTTTACCACACTTGTTACACTGGAACATTTTTGTATTAAATCTTTTCCTTGAGACATCTACATTTTCTTTTACAACATTGACTTCTGTTTTAAATTTATCTTCCATCTCCTTCAATTGTTTCTTACTGTGTTCTGCTGCTCGACATATATCAATGGCTTCTGTCAGCTCCAAATTTTTTTCCCTCAACAGTCTTTCCTTAATACTCGCGTCCTTTACTCCTATTATCAACATGTCTCTGATTAAGCGCTCTTCTTCTTTAAATTCACACAATTTCGCAGCACATCTAAGTCTTGTGATGAAATGTTCTATGTTCTCTTCTTGCTCCTGTCTCAGATTAAAAAATTTGTAACTATTGGCTACAGTGTTGCTTTTAGTGCCGTAGTATTTGTCTAACTCTTCTATTAAATCCTCCCACTTCGTCACTTCTTTTAGGCCATTGTATATATCAATAATTTCTTCTCCCGCACAACTCAAAAATATGGCTATCTTCCTTTCATCGTCTTCTATTGAAAGGCCGGTAGCCTTAAGGTATATGCCAAACATTTGTTTGTATTTCTTCCATGAGCTTGCATCTTCTATTTTTATACACGTTGGTGGCTTTAATCCTCCAATTACTTTAATGTCTTTAACATTTTCCGCCATTTTCACTTCGCTTTTGTATTTTCCCACTCAGGTGTTTTAAGACCTCCGATAGTTTTATACTTTATTCTGCCCACAATAGGTTATTTGCTTTTGTTAATTTGATTATTATTATCCGATTTTCACACCTGACACCATGTTTAATATAGAATTGGGTTTTAATGGTTAATTAATTAAAACAATGTGCTTTGCGGCCATGACATGTGTGTGCTGTTTTTATTTTATTTTTCCTGCCACAGATAACATATGACACAGGCGCTGCCCGCTTGCCGGGTTTAGGAAGGCGCCGTGCGATGGGTACCTATGACCCTAAAATAGGTACCTAAGTATGGCAGTGAACTGGCTGTTAACAGTGGCTTAGTTTATGCGCTTAGACGGCGTATTGCGGCACAGGAAACATAAGATAATTTATACGGCAACCACTGCGTGCTCAGGACATGGCGGCCACTGATATCTGTACTGCCATATTTTATTCACTGCAAGCACGAAATACAACGAATTTGATGTACCTAATAGTGATGTAACAAATGTCATAGTTTGGACATTCGCGAACGCGAATGCGAATGCGACAATCTGCTGCCAACATTCGCGAATGCAAATATTCAGTTTTTGTTAAAATTTGGCGCCATTTCTCTATGGCTTGGTGACCTTGGTGGCAATCCCGTTCGAACGAAGTGCGTGCCGTTTGGTTTTTGTTCCGAGAATAGCCGAGTTGATACGAACGCATCCGATTGAAGTGTCATTCCGCTCAGTGTTGCCAGATGGGGCTATTTAATTTAGCACCAAGCCAATCTAGGGGCTATCTACCTCACCAGGCTGCGATAATAATATAATTAAACAACAGTTAGGTACCCTCAATTTTTTTGATATTCGCAAAACTTTCGCAGTAATTTTGCGAATGCGGATGCGAATGCGAATATGCAGAAAATATGCGAATATTCGCGAATGAGAATGCGAATGCGAATATTCGTTACATCACTAGTAATAATGCACACAAAAGGTTTTTATACAAGTTTACCATGTCAGTTTTTTTTTAATTGGGGACGTTTTGACTAGAGGTCAGGTCAAGAGTACCCTAAACTTGAGAACATGACATGTATGAAGAGATTGATGAATGTGGATGAATCGAAAACGATATGTCAGAATCGTTGCAAGTGGAACAAAGTAGTCTCTGCCTACCCCCCTGTGGGAAGAGGCGTGACGGTAGTATGTATAGGTTCTTGTAAAAGTTAACCATTGTAATGTTTGACGCCTGTATACATACATTATATATTTTACATATCGACTAATGTACGGAAACATATCTAATTATAAGTCGCACCACGTTGTTAATCGTTTTTCGATTGTGTTCTTTTATCAGAGCTCTAAGAAAAGTGCCTTTGTGGCATATTCTGTGAAATTGCAATTAACAGAATAAAGTACAGGAACAAAAAATGTTGCCATATATTTAGAATTTTGCACGAAAAAATATCGAAATATCAGCATAGAAACACTCTTTGGTTCCCGTTACCTCCCAAAATAGACTACCAGGAACTTGACATCCGGAATAATCCTACAAGCAAGACAGTCCCGAAATGAAATGTGGCTATTTACCGAACGTAAACACCTTGTGTAGCCAGGCGTCGGCGGAGCAGCGTCGGATTACATGCCGGGAACTCGCCTGTTTACACTCAGGAAACCTACTCTTATAATATTAAGACAGGAGCCGAGGCAAGAGAGAACTCGAGATAGACAAAGAACAAAAGCCTCCCAAAAGTCAAAGGTTAACGATTTGTGAAAAATTTGTTATTTTTTTTTAGTTAGGCAAAAAAATGGTATACGCAACAGACACTATTATATTGATTGGTCTTGAATGAATGAATGAATGAAAACGTTTATTCACAAAAACATATGGTAGAGTAGGTCTTATACATATTGCAACAATGGTATTTTCCATAATATGTTATGTTATGTCTTGAATAACTTCGTACTTTTTTGCTGTATAGTATAAGGCGCTGGCGCGCAGTGTTCGTTTACTGCCGCCGGGGTGAGTGCTCCAAGAGGAAGAACTACGAATTAGTCCGAAATAAGTCGAGCATTACTCGACTTTTTTACGTGAGTTATCCATTTGTGTAACTATAACTCATTAATTAGTTACGTCCTACCTTAAGTAGCCGCTTCAATATTTGTCATGTCTACATTTTATTTAGGTACGCAACATTTGCTCCAGCCCTCGAACCCGGCGTCCCTAGTTTTTATTTGTTCCATAAAATTTCATTAAGACCCAAACCCAATTACATACGTAACCATTACACCCTTTGAAATCCTAATACGCATTTAAATTGAGTGTCTCATACAATGGCTGGGGGGAAGGGGGGCACAGGAACAAAGGTTACATTAAAGGTATCACAGGTAATGCACCGCAGTTTACGCATGCGCCGCGACTGGCATATGAAGGGATTAGGGATGGACGCCGTTAGGATTAAGAATGCTGAAAACCTGTTTTCGTTTTGAAAAAAATTGTGGTGGACACATTCTGATAAAGAATATCAGCATGTTAGACGAGCAAGTGGGTCAGCTGATGACACGAGTAGTTATTGCAGGCGGCGTAAAAATTTGAACGATAAGGCTTTCTGAAGGCTTAATTCGTAATAGCTGAAATATGTTAATGAATTTTTAAATTTGTCATTTTAACCTAGTTCTCCATATTTTTATATTATTTTTGTTTCTTTTAATGTTAATTTCCATTTTATGAAATGTTTTTCATTTGTATTTAAATTGTATGTTACGCATGACGACCCATAATGGAGAAAATATATTTATTTTAGTTTATTTGTTGTTATACCTATTATATTATTTAAATTTTTAATTGTTGACATATTTATTCTGAGCTGACGATTTCAATATAAATTCTTTAACATTTAATTTTAAGTGATGATGTAATTTTATATTGAAAAATAAATAAACATAAACATTTCATGATTCTAAGCACAAATTAAATATAAAAAATTAAAAACCCCCACGCATTAATCGAGTAATCAAAACGTAAATTAATAAATAATTCGGTAATCGATGACTTCCGAAATGGGACTCTAATTATAACGGAATATGACCGATTTCCGGAATCAACCGAACGCAACATCATTTTGGAAAAGAGCCATATTCTTCAAACTGCTGATGCTGAACCGATTTTAACCAAACGAGGTTATGAACCACCGCAAGAAAACTGGCTTTCGAATGGAAACAATCCGCATCGAAATGACGTTATCCGCATCGACGTTAAACTTATAACAGCCTTTTTTAGCGTCGATCCTTTAATTAATGTTTTTTTTTCTACCTGTAGGTACTTGCGTTGTCATCCCTTCTACATGTGTATACCAAATTTCAAGTCAATCGGACCAACCATTGAAGAGTTCCCTGCACGGGCCACCAGTATTTCACTACCATTGTTGTATTGTCATCTGACTTACACGAGTATGCAAAGATTCAGCTCAGTCGGTTGATATCTGCTTCAAAATTGAGATGCAAGATTCCACCCGGACAAACATACATAAACGTATGGTATGTTAATTCTCACCCGTCCTATTTGGTAAACAAAATTCTAACCTCAATGTGCAAATTTTTGTAAAGAATAAGGTATATTATGTTATCAAATAAAACTGAGGCAATATTTTGTACATAATTTTACTGATATTTTATCTCCAGTTTCTTTATTCACGATGAAATAGTTAAAAAATATCAAAAATGAGACGTTTTGAGGTTAGAATTTTGTTTACCAAATAGGACGGGTAAGAATAAAAATACCTTACAGTACCATACATTGCAAGTTAAATAAAAGCTTGTAGAACATTGGAATTGTGTGTGACAAGTTACGCAAAAGTTCATGAGAACATTGAGAACGCGATTCAATTTCCTCGATATCCGTAACTTCACGGCATCAGCACGAGTCTGCAATAATCTGCTTTATTTGTACCCTCGCAAAAAATACCGAATAGTTCGGGCATCCCTGCCCTAATGAGCATATTACAAGGGGTGCTATTCAAGGGTATAAATTAGAGTTCCGCGGACAATGGGCCAGGTCGACTGTAATTATTGTGTCGGGAGCATTCGGTTTTTCCGAGATGATTGAACAGCTATTGTGAACTATAATGAGAGTGCTGAGTTGTGTTGAGGCGACGGGATCGTAGTTTTGGGATAATGCCCGGTTTTGTATGATATTTTTGTGTATGTTATTTTTAGGTATTACGAGTATTCACGTTGCGGATGTGGGA